>CM051029.1:16499655-16977155 GCA_027627225.1 Congeria kusceri | reverse complement strand
CTGATTGGCTTTTAAAAATAGACAATGACATCGTGATTTTCTGATTGGTCTGTTCCTAAAAATAGACATTGCGAAGGATATTTGTTGTTTGAATATAATTTTGCTATCACAATTATGTTTAGTGATCATAATCGTGTTTTGCTACACGCACAAATTATCGTACACCGATGAGAGAATAATTTGGCAAACAGAGCATAAAACATAAAAGAACAGTCGAATTCTTTGATCTTATCTTATTTTCGCGATAAGATTAACAAAACAATATTATGTAACAGACAATTATAGTAATTATGAGCTGGATTATAGTAAATCTATATATAGTGCTGAATCGGCAGAATAACGAAATAATTTCCCATGGTGGGACAATATTTTTCTTTAAATTAAATCTCGACCACGTCAAATGGTAATTTTTGTGAAGTAACTGTTTTCAAATCTAGTAAACAACACGCATTTAAAATAAAAAAAATACTCACATAAAATTGATGCGACCATTCTTTGCCACAGTGATATATTTTAAAAAATCCCTTGGAGTATAAATGATCTCCTTGGTATAGTCATTGATTATAACGGTTTAAAACTGAGCCCAATATATATTCCACAAAGGAAATGTGTCCACTATAAAACTCTATTAAATTTACCTTTCGATAGATACAGTTTAGATATTTTACTGTTTAGAAAGAACAAATCAAAATCCTTGTAATTGTTTATTCATGGAAGTAAACGATATTTTAGAAACTTCTGATTAAATATTAACGAATTTTAACGTTTATGGCTACAGCGCTCAAATATGACATCCACTACTAACGCAACAGTCACATACTCCTCAGATTCACTGTTCTTAGCCTGTATTTTAAGAATTCACGCCCTCACCTCTGAAACAGTGTGCGTAAGTGTGGTACCGATTGTACCGTAATTCTCTCCTATATGGCCATCGCCCCAAGAAACTTGTTTGTTGGGTTACGGATATAGTGCAATACTGGAGATGCCCTGTTCCAGAGTTGTCTCTTTTTTTTTTAGATTCTCACCCATATGGTCCCAGAAGACTTCTAAGTTGGGTTACTGGGTATAGTGCAAGATACAGAAGACGCCCCGTTATGGAACCCGTTACAGAGGTGACGCTGTGTCTTTTGATGCCATGTGTGAAGCGCCTATAACACTGCACCTCGATTGAACGCGGCGGATCCGTGGTCTCACAACCTAGGGGTCGCAGGTTCGAGCCCCCGCTACACCCTAACCTACTAACTCGTCTTTCGCATTAGAGGTGCCTTGTACTAGGTGCTTCACACCGGGCGCTAAAAGACCCCGGGGTCGCTTCTGGAACGGGGCGTCTCCTGTATCTTGCACTTCCCCCCGGAGCCTAACTATAACAAGTCTTCTGGGGGCGATGGCCATATGGGAGATGATCTCGGTGCATTCGATACAAATTCACTACACACACACACACCTCGGTTTAACGTACGTCTCATGTGGGAAGACGAATTAGTAGGTTTGTTATGTCGCGGGGGCACGAACATGCGAGCTTTGGGGTGTAAACCCAGCGCGTTACCACTTGACAACGAATCCGCTGGCTGAAACTGTGCATTGGGACCTGTACTATTTATTCGCGATGCCTTAATTACACTTTAAAAGTTCACCTCGCCCCCCCCCTAATGTTAATTAGACTTGTGAACCAACCCCTTTCCTTTCTGGAAAGATAACGTTGCAATGCAATATCAATATCGTGCTTCTTTGTACACATGTTGTCACATATGCTGAAAATGTAAACTGCAAACAATAAAAACAGTATTAAAGTACACATCGATCACTTAGTCTTGTGAAAGGGAGAACACTCCGATAAATTTATTGTGATGACTGTTTGGTTTATGCTGAAATACCACAGGCAATCCCTTTCAATTAAGAATCGGATTTCCGGTTTCCGGGTAAAAATCTATATTTTAACAAGAAGCCCAAGATAGTCAGTGCTATTTTTGTTTGACCAGATTCGTCACTTAAACAATTGTCTAACAGGGCCGAAAAGCGAGCCTACCTACCAGTGTCTTTCTTGGTTTCAGTAGCTTCGAACAAGAAGATGTGTAAGGTTTTGCCTATTGGAAGTCCATATACATTTCAGACAAGAAGATTTGTAAAGTTTTTTTTAAACGAAAATTAGTTTTTGCTTCTGCTACCTAATTATGTGGTTTCAGAGACATATACTCGGCTTTTTAATAAGAATGTCCGAAAGTTTTAAACCAGCACAAGTTGAAATAGTTTAATTTACTTAGCCGTGTACGTTCTGCCAAGTAAGTTGGATCAGAGATCTATTAAATCTAACATGTGTATTCATAGACCTATTGTGGAATCGCTTTAAAAAATGTCCCTTACTTATTTTGAACTTCAAATTTAAAATCATTGTTTGTAGACATGGTTAATTTCAACATTTTAGCAACATTTTAGCAGTTAACTGTGCATGCGTAAAATATCTGCGCCACTAAACAACATAGAATATTTAGTAAATTGCTTTTTGCAAAGATCTATTTATTAATACATCTTTGCTTTCTGACAGAAGAACTTCGATTTGCAAGCAGCAAGGTCTAGAAATCACACGAACAATAATTTATAGTAGAATGTAACCACTCGCTGTATTATATTGTATTATATTTGGGTTAAATATAAGTTGAGATACTTCCTTTTCCGGTTACATATTGAAAATAGGTTGGTGTATGAATAACATGCCAATAAATCCTTCGTAGTTAGACCATCTGCTGTATTGTATTAAACAGCCAATGCACATAACTAATCAAACATCCCTTTGTTATTGGTTGATACCATCATTTAATTGAATCGTTGATGGTTTACGCAGATTAAGCGACGATTTGTTGACAGAGTTAATTTCTGTGATTGTGTACAAATGCATTTAATGCATAATCCGCTAATTAAATGCGATATCTTGTCAGCCCCGCATTAGATGTTGATATCTC
Source organism: Congeria kusceri (assembly GCA_027627225.1). Taxonomy (NCBI): domain Eukaryota; kingdom Metazoa; phylum Mollusca; class Bivalvia; order Myida; family Dreissenidae; genus Congeria; species Congeria kusceri. The sequence continues at coordinate 16,974,198 of CM051029.1, read as the reverse complement.
GGTTTATTCAGTTCCGTAATAATTCAGTTTTCTGATCGTTGTATGTTGGTCGCGCCCGTTGACAGTTAATTTATTGTAGTCGTTGATTCAATCAACGTAAAAAAAGTCAAGCATTTCATAAACTCGATACACATAGCAGCAGTTCTAAAAATCAGCAATGAAGGATAAGCATTTGTCATCATTACATGTTATGTGTTTAGATTAAATACTTTGGAATATTGTACTGGCATGTGCATTTGTCTGCAGAAGCATAATTTGTGGTGAAACAAGTTCAGCCTCGTAACATTCTTCATAATGTTTTAATGTGCTGACACTTGACATGTATTTTTAACATTATATAAGTGATACACATTAAAAAAAATGTATTCAAGTCCATTTAAAAACAAACTATTATTTTATCAAATATCCATTTCAACTAATGATTACATTTACAACACTTGGCTGGGGGTTAGGAGTGTTATTTTGTTTTCTTTCAATATTTGTGTAACCTGTACCAAAAAATGCGAAATTCTCTGACATCAGTTTTCCAATTGTAAATACGTCACTAACATCACTTTTCCTTGGTAAAAAAATGTAAAAGTCTGCGTCAGTCTTAAAATGATAAATTAAAATTGTTACAAATGGTTAATAGAACTATTCTGATTACAGGTTACCATGGCAGAGACTAAGGCACCTTCTCCCAATCCACCCAAGAAGTCTGGCAGGTTTGTAATAGTGTACAGGCATTGACAGAAGGCATTGTGACCGACTAATTTCAATCTGACAATCTGTGATTGTACTGAATTCAGCCAGCAAGAAACATTCACGGACATGTCATTAATAAACAAACTTTTAACGGGTTTTAAACATAGTTTGCAGATATACTTCAATTTGGTCAATGCTTTAATGAAAGTTTGTACAAACAAATGTTAAACTAGCAGTCCAGTTGCGGAATGTGTCAAACAATGTTGTATTTCAACTATTTGGCAGCTCAGTCTCCATGTTGCCTAGTCTGCAGTATACTTTACCATGAATTTCAGTAAATTTTAAAAACCAGGAATCATATGACCCCTGGCTGAAAATTTTGTGGGGTCAAAATAACAATTTGAGGGGTAAGAGAACTAAAGTCACCAGGATTTTGTTTCTGCATATTTGTTAAATGCTCTGCAAATGGTAATATGTGTTAGAAAAGGAAAATAACTTAAAATAAATGCAAAAACAACATACCATTTATATGATGAACAAAATATTATTTTCTAGTGCAAATGGAAAACAGTACATCAAAATGATTCAAGTCATTCTGCATTTATTGAAATCCCTGGTTGACTTATGCTAGTTGTAACTTCTACTGAGTATTGTTTTGAACTTGTATAGGAGGCCATGTGTGATTTACACAGCATTCTGATTAAGATTTCTAGAGTGCATCTTCACTGTATTTTCAATGGTTAACCCACCCTGGGTATTTCTTCATGCTCAGTAGTCGAATTTGCAGAAGTCCATAAGCTGGTTAATTTGAACTAGCCTTGCTCAGATTCTCAGTTTTTATATAGGCAGACTGTTTTCTTGCTTGCAAGTAATAATATAGGAATTTTGGCTTGCTAGACTAAATACAATCTTATTTCAATGACTGATATACATTTGTACTATAATTATGCTCTATAGACTAATTGTGTTACAGACTGTACTGCAAGGCAGTGATGACTGGATACAAGCGTGGTCTGCGTAACCAGTACGAACACACAGCTCTTCTTCGTATTGACGGTCTCACCGACAAAGGCGATGCAGAATTCTACCTTGGGAAGAGATGTGCATACGTTTACAAGGGCAAAAAGTAGACATTATGGCACTGTTATATATGTAAACGTTGATAAACAATGCTTTTGGTACATATGAGTGATCAGTCTTCACCTATAAATTAAAAAAATAAGTGCACCGTCGGTCCACCAAGCCAGCTTAAAATACTGGACCGGATTACAATTAAGTGGACCTTAGTTTGGAAATTTTCGGTCACTCTTTTGTTTTAAATCTGTTATGTTAATAACTAAAAACAATAATGTTGTTTAAATGGGAAATACATTTTCTCTACCACATTGCTCCTGGCATTGCAAGGGACCTTGACTGGATGGAGCTCTGGTCCAGTAAGCTTACAAATTTTGATGGACCTAGCAAACAGTTGGTGGACTCGGTCCATGGTCCACTGGTTTTTGTGAAGACTGAGTGATGTGATTGGTGCAGGGATGGTATTTTTTCGGTTTTCCGCTCCAGGGCTCCAGATAAGGTTTTACACTTAAGGGTAGAGTATTTTACCCACTGACCAAAAGCTTTAAAGGGCATTAGAGAATCATTAAGGGTATTTTCAGGGCTTAAAAGGGTATTTTAATACCATGTTATTAAGTCCTGTCCGGCAGTTTCGAAGCATATTGTGTACGAGTACTGTCATAATTGAGGGTAAAATTTACCATCGCACTGTTCCGTCTATTTTTATTACGACCATTCTCATTGGATAATCGATTTGCGAATAACCAATGGCAATAATCATCACGTTTCTAAATGTAATGGTGTGAAAGGTAAAATAAAATTTAATTTTTTGTGAAAGTTTTTTTTAAAGTTCGTCTGCAACATCGGTCCGAAAAGAAAAATGACACATGACTAAACGCAATACTCCTGAAGTTAATTCTGGTCAGGTTCTACCAAAAATCTTCCAAAAAAAATATGTTAATGGAATAAAGATTGGGAGAAGTTGTTTAGTTGGGGAGCATATATAATGGAACTACACAATTTAATAACATGTATTGCACTTTGTGTACGGTCGCTAAAAGGTGCAATGGTATGGTAAAAAATGCACACAGCACAAATTTTCAACATTCTACTTACTCTAGCTAGACATGCTTCTAAAAAAACACAAAGTTAAAATTACTTGTGTTATGATATATAATAAAGAGTTAATTGCATTATTGCCTTACTCATCTTATTAACTGACTGTTTATATTCCCATTTGAATAAATGAAAATTTTTGAACTCACACATTTAACTTTGGGACTCATAGATTTTTATTCCAGCGAGTCCTGGGACTCGTGGCTGTGAAATTGTAAAAGAATCACTGACGAAGGATATAAATCTGCATGTAAATATAGTACTAGTAGTGTTTAATTAGGTACATTAAGAAACTTTAGTGCAGAACACAAATGTGACTGTTTTTTTTTTGTGTTTTTTGTTTTTCACAAACAGTTTTTTGCAAGATTTCAGTGTTGACCAGTACCTCCACTTTAATTTTCTAAAGGGTACTAGTACCCACCTACTGACAATTTCTAGAGGGTATTTGCAATATTTTAAAGGGTATTTACACAAATACCCCTCTTATCTGGAGCTCTGTTGGAAAAACCCCAATTGAAATGCCTAGAAGTTGTAGTCGGTCTGACCAGTTTTCTTAAAGTCCCATATTCACTGTAAAAATAGTTAATAGTTTATTTGTCAATACCCTGATTTCAATACATAACACCCATATTATGGCCTGGATCTCTGTAGGTGCAAAAATTTATCAAACTAATAGTAATAGTTTATAATATCATATGCATTTTCGAACATGACTTATTTTGATATACACATAATATGGACCCAACATGCCTGTGAAGGGATAGGGTTAGGGTAAGGGATATAATACAACGAGTGGTTACATTCTACTATAAATTATTGTTCTTGTGTACGTATGAATAGCACTAAGCTGATAGCTTTTAAGGTCTGAAAACTTTGCAGATAATAGTAATACTTTATTATATGCCTTTTCGGACATGCATTATTTTTCGTCAACATATGATTTGATACAACATGACATGTCGGGCAAACCCTGGGAACAATCGACTTTCCCGAAATATATGAGGCATGTTGTGGGAAAACCTGGCTTAATGCATGTGCTTGTGCAGTCCGCACGGCTAATTCGGGACGTGACATTTTTCTGCCTACAGTGGATTTATTTTTAGACTAGACTTACTTGAAACAGAAAATATCATAAAAGCGTACAGTGTCGTCCCGGATCAGCCTGTGCATTTGATTCCTCTAGATGATAGGTTCCTCTTGAGCATCTAAACAAATTGCTACATATTTTCATTTGATAGCGAGAAGTTGTAGAATTTGTTAATTGTCTTGTTGAAAAAAGTTAAATCAGTTACTAATAATATGAAATTTCTGTAAAATTTCATTATATTCCTTAGAAATTATCAAATGCTTGAAATAATTTAACAAGCAATACATATAAACATGTGAAAGAATATGTACTGCATTTGTTGTTGGGTGATACAAATAGTATATCAACTCACATTCTAGCTAGACTGTGCGCCTCTGAATTTACTATGCAATCTGTATGTTTGACTAAGAGTAAGAACTAAACTAAAGGGTTCTAAGGTAGATAACTTGAATCATCCAAAATAAAATACAAGTATTGAGCGTGAAACTATTGTATCTGATATACAAATGTTAGGCAGGTACAGCAGTTTCATGCTCAACACTTGATGTTACTGTCATGTGTATCAACTGTCTAAATGTTCCTATAGCATATCTGTCAAACCTAATATTTGATCTACACTACATAACACACCAATCAACTAAACTTTAATGAAAACAAAGCTGTCTGTATGTTTGGACTTGTTTTCACACACCCTAACCCCTACCGGCCTGTGTTTTTGCAGCAAGACCTTCTGCCCGGGCCACAAGGAACCCAGCCGTATCCGGGTCATCTGGGGCAGGATCACCCGTGCCCACGGTAACAGTGGTGCCGTCCGCGCCAAGTTCAACAGGAACCTGCCTGCTACCGCCATCGGCAAGAGAGTCCGTGTGGTGAGTGCAGATGGACCGATATTTTATTACTTGATATTTATATAAATTGCTATTGTTTGGCCTGAATTTGCGAGGGTCATATTTTCTGATGTTTCAAAGTGTTTTTCATGGTCACAGTTTTGGTTTTCAAACATTTAATTTTTTAAAGTTTTGTTCGAACACGTTTTGAGTCGTTTAATGGACTTAATATGATTAGTGTTGAGTTTAATGGACTTAATATGATTAGTGTTGAGTTTAATGGACTTAATATGATTAGTGTTGAGTTTAATGGACTTAATATGATTAGTGTTGAGTTTAATGGACTTAATATGATTAGTGTTGAGTTTTAAGAGGATTTCACAGCTTTTACAAATGTATTAATAATTAATGTTAATAAAAATTTATACATAAATGTTTGGTGGTTGTTATCAACCATATTTATATAACAGGGCATTGTTTAGACTATCTCACACTTCATACAGAGATCTTGAAATAAGGCAGACAGATTTCCGCCTCTATTAGTACACAGTCTATAACTTCGTTCAGCTTGAAATTGATGGCTCCCTCCAAAGAATCCGTAGCCGACTGTAGTTACATGAAACTACAAAAATACCCACATTCATGACCATTTTCATACACAAAAATAGAATATATTTAAATGTTCAGACTCGGTTGCACAGAAAGTTTGCAATCACACAAAAATAGAATATATTTTTAATTTTCAGTCGCTTAGAAAGTGAAAAATGCGTAACACTTTTTCTTTAAAAAAATAGTACGAGAAGACTTTTTTATCCTCGTAACTTAGCTGTTATTCTCTATATCCTTTGCAACAATGTCATTACTGCACCAACCCATTTGCAATATTTGTCCCTATGCCTGCATGTTGAAAGGCATAAATTATAATATATGCATACTTAAAGCATCATTCATTCTTTACAGATGCTGTACCCATCAAGAGTATAAGATGTTTTGCCTTGTACAAAGAAAAAATAAAGAGAAAAATATCACAAGTACTTGTTTGCTACACTTGTTGTTCTGTTCTATTAAATGTTGTTACAGTTGCTTCCCTTTGATTAGATGATGTCAAAACTACAGAAAACTATTGTGGGTATTCCAAAACTGTTCAAACAGAAGTGAATCACTAACAAATTCTGGTTGTGATGTTAGTTCGCATGAAATTACTCCATCATTATACCCCACCTTTTGAAAAAGTGGGGGCTCGATAGGAATCTCACATGTTGGTCTGTATGTGGGTACGTCGGTATGTCCGATATTTCATTTCCACTCAAAAACTAAGCAATGCATAGAAAGATTTTATTGTAACTTAAGATTATTATTCCCCATGACCAGACGATGTCGTGCACATGACCCATGCTTGTCCATCAAAGGTCAAGGTAACAATTCAAGGTCAAAAGTCAAATACTTTTATTCTATTTCTGCTCCATAGCTTCATAATAACTAGTAGAAATTAATTATAAAATCAAATAGTTATTCCTCATGACCAGATGATGTTTACATGACCCATGGTTGTTGGTCAAAGGACGAAGGACACAATTTAAGGTCAAAGGTTTAATATTTGCATTTTGGTTTTTTTTTATCTCCGTAACTTCTAAGTGCATGGAAGGATTTAAATATTACTTCAAATTGTTACGCCACAACTAGACAATGTGTCAAGTACATGTCTCATGCTTATCAGTCAAAGGTCAAGGTCTCAATTCAAGGTCAAATATGTGTTAATCATTTCCGCTTGTACTCTTTATTTTGCATTTCAAGCCCATTTTTCCATTAATGCAGGTCATTTTGTCAGTCAATACCTTGTTCTGTGTCAAAGCTCTACACATGTTCAAAGCCTTACATCTGTGTCAAAGCTCTACATCTGTGTCAAAGCGGTTTGTGGGGGTATTAATAAACTTTAGTGATAGGTCTAGTTTTCAATGTATGAATAAATGCATTTGCAAACAGTACAGTTTAAATTACAATTCAAATGTTCATTGGTTAAACATTTGTCAGAGCTCCAGATAATGTGCGTAAAGGCGTAAATACGCATTTAAATGAACAAAAAATGATATAGATTTAAAATGTATGCATAAATTTACGCATTGAAAAAATGAAAATAAGAATTCGCAAACGCGCGTAACGAGTATGAAAATCAATTTCGGTAGGGTCAGAAACTCATGAGGACTGAATCGTCGAGGCGCTCAATACAGCACAATTCACTGTAATTCATGACGTCACTTAAGCACTTTCTATTTGGAATGAGAGCCCAAATTCAAAACGGGCGATAGTCGAGACGGCTAACAATCACTCGTACTGCAGATTGTATAAGGAATTGCGAGTCAATATCGTAGTAGTACATTTCTTTTAATACATATACCATATAACGAGCAATATAGTTTAATGAAATGAAAGTTTTATGAGGTTGGTAAATTATACCTCGGCCATGATCGTCTGACCATATTGTTCTGAGCCGAAATGACGTGGGCCGTTCTTCTGTGCAGTGGTAAACAAAGTCATAGTGGTGGAAAACACCGGTTCATCGAAGCGTGTAAAGCGTAAAAAGCTAGTTAGTAGCCAGAAAACGGTGCTGCTTTTCTATGTTTTTTTCTTTCAGAACCACAAGAAATAAGTAATCAAAATAGAGTTCTACTCAACATGGAAGATCTGACGAATGTGTCCGCAAAACAGTTGAAACACGGAAACACCGTTTAATAGGTTATGATGTATCGTGTTACTTATTAATTATACCAGCATAGGTAGTGCAAATACTGTTATTTGCGCACTGAAAACCAGTATGAAATCGTCACGTCAAGGCAACAAACATGGTGGTTAAGTGTCCGATTTAGAACTAAGTATTGATGTCTCATATGCAATTGTAAAAAATGAATTAAAAAATTATTTTTAAGAGTTCAGTTTAAATTTGAGAGTAAAATAAGAATTGCCCCCAAAAGTTACCTGGAGTGCTGATTTGTACATTGCACAATAAATTAAGGAAAAATATAAATTTTGCAGTTGCTTCCCTTTAATAAGAAAAAAAATAAATGAAACTGCAGGAAGCAAAGATTCAAGAATCCCATTGTTGGTTCTTTTATTTTGCTGGAGTGTTCATGAAAATTTTAATAATGTATTATACTAATAATGAAATGCATTATTTAACAAGTATGTACAGGAAAGCTAGTGTGTGTGTGGGGGGAAACCAGATAAATTTGTCAAGACTTGCACAAATTTATCTGGTTTGCCCCTCACTAGCTTTTTTTTGTACTTGACAAGTACATATATATTCATGCTGTACCTATTGCAAATCCTTCAAAAATTTCTTTGGGCAGTAACAAATTCTTTAAGACTAATGTTTAAAATAAACCAAAATGTCAAATAAGCTGTAAATTTCTGTAAAATGCATGCATCCCACGGGTTTGCAAAATTTCAGGCGTCGTAATATTGCATTACATGTAGTTCATTATACACTTGTCTGATAGTTTACTTCATGTTCTTGTGCGATGACTGGTCCAGTTTAGAAAATAGTCCAGTTCTGACTCGCCAAAATCTTCCTTGATGCGTATAACATTTTAAGCTGTATTATTAATATTGGATTTCCTGTAACTTTGTATCATGTAGAATGTACCGTAAAACCGCGATTGATGAGGAACTTTGGAAACAACTTACCTAAAACTTTGCCACGTTTTAGTGTTGTCAGTGCAACAAATAAGGCGCGTATTTGCGTAAAAAATCCCCAAGTCTGAAACACCATTTACTCAATAAAAATTTTAATGAGTGACAAAACTCGCTTCATATACTGTATACACAAAAATTGCAGAAGAGATGGCATGAAGATTTGACAACTGTTAACCTATGGCCATTATACGAAAATATGACAGTTCAGTGCGAGCTAAACATGACACGTGATCTGTAGTATTTTGATCGCATCATTCATGTACAATTGTAAAATGGTCTAGCATAATGAATTTGTGTGTTACAGTGTTACTCAATTTGTATATCCAATAATCAATTAATTTTAATGGTGTAACGTTATTGGAAGTGCTCTGTTAAATTACTCAGAACTTGTTTATTTAAAAATGATGGGGTAATACTCAATTCTGGCAAAATTCTTATCTTGCTCTGGTTTTGTCCTTCATTCCTATAGAAGATTAACCATTCATTTAGCCGTTCAAAGGTCGAACTTCATTGTTTGTTAAGAAGTATATTGTGTAAACAGCGCTTGCGATGATGATCAAATTATTCCTCCCCCCTTCCTCCCCCACGCAGTGGATAGGGAGACATACTGATTTTGTGCTGGAAAGATGCAATGGCTGGATGTATGGACTCCTGAAAATAACTTTTGTCTGCACTTGTTCTCCGTAACCACTGGTCTGATTTTGATCAGTAGCAAGTCTAGTTGCGCATGTCATCGGCATGTCGTCGTCGGCGAATTTTTGGCAGAGTTACGGCTTTCCACATAACAGACATTGTCTGTGCTTGTTCTCCTTAACCCCTAGTCGGATTTTGATGAAATTTCACATGATTGATCAGTACCAAGTCTAGTTGTGCATGTTGTTGGGGGCAGATTATTGGCTGAGTTATGGCCCTTTGCAGTTTTTGACATAATAGACCTTGTCTGCACTTGTTCGCTGTAACCCTTGGTCGGGTTATTACAAACTTAACAGGATTTATTAGTACCAATTCTAGTTGTGCATTTCGTCAGCGGCAGAATTTTGGCGGAGTTCTGGCCCTTTCAAGTTGTTGACATAACAGACCTTGTCTGTGCTCTTTTCCGTAATCATTGGCTGGAATTTGACAAAACGTCACAGGATTGATCAGTGTGGTTGTGCGGAATGTCAGGATAGGTGGATTTTGGGTGGAGTTATGGCGGTGCATGGGGTGAAACATGTTTTTTTTTCAAAAACGAACTCTAGTTGAGGGGTTGTTACAAAACCACTATTGACCAGTCATTTCTTAAAGTTGCTAGTAAAATAGCTACTTTAGTACAGTCCACTCGTGATGCCTTGAACGCACTTGTCTTGAATTCTCGAATTGTCTTCAAGGGACCAATATTGCTATATATTCATATAAATTTCTGTCATTTGGCTTAAATTTGTGTGGGTCGAATTCTGTAATTGCCTGAAGTGTTTGTCAGGGTCCCAGTTTTCACACATTGTTTAGCTGATAAATGCTTCGGGTCATAATCGATAATCGATTAGATGCGCTTGATAAATGTCAAGTGTTGAGAGAATGCAATAATTTATTTCACAGCTTTCATAAACATTAATTAATATTTGTAAGTATATAAATACATGCTTGATGTTTATCAATTAAAATTTTTATGCTCCCACAAAATTTAGGGGGAGCATATATTCGCCGCTTTGTCCATCCATTCGTCCCACTCTTGTCCAGGCTATTTCTCCTGAACTACTAGGAATCCAACACAACTTTATGGGAAGCTTCATTACCATAAGGAGGTGTGCATATTACCATGAAATTCCGCTTCAATAATTGTTCTCCGAGTTATGGGACTTTGAAGATTTCTGAAATTAGTATAAAGCGCACGATTTTGGACTTGCTTGTCCAGGCTATTTCTCAGCAACTACTGGCCGGAATTCAACAAAACTTTATGGGAAGCTTCATTACCAAGAGGTTTGCATATTACCAGGACGCTCCGCTTAAATGATTTTTCTCAGAGTTATGGGACTTTGAAGATTTCTAAAATTAGTATATAGTGCAAAATTATTATTGACTTGCTTTTCTGTGCTATTTCTCGGCAACTTCTGGCTGGAATTCAACAAAACTTTTATGGAAAGCTTTATTACCAAAGGAAGTTTGCATATTACCAGGACATTTCGCTGTAATGATTTTTCTCCGAGTTATAGGACAAAATATCTGAAATTAGTACATAGTGCACAATTATTATTGACTTGCGTGTCCGGGCTATTTCTCAGCAACTACGTTTATATTAGCAGGATGTTCCGCTTAAATCAATTTTCTTGGAGTTATTGTACTTAGAAGATTTTTGAACTTAGTTCGTAGTGCATTTCTTGTTTATAAGCAACTAATGGCCACATGTCAATACAACTTTATGGGAAGCTTCATTGCAATGAATAGGTATCCTAGATGTTTTTTGCCCTTCTCATTGCATTTATATTGATTGACACATTGGGGAGCATCCATCAGTTTCACTGATATCCTTGTTCATTTGGCGTCTATATATGGGGTTTTGACTATCTGAATACTCTTCATTTAGAGATTTCTGCCTGGATTTTTACACAATCTCAAACGATTAGCTCGCAGTTTCCTTAATTACCGGTCTCAAAATAGCTGTATTGTGGTGAAAAACTTTCCTGAAAAGTTAACAAAATTAACAAACATCTTTTTCATTTGCTTTTTTTATTGCAGTTTTGTTTTAATTCCACAATATAACAATTCTGTAGTATTGTTCGTACACATTATTATTATATTCCATTAAAATGTGATTAAATATTTTATACAATAAATATTTAGGCATATTATAGTTCCATTTGATACAAGTACATAAAAAGTTCAGATAGGACAGAAGTTTCAATCATGCAAAACTTGGCACCATAACTATGAATTATATTGCATGTCGTGGCAAAACCCGGCTTAATGCATCTGCGTAAAGTGTCGTCCCAGATCAGCCTGTGCAGTCCGCGCAGGCTGATGGGGGATGGCACTTTCCGCTTTTAAGGTATTTTCTGTTCTGCTCTTTTAAACACAAATCCACTGTAGGCAGAAGGTGTTGTCCCGGATTAGCGGACTGCGCAGGCTAATCCGGGACGCCACTTTATGCACATGCATTAAGACCGGTTTTCTCACGACGCCCCTCATAATATATTCATGCATAAAGGTCGGTATCCAGTTAATCTGTCCGAGCAATAACAGATTGAACAGTTTATATTACTGAATCCCCTTTTTGATTTTACCAGTACAAAATCCAGTACATAATCTGTTACAGAGTTGCTTCTGATACCGTCACGCTCTCTTGTGACTAGAATGAACACTTAAATTAGGACTGTACCCACTTGGCAGCCAGTTCCGTTATCACTGCAAACCCTTGTGGAGATTACACGGAATTATTCCGCACATCCACAATGTCTGGGTCTAATTTCTATTTTCGTAAGAATAATGGGCTAAGGTCCCTTATTTCTTCAATCAAAATTACTTCAAAACTGATATTTTAAAACACAAAACATGTTTATTGTGATTATCTGACATTCACTTTTTACTCAAAATGTGATATGTCTAACAATACTTAAAGTATATTATACACACTTTACTGCAATATAAAAACTGCTTAAGCTATTCCTGTTATACTTAAAAAGGTTTTTATAGAAATTGGGGCCTGTTTATTAAATGATCTCCTTGTAGTAGAAAGATGATTTTTGCCTGATTTTTAATTTCATAGCCATGGTCCAGTTTGGAGCACAGTTAGCCAATGTACATAGCAGGCATGTCGTGGGAAAACCAGCCTAAATGCATGTGCGTAAAGTGTCGTCCCCGATCACAGTCTGCACAGGCTGCTCCGGGATGGCACTTTCCGCGTTTATGGTATTTTCTTAAATCCACTGCAGGTGGAAAGTGTTGTCCCGGATTGCACAAGCTGATCCGGGACGTCATTTTATCCACATGCATTTAGGCTGCTTTGCCCACGAAGCGTCTCATTTTTTGAAATGAGAAACTGTTGGGTAATTTGTTCAGAAATATACATTTCAGAATAGTTATAAAACATTCACATTTCATAAGGATACAAACTTCAGCAAACGTTTAAAATGAACTGTTCATTTTAGTGAGAAAATTATAATGTTAACATGAATTAAATAAATGAAGCCCAAAATAAACACAACACTATGTACAGATATATTACAAACAAATCCATTCTGGTTTCACTTTGTACGTCCATACTTCGCGTAATACTGAAAACATACTGACCGAAACGTACACGTTATGTATAGAAAATTGCATGTACTGATAAAATGCTGCAACTATTTACATCCAATATTTGCATCAGGAAAAGAAATCTAACTTTACAAAAGAAATCGACAGTCAAGCAATATTTCTACAGTGGATGCTGATAATTTGGTAGGAAAATGTTTATTTTAAAACATTCACACGTAATGGTATTTAGGGGGAAAAATGGCAATTATGAATATTTTTTTTAATCTCGAAAATAACACGGAATATATATCGGGTACAAATGTACAAATAAATGTACGCATAATGTTACACATACAATTCAAATTTATATCGCTAGTTTATCTAGTCTGCACTTCATATGCAAAAAGAATTCCAACATTAGCATATCACACAAGAAAAGTAAGTTATGTACACTGTCTTCAGTTACAAAGTTTTACATTATACGAATGTTATCACAATAAATTTCATCACAAAAGTTTCATTTTTAACGGTATGAGCTTTTAACACAACATTGCAAGAAATCTAAATGGATGAACATAGAAATATTAACAATAGCAGAAACTGTGTCAAAATAAAAAGTTTTACATTATACGAATGTTATCACAATAAATTTCATCACAAAAGTTTCATTTTTAACGGTATGAGCTTTTAACACAACATTGCAAGAAATCTAAATGGATGAACATAGAAATATTAACAATAGCAGAAACTGTGTCAAAATCCTCTGTATACTAATAAACAAAATTGTTCAACCCCAAATTCAAGTCGTGACATAATAGCAGATATTTTGTCAAAATCCTCTGTATACTGATAAACAAAATTGTTCAACCCCAAATTCAAGTCTTGACATAATAGCAGATATTGTGTCAAAATTCTGCGCATACTAATAAACAAAATTGTTCAACCCCAAATTCAAGTCTTGACATAATAGCAGATATTGTGTCAAAATCCTCTGTATTCTAATAAACAAAATTTGTCAACCCCAAATTCGAGTCTTGACATGGTCGAGTCAGTACCATGCATAGATAAGACTCTTCATAATCTCATACAAATTAACACACACCGACTTTTAACAGCATACTTATTTTGACATTGTCATCGCAAAAAAGAATACGCTGATAGCATTCATTTCTACCAGAAAAGTGATTTATTTTGTAGACTTAGAAGTAATGAAATATTTATATTATTAAAGACAGTCATTTGGTATATTATTCCATAATGAACTTTTGTCATTTATTCACACGTATTTTAATGTACAAACCAGTAATAACTCAAACAAGTTGGTATGAATAATGGATCAATCAACCAAAAACGAATGAAAGCATACATTGGATGACTTTAAAATGTTTTCAAAATGCGTCAAAATATTACAATATTACAATGCCCCGCGAAAAAGAATTTTAAACTATAGTCTAGATCAATAATGCTGAACTAATTAAAATGCGATTAATAGTGATTATTATGTAAAATACACTTATTGACAGTCAGTAATACACTAGTATAAGGATATATTTATAATACAACCAACAGTAATGATGAAACATGAATATTATGATGGAAAATGAATCCGTTTGTGTAATCATTATAATATAACTGACAACCTGAATTCTCTTTTACAGAAGTAGTCATTATATCGCCTCAGCCATATAACTGGATGCTACAGCTGATAAATCAAACAAGCACTGTTGGTTCAAGTACTGATGTTTAATTGTTCTGCATAACAATTATGACGATATTGAGTGGAAAATAACAATCTTATGATCTAAATGCAATTCAAGTTGTCATTACATTGAGTTTCATGCCAGTTATCTTGCCCCATGAAATGAAACTCTATCTTAAACTTCCCTCTCATATTTGCCTTTGTTTCAAAAATCAGTTTGTCAAACACATCAGTAACAAGAGCTTTCAAATCTCAACAATGTTCCTAATTTAAGAAAGACAACTCTGTCAAACTGTCACATGAGAGACATCACAATGTTCTGGAGTGGTGCCCCTTGCTGTACTCTCCTCGCCCATTTTTTCCTTCTCTGTCGTCACCATGGTAACTCTGTCGTCACCATGGTAAACATACGACCTCAATCTCCTCACGACGACGCTTCCTTCAATCTCGAAGGATCCTCCGCAACCGATCGTCTGCAACACTTGCAGCGTCAGCCACGCTTTCGGACACGCATTATTATTTTTAGCTTCTTTTTCAGCGATAATAAAAACTAAGACTGAAATGGAGTAATCAAAATCATGAAGTGTTGTCAAAGTTCAATCACGACGAAGATGATGGGGGCTGTTGTCGGGGTTGAGCGAGTTTCGCGAGGGTTTCGGGGCTCGCGGCCGCCCGCAGGATGCCATTCTCGTGCTCCAGCTGGTTGTTGCGCTCGACGAGCTCGGCGATCTGTTCCTTCAACACCTCCACCTCCTCCCGAACAGCGAACATCAGGTGGCTCTTCACCAGGTCCTGTGGAGTAGAATACACGGGGGGTGAGCAAAACATGATACAGCAGCGAGTTTTTTCACTGCTTTGAGAATGGGTAAGGTACCCATCAAATTGGGAATTTTGCAACGTGAAAACACGCAATTTGAAATTTAATTACTAAACAACATAATACTGGTGTTTTATGGGTTGAATTTGGTATTTTAATGGTGTTTATTTATACACATACAATGTAAGCTCATGATTTACAGCTTAGAATCACATTTCCTACGTATTTAGCATTTTGTTACTGCTGATTTGGGAATATTTTCTTCCAATTGGGAAAAATAAACCATATTTGGCAGTGGGAATGGGTCCGTTTACTGGACCCTGTTATATAAGGACAAAAATCCCTGATACAATGTGTGACGGGAGCATAGCAACCACAGGAACGTAATGCGAGGGAAGGGACAATTGGCACCATAATTGCAGGGTGGAAACTGAAATTCCGGAGTAAAATTCCGCTATCTCCCTCCTTTTTCCATGCAGGGCATATTTTTCATGCTTTTCCCTGTTTTCCAGAGTGAGTGGCCACTCTGCATGGACTTCAATACTGCACCGAGTTCTGGTTGGCTACAATGTTTTGCATTCAAATATTCTTTAAATTTAAAAATATTTTTAAAAAATTCAAAAGACAGAAATTCAGGAACTAGTCTAAGTTATATTGAAATGATAGTGAACTCTTTAATATGTAGAGTACAATAATTGTAGAGTAGATGTTTATAGACCTCCAATAAAAGCTAACTTAAAAACTTCAATTTCAATAAAATAAGATTTGTTAAGTATAAGTCAGTTTATCTGGCCATTAATCTTTTAAAGAAACTCTGTAACCAAGTCATGTTGTTATTATCAGGGTAGATAAGGAACAAACACTCTATATTCTACTTCTGGGGTAATGAACCCCAGATATAACGATTTTTCTGACACTGTTATTTCGTGTAAGTATTATGCTATGGCATTTAATCCATAGTTATCAATTTAAGGCTTAAAGAATGCTACCTATAACAATACTGAATACGGCCTGAACTGGTTCCAACTGGAACCGATACTTAACCACGCAATTTAATGTCAAACCACACAATTAATGTCAATGGTTTACAGTTTAAATACATATTGGTTAGATCTTGGATGTTATTACCAGCATGAATAACTGTGTGCCTTTTTCAAACTGTATTTGATTTCACCGTGATACATTGTGACGCATAATATTGATTGCATCAGCATGTTTCTAAAGTTGCCGCCACTATGTCAACCCATGTCTGACTCACAAATTATACATGGAAACGCCCAGCGAGCGGGTGGTTACAGTGGTTTGACATAAGATAATGTGTACAATACTTTTGCTTTAACTGTTATTTCAGTACTTTTGCTTTTACTTCTATCTTTAATTGGATGAAAATGCAAATTATCCAAGATAATATGTACACATTTATTTCTTGAAGGTTTTATTGCTTGATTTACATCACAAAGGAAAGAATTCGGATGAAATGTGACAACAGAAAGTTTTATGTAGTGTTAATAGTATATTTATTTTCCTTGCAACATGTTGTTTTTGTTATTTTATCTGTTTTTTTTTATATTGTAAATTCTGTCATAATCACTTCAAGGCAAGAACTTTTTCTAACATTTGGAATTAACTGAATGTTTAATTAAGCAGTTTTTCTGCATTTTATTAATTTTTTGTAGCAAGTATTACTAGAATCAATTTCAATTTACAGTTTCAATGAATGTATGAATTCATAACCAGTAATTTTTGCTAAATTATATGTTCTTTTTTCCCCCCAAAAGTATTTTTCCTCACAAAACAACTCTCCCCCTGAAAATCTTTCTACTAACATGCACTTCTACATCTATTAAAACGGATGTACCTTAATAACGAATCCAGTACATACCAGATAACGATCTTCCAAAAGCTTCTTTTCCAGTCGATCCATAAGCAACTGGTCAACACCAGTCGCTCGGAACGACTCGAAAGAGACGCTAGCCAACTTGTTCATGATTCCTTGCAGGTTTGAATTTCAATCTTACAAACAATCTTAGTAAAAGCGTCACGTAGCCAGTGCTATTTACTTCACAACTAATTAAATTTGTCCTGTTTAATAAAATTACGAGGCAATTTTGCCAACCAATAATAACTCTTTCACTGTACAAACAACACCCACCCAATCTCTTAACTTAATTCACAGATAAAATTTCAATTCCTATCAAAACAATTTTCCTCTCTGATAAATGGACCCTCTCTCAATGACCAACTGTGAAACACTGACTACACTTTTCCCCAGGCAGCTTTTTATAGCCACTAATTTCAGTTTCGGTGGGTCCAATCCAGTTATGTACACTGCTCTGTTTGCTACACACACTACTCCATTGTACAACTTGTGCTTGGTGGGACACAAGTTCAATACAGTTTGTTTACAAATCATGGATCAGCTTGAAATAAACAGATAGTTGAATGCTCTAAGAGTGGCCAATAAATCTTACAAACTGTTGATAGCTTAGCTGACTGTCCTAGTATTATCTCAACAGAAGGTAAAGGCTGTGTTTGACACTGTGGACATTCATTTAAACAGCTGATCCGGGTGTAGTTAACACTGGACATTGGTTCAACAGCTGATGCCTGCATAACACAGGTCAGAGGTGGTCAATGAAGGTGGAAAGGATGAGCCAATTACATGTATAGTCATAGATTTCTTTGTCCAGTGAATGTCAACATGAAAGGCCGATGAAAAATATCTTTGTTTCCTGATTTTAAGAAAACAATTTAAATGTTTTTACCAAAGAACAATTAAATAAAGACAAAAATAAAGAAAAAATAAAGAAAATTTTATCATCATCGTATTGAATAAAATGGATTATTTGAAGAACTAACAATAAAATGCATCACAATAAAATATATTGTAAAACCGAAGAAGTTTGCTTTCCCTGCAATTCTTTGTCAACATTTTACCAATCAAGTTGATACACCAAAATTTAGACCAATGAAACCAAACAGGCAAGGGGCACTAGAAACCAGAATTTGTTCACTCCAGCCTTTTAACCCCCCCCCCCACACACACACACACCTCTGGCCACAGTAACATCAGCTGATGTATCCAGGGAGTTGACTGTTTGTTTATGTTGGGCGGGGTAATTACTCTCCAATCACAGCATTATTTATAGGCATTACATCACACCATATATTGTTTGAACATTGCTGATTGGTATTTAATGACTAATGTGTTTTGTAAACACACACAGGCAGGCAGGCATTGATTGATCCAGTGGGTGGTTGGTTAACCAAAGAATGCCTTGTTGATTGCAGTCAGCCAACAATAAATGCCTCGAGCAGTAAAATTTGAATGTTTAAAACATTAACTCTTTGCAACACACACACACCCACACATTTGCAGGTTGTGATTTAAGATGCATGACTTAAGATTTTGTAAATGAAAACACATGCGTCATGACAATTATCTCTATTCTTTTAAAGACTTGGAAAATTCACAGAAAAAATTCTTTAATTATTTGTTCATTAAGAAAGTAACATTTACTGTTGCAAAATTTCCAAAAAAAAGTCCACAGGCAAATTTAACTTCATTAGCTAAAGGATGAAAATGGCCAGGTCAACCACAAATTATTATTATTGCATTACTTCTTACTTTTTATCTATTACGACTCGTTAATTACAAGTAAACAACAAAAGATTAATGCCATAGCCTAAATTATGTACTGTACAGCCATAGCCTAAATTATGCACTGTACAGCCATAGCCTAAATCATGCACTGTACAGCCATAGCCTAAATCATGCACTGTACAGCCATAGCCTAAATCATGCACTGTACAGCCATAGCCTAAATCATGCACTGTACAGCCATAGCCTAAATCATGCACTGTACAGCCATAGCCTAAATCATGCACTGTACAGCCATAGCCTAAATCATGCACTGTACAGCCATAGCATAAATCATGCACTGTACAGCCATAGCCTAAATCATGCACTGTACAGCCATAGCCTAAATCATGCACTGTACAGCCATAGCCTAAATCATGCACTGTACAGCCATAGCCTAAATCATGCACTGTACAGCCATAGCCTAAATCATGCACTGTACAGCCATAGCCTAACGCCATAGCCTAAATCATGCACTGTACAGCCATAGCCTAACGCCATAGCCTAAATCATGCACTGTACAGCCATAGCCTAAATCATGCACTGTACAGCCATAGCCTAAATCATGCACTGTACAGCCATAGCCTAAATCATGCACTGTACAGCCATAGCCTAAATCATGCACTGTACAGCCATAGCCTAAATCATGCACTGTACAGCCATAGCCTAAATCATGCACTGTACAGCCATAGCCTAAATCATGCACTGTACAGCCATAGCTTAAATCATGCACTGTACAGCCATAGCCTAACGCCATAGCCTAAATCATGCACTGTACAGCCATAGCCTAACGTCATAGCCTAAATCATGCACTGTACAGCCATAGCCTAACGCCATAGCCTAAATCATGCACTGTACAGCCATAGCCTAACACCATAGCCTAAATCATGCACTGTACAGCCATAGCCTAACGCCATAGCCTAAATCATGCACTGTACAGCCATAGCCTAATGCCATAGCCTAAATCATGCACTGTACAGCCATAGCCTAACGCCATAGCCTAAATCATGCACTGTACAGCCATACCCTAACGCCATAGCCTAAATCATGCACTGTACAGCCAGCCTTGTCATTATTAACCGATTGCCGATCAAATTCATCGTTTAAAATCAATTGATTTTTTCAGGAACTTAAAAGAAGTGCAATAGGTAATGTAATATACATGTAGCAAATTGGCGCCTAGGACCACGAGCCAAATCGCTTAGATTTAGATAAAAATCGCTTGTTTCATTTGATAATGACAACCCTGTACAGCTTGGGTATGGGGTAATGACCTTGGCATGATCCATGATATAATTATTTGTGATAACTATATGGTACATCAGAGGGGCAATAGTGTCCAGCTAAATGATAAACATGTCCATGATGGTCCAGTTCATGAGAACAATGAATGTTGCCAGCTCAGCAAGATGCCAAAGGTGTACACAGTTTCTGACAGAATAGGATGATAAACATGTCCATGATGGTCCAGTTCATGAGAACGATGAATGTTGCCAGCTCAGCAAGATGCCAAAGGTGTACACAGTTTTTGACAGATTAGGACAGGTCAAACACTGGAGAACTGATCTTTGGCAAGATCCTGAACAAAACAGCAGCATGCTCCACTTTGTGTTTCTCCCCAGCTGCCCCTCGGAATTGGGCAACAGAGGAATGTTGAATGTCTTGAGCAGTTCTATAATTATATTTGCAAAATATTCGAAGGCAAATAAAATGGCCATGTTTTAAAACCTTCATTTTAAGCATTTTAAGCAACGAAGTCCTTTTCAGGTTTCAAGAAATGTAGATCAGAGAGCCGAAATATCAAACAATGATATGAGAGTTTATTAGAATGCTGCATTATCAATAATTTTTGCATCCTTGGCAAAAAGCAAGTTAAAATCTAAATGACTTTCTGGTATAAGCTTGTATGCATAATTTTATGATCAAATATTGAGTCTGTCAGACCTGGGACAAAACCAGTAAAACCATGGAGGTCCAGGAAAAATGACCAGACCACTGGCCCTCATGTATGGTGAAAAAACCTGGCTTGCAAGCTCTGAGTGGCCAGTAATATGGAGTCAGTAATATGGAGTTTGGGCCAGTAATAATTACCAGACCTCATGATCAGTGAGCTTTTTGGGACTTTGGCAGACACTGCTCTGCTATACAAAAATGCTGACCTTTCAAGACGCCCTGCATTCATGAAGACAGTGATCAGGTCCCTGTCTTCAGGACAGAACCAGCCTAAATATTGAACCCCTTGTTGTTCACATTAAAATTCATATATGCAAACATCATGAATTTGAACTTCTAATTTGAACTTTTGATCAGTTTTGCGCAAGAACTGGACAAACAAATCGCAAGTGTAGATGACAACTCAGGTCTTCAGGGATCCAACAACGGTGGATGTGACTACATCAGGTAGGCAATCACTGGTCAAGGTTAGGTACGAGCTGTAGATAGTGGTTAGGGCGCTGGGATAGGGCAACAACATGAGGTAAGATCAAAACAGGGAGGCGAGATAGTGGCTGTGACGGGCAGCAAAATAAGTTGAGAAAGTTGACCGCTAAAGATAGTGGCTGTGACTCAACACTGGCCTTGATGACTGCAAGAGAAGCGAAGTTAAGTCAGCTGCAAGTAGGGGCTAGAACTGGGACAAGTGTTTGCATGGCTTTGAGATTGCAGGACAGTAGTGGCTTTTCACAAACCAATTATCAGCATTGTTTTAGGCCTCCGAAGGGGCAACTGTAGCCCTGGTTATGTAGTTGGATGGCTTTAAGGTGCAGGACAGTAGTGGCTTTCACAAACCAATCATCAGCATTGTTTTAGGCCTCCGAAGGGGCAACTGTAGCCCTGATTATGTAGTTGGATGGCTTTAAGGTGCAGGACAGTAGTGGCTTTCACAAACCAATCATCAGCATTGTTTTAGGCCTCCGAAGGGGCACCTGTAGCCCTGGTTATGTAGT
Source organism: Congeria kusceri (assembly GCA_027627225.1). Classification (NCBI taxonomy): domain Eukaryota; kingdom Metazoa; phylum Mollusca; class Bivalvia; order Myida; family Dreissenidae; genus Congeria; species Congeria kusceri. Next base: position 16,952,431 of record CM051029.1, on the reverse strand, counting down.
TGGATGGCTTTAAGGTTAAGGTAGTGGCTTTCACAAACCAATCATCAGCATTGTTTTAGGCCTCCGAAGGGGCAACTGTAGCCCTGGTTAAGCGTTTGCATGGCTTGAAGATAGCAAAACAGACAGCTTTTACTGGCCTTCATATAGCGGGGCTGTGTACGGGTGGGTCACAGGAAGCAATGGTTGAAATTAACACAAGTCCATGAGTCCTGCACTGGTACATTTTTAACCGGGCTTGCTCAGATTATAAGTTTTATATAGGTGGCTTAGTTACGTTTTCTTGTTCTCAAATAATAATGTAAGAATTTTGTCTTGCTTAGTCAAGCTGCTAATTTCCATGACTGCAGAAGGGCCAATTGTTGTGCAAAATTAGCGTCACATAAGTCCCCAAATGTATTAAGAGTTAGGTGCCATTGTGAAGACATTTGTGTTTAACTGAATTTTCTAAGGAAAAATATGAAATTATTACCTGCACCAAGGAGGTTATGCTTTTGCCAGCCATGTGTTAGCTTGTTAGCAACTTGACCCCAAAAGTTATTAACGGATTGGCCTGAAATTGTCTGGGAACGTTGGTAATCGTACATTGAACAAAATATTTTGATGGTGATCCAGATCACAGTCTGGATCCAGGATTTTTTTTAAGACCATCTTTATTATTGGGAGGTGGGGCAAATATATACGAGGCACGTTGTGGGAAAACCAGACTTAATGCATGCAGACTGCACAGGCTAATCCGGGACGACACTTTACGCACATGAATTATGACCGGTTTTCTCATGACGCGCCACATACGGAATATTATGCTAGTCAGTTGTTCCAAGAGTATGTATTAGTCGAGTGGCTTGTGTGATGACGTATCACACGAGAGGCGGAGCCTAGAGTGTAATTCCAAATAACGCAAGCCACGAGACTAATACATACTCTTGGAACAATTGACTAGCGTAATATTCCTTTTATTATATACCACGATAAACTTCAAATCTGCATTTACCTTATTTTATTTTATTTAAAACTACAATAATGACTAATCATTGTAGGTATAGATTATATTTGTTTACATAACTATAGGATGTCGTAATTAAAAAAGTAGTCCGGCTAGCATGGTAATACGGGATGAGAAAAATTGCGATTTCAGATTAGCATAATACAGGATTTTGTTTCTGACGACATGTATTTTACCGATTAATACAGAATGTATTTTGTTAAGATTTTAAACTGGTATATAATTAAACTAATTAGTTGCACAACACATGGGGGTAAGGCCAAAAAAAAGTGCGTGTTTCGGGCAACGTTCTACAAAATGTTAGGCAGGGTGGAGATTGAGGGTTTTTTTACAAATTTTTTATAGACACATTTTGTTAAAAAAAAAATCAAAAATTATCGAATACGGATTTCACGGAAAAAAATTGTAGCTAAAATCTGTAGTGTCGGGTTGCCCAAAACACCGAACATTTTTCTGTTGCCTAATTACTAGCCTTGGTAATTCAAAACAACTGTGCACTTGTGTATTGTTGGTTGTTTTATAGAATCTTTCTGCTAATTGTCCCCACAAGAATTAAACACTGATATATTGCTAGCAATGTTCCATATAACCTTAGGAGTACATGTTAGTTCTTAAGTTACTGAAAACGAAAAACTATCATAAAGTGAATTCACTGAACCAATGCATCCAAGATGGAACAAGTTTAAACCCGTTGGATACTAAAGATTGATCTTTCATGTACATAATAAAATATCTGCTTTAAACAACAAATACTTCAAATGTGTCTAACACCTACTAATACCAGCACTAGTGCAATGTACAACTTCATAAACAATGCATTAAGACCTTGCTAGGCCATTCCCCACATCACAAAATTTGGACAATGGAATAATTGATTCCCAATTTGTTCGCACCATTAAACATGAACGTGCAGACTTCTTTTGGAAGCCAGTTTTTACTGGAATATACCGGATATATCATCAAAGGCAGTTCTGGTGTACTAATATATTCAGCAGAAATTACTCCCAAGGCAAAAACCTTTCCTGATCACATTTTTTGCGAAAGTGTCATAATGCATTATCCATTTTAGTTATTTCCAAACATGCACAATTTATGCACGTAATTAGGCTCAATTGCCCTCCTGATGACTACATTTTGTTTCTGATGTTAATGAAATTTAGTTTCAACTAGTTTTGTATTTTCACTGACAACAAAACTGGAAGTCAATCAAGAGTTAACATTAACTTTATGTAGTCATGTCAGCGCTTCATTCACTTCAAACTTACGATTATTAAAAGCCACAGTATTAAATATTTCGAAATCAAAGCAATTATATCTGTACACCATCATTAGCACACCCATTGTAATTCCATAATGTCAGCATTTAAATAAGGTGGGTGGGTAGGTTGGGATGTTTTTTTTGTTTGTTTTTTTGGTATTGTACAGGATAACAGTCGTTTTTAGTCTTTATTATTTTTGGACCAAAAATATGTAGGGTCGGCAGCGAAAGTAAAGGGTCGGTCGGGAGACCAGAAACGGGACTATTTTTTGGGTGGCCGTAGCTTAATTAACTGTGAAAGTTTTGAGCAACTTGTCCCAGGAGCCAGTATTACCGTTTTCATTTCTCCCTCATTACTTAAAAATCACACTATTCAGCTTTGCTCTTTAGATTTTTCAGGTTTTTAATATGCATGGGAACAGATATTTTCTCAGATCGGTGCAAATGTTGGGCATCAGATCCTTTATTAACAATGTATTAACAAAACTTAATAATGGTCTATAAAAAAGCAATACAAAGAAATCATCAACAGCCGAATACAATAATGATGGGTCAGCGCAAAACTATGCTAAGTCTATGTTGTACACCAGATATCTAGCCAAGTGTTGCACTGAGCCATCGATACATACCAGGAAACTTCAAACTATGAGCACCTTCAACCTGTCAACTGTCAGCGCACCACATTTGACCTACAATTCGACCTACTTACCCAAAAAGAGAAGCTATTTCTACAAAATCTACCTTTTCTTAGCCTGGATGTCATTAATTTGAGGTCAAAATCCTAATTTAGACAGAATGAGTTAAAGAAACTGCTATAATAAAAGTTAGTGTCGTTTTAAACATAATTATTACATTATTGCAATAAATTGCTAGGAATATGGACAAACGACCTTGTTGTATTCCCCTGCCTATTTTGTAAATGTGCGCAAATCAATGCATACTATCTGCATAAAACGGTCGAAAACTACCATTTTTGACTACAGTGACAAGGCTATGACGTAAATAAGCCTGTACAATTATACAGATTAATACCAATAATTATTTTGGAGCTGTTAATGTCAACAGTCCGAACATTATCACAATCCTGATGTTTCAAGTAGCCCATTTATTTCGTTTAAAAGATAAATTTATCAAAATGAAATTCCATTTTTTAAAAATAATTCTGAATTGACGATTTTTCATCCATCCTAACACATACATCTACGCCTACACATTTCCAACCAAGCCAAACAGTTGAAATCTGTAAATGTTCAATCCAAAATCTACTTTTATTAAATCATTTGTTTTGTTAAAACTCGTTTACGCGACACTTACGAGTAATATATAACAGTCCGTAAATGTTCAAAACCTATTTAATTCGAACGTTTTTTTTGAAACTTGTTTATTCAACACTAATGAGTAAGATTTGACAGCACTCCCCCACCTTTTAAGCCCGCGTGAAATTTCAGTGCCCAGTTATGGAACCGTAACAAACTCAAAATGGTTAGGTGCCTATATTTGGTCATATTCTCCCAACTCAACGTGTATCTAAATACGGACCTATGAATACAACAAAACTGCAACTAACGTCATTTGAAAGCTTTTATGACTCATTTAACTGCTGTCTTACATTGAAAAGTTTATTATGAATTGTTGGAAATAAGGAAAAAGGAAATATATAAATTATTTTAAGGCGATATTTAACTGTCAAGTTGTCTCAATTAAACATCTCTACAAAGCGACTTTACCACACAATTGGTCAAGCGAAACTTATGATATTTTATTTCAACATTTTTTAAAGCTCTTTTACAATACTAGGAAGGCACTCATAAAATAAATTAGTAGGTAAACATTTGGATTTTGCCAAAAAATGCCTGTCATTTGAAAATAGTTTTATTTGTAAATGTCAAAATATGCCTTATTTTAATATAATGTCAGGCACTTTAGCAGCCATTAGTTTATTTTGAATTCCATAAAGGGGCTGTACTCATAAACACAGATATTAAACAGACATCTATAAATAATTTTTTTTTTTTTTAATTACAAATTATTCATAATTAAACGCAACGCCTTAATGCAGAAGGGTTAATCCGTCTTTGTTTCATGCAATAGAAAAGTTTAATCAGTTCTTAATCACTTCCTTAGACTACATCTTAATTTGTTGTATTGCAAAAGTTCCACTACAGCAGGACATTCATTTTCAACAACTGCATGAGACAAGATTATACTGACTAAATTTAAAACCGACTTAATTGGTATAAAAATGTCCCTGGTTACAATAGTTGACCAATGAAAATAGATCAACAAATATAACTGCTCTGTTAAATCCCTATATTTATTCTGAACTGCATGAGACAAGATTATACTGACTAAATTTAAAACCGACTTAATTTGTATTCAAATGTCCCTGGTTACAACAGTTGACCAAGGAAAATAGATTAACAAATATAACTGCTCTGTTTAATCCCTTTATTTATTCTGGATTCATTGACCGTGTTGGTCAATTAGGTAATTGACCTTCTAAACTTTAATCTTTTAATATCTTGTTTCTGTCTTGTTAGAACTTTTCATTTTCATCTCTTCAAAATTATTGAATCACAAGTTTTATTTCTTATATTTTGCGTTTATTTTCTATTTGTTTGTGTGCTTTTTGTGTTTTTGTTTGTAGTTTTCAAAATACAGTCGGTAAAAAATTCAATGAGAACCATTATAAACATGGACAAATTGATACAGGTAAATCAGACGATTCATAAATACAGTGGATTGCAATATGTTCATAAACTGAAAAGCATGATTTCCCGACTACATTAAGTTGAACATAACATTATTTTCATTTTTATATTATTGAGGCAAAACACAATAATAAAGAATAAAGAATTATTACTGGAATACAATATTTTCTATTTTGAGATTTGAACAGTAAGAGCTCTGAGCCAGGGATTATGACCATCGGCAATTTCCTGATCAATCACATAATTAGTGCTTGGTTTTCCATGTCAATATAGGAAAACTATACCAGGAACCTGCCAATTTAATAATTGGGCGTATTTCTTGCAAGATAATCAATAAATTCAGGTGAGCGTGTAATTAAGTACTGGTATTTGCATAAAAGCAGACAAGCTTGGTCAACATGAATTATTTAGGTTGGATGCAATACGGATGGCGGATGGCTGGGAATTGATCTTAACTGCTCGTTAATTGAATAAGACATTTCAGGAGAGTACATAATTATTTGTGTGAAAACAGAAAGGCTTCATCAAAGCGAATTATTAATGTTGGAACATGGGTGGCTGTAAATCGAGAATTGAGGATATTGATGTAACTGCTCACTGATTGAATATGAATTTTCAAGAGAGTGCATATTTGCATGAAAACAGACAGGCCTGGCCAACGTGAATTATTAACATTGGATGCAAAATGGTTGGCAAGGAATTGATGGTAAACCGTATTTATGGTAACCGCTAACTGATTGAATATGACTGTTAGGAGAGTGCATAATGAAGTATTTGCATGAAAACAGACACAGAGGCTTGGTCAACGTGAATTATTAACATTGGCTGCAATACGGGTGGCGGATATAGATTGTTATCGCTCACTGCTTGAATATGAAAATAACGCCCACTTACCATCGCCTGCTCTATCTTGTTGTCGATGGCAACCGTGCTGGAGCCACTGAAAGTAAACAAAAGACGGATTTTGAGAACATGAAATTAATTCCTTTCCTCACTAGAAAAACCTTTATTCTACCTGAAAACAATATAAACAAATTCCCATTGTGTTCCTTATTATGTTGTTATAATTTTTATATCATTTTTGGTTGATTTCATTTTTCATAATCAACAATACAAAACAGAAGTTTTGAGAACGTGAAGTATACATTTTTGTCTTGCTAGAAAAACTATTTTTGTCTACCAAGCAAGCCTCGAGTTACCAAGGCATTGAAACCCCACTAACAAGGAATAAGTAAAATTTCTTGAAATTATAACAATGATGTAAACGTTGGAAGTTATTATCGTATTATTATATTATTACGATTTGAATAACACATTGTGTTTTATTTATCGTTAAATGAAAACATATATCAGGAAGGCCTGGGATGAAAACAATATTTTATTTGACTGTTGCATGCGGACAAGTAGATTTTTGGACAAGTAGATTTTTGCAACGAATTTGTCCACGGAAAAGTAAACAATTTTGGTATTTCCACACCCCTGTACAAAGCATCTATGTTAAATTGTATTGTTATCTTTAAATCCGGAAAACACCCTTAATTATAAACGTTATTATTAATTATTGCAGCTCTAAATATCAATTTGAAATGCCAACCATATTCCAATATGTGTTGAAGAATATCAGCAAACCCAAAATGTGTTGATGTACTAAACAAATACAATGCATTAAAATTTTACACTAAAAGTTAAAACATTTACGACAATAAATAAGACGGTTTGTCAATAATATTTTTTTTGCCAGTTGTTGATGTTGTTACTATAAGGTTTACCTCTTCAAAGACAGTGCCAGCGGATAGAAACTGTACACGTAATCCATTGTAAAACAGTTCAAACACACAGCAGTGACAAATGTCTGAGAAAACTTTCACAAATGAAAGAAGACGATTCATAAACAAAGAACGCACAAGTTTACAAATGCAGTTTGTTAAACTGTAACTTTAGCATGAAATATTTCCAAGTCTTCATTGATATGTCCACTACACCGATAGGTCCAATGCATCTATAATTATGTCCATTAACGAGTCCACTTCAGGTCTTTGTGACCAATACGGTAGTTAGAACGAAAATAGATTCTCATTCCATTTCTGTCAAGAAATGCATGACGAAAATAGATTAAACGATGACAACAAAGGCTGCAAACTGTTGCAACATCATTAAATACGTAGCACACGTGTAATACAAGACCTTTTTTGCATCCTTACAAGTTATTTCATGGAGAAATCCAATAACGGTCATAGGATGACAGTCTATTTTTTCAATAAAGACTCTATTAGCACAGCAACCGATTGAAGTGCAAGATAAATATGAATGTCTAAACAATATAAACCTTTATAATATCATATTAATTGCTAAACTTGTATTCATAAGTTCATATGCTATTTATAAGATAACCGTACATATGCAATTGTTTTATTCAAAACGATAAAATAAGCCATCTAATGTTATAATTATTAGTTGTTCAAGTAAAACTTTTAGTTGTACGTTCATATGATGTTTATAAGTATGACTCGGCTATTTTCTGTTCAACTAAATATAATATGACACACAAATCACAATAATTGTTTAATACACTGCTATTAGAGTCGGTTTATATTATACAATGCATTAATATAAAGCACAAATGTTTACAATGCATCTTGCAATGTTTTCACATAATGCATTCATGCAGAGTACTCAAACATTTTGCAAAATCATCGTTTTTTAGCAACTATTTCCAAAACAAACACTTTGCCATTTATCATTAATTATACAACGGTTACCATTCAGTCAAAATAACATGTACAAAAACTCCTGGGTTTTCCCAAATTATCACGTGCTAACATTGACCAGTGAGAAAACTGCAAATTATTCTTAGTGTTGCTCACACATTCATGTCTTCACGCCCATTTTCCAATCAACAAAAAGCAGTTTCAACTGGCACAAAACTTGCCCAACTTTCCGCGTACACCCCTGTTTTCTGTTGAACTGTAAAAATCAATACTATTATTAACTCCTGCCTCACAAACTATTTCCAAAATGGAGCACTTATAACCAGAACCATCCGGATATAGTCAACGTTTTTCCCGACTAGACCAGCCGTTCCGATAATTCTATATCTATGTTGAAGACCAATCAATAAAACTTTTCATCACAATATAAGATTCAATTCCACGACGAATAGAATATATACATTTTATATCGGTTTATTCAAGACTGGCATAAAACAGCCAACTAATTAATTGACTGTTTCTGTAAAAAAAATAGTAAGTATGCACTGTTTTGATCAATTTTCTATTACACAGCAACTTAGTTTAGTTTAAACCTATTAAAATAATAATAAATTTCGAGGGATGAGCGTGAAACTATTGTATCTGCTTAACATTTCTATATCAGATACAATAGTTTCACGCTCAACCCTCAATTTATTTCAGCTCGATAGTGTCGAAAGCCATAGGCTTGTTGAGACACTTTTGAGTCAGTTTCCAGGGTATGACGAGCAGTAGGTGTCTTTTTGAGGAAGAAAATTGTAACGATCCCAATTAGGGATCGAATTCGCGCTTTCCGATCACAAGGCGGACACCATATCCATCACAACACTTTGACCTTACACAGCAACTTATCCATCACAAGGCGGACACCATATCCATCACAACACTTTGACCTTACACAGCAACTTATCCATCACAAGGCGGACACCATATCCATCACAACACTTTGACCTTACACAGCAACTTATCCATCACAAGGCGGACACCATATCCATCACAACACTTTGACCTTACACAGCAACTTATCCATCACAAGGCGGACACCATATCCATCACAACACTTTGACGTTACACAGCAACTTATCCATCACAAGGCGGACACCATATCCATCACAACACTTTGACCTTACACAGCAACTTATCCAATCAATGACATAGCACACCCTAGATAGCATATATTTTTAATGAGCCAACATCTGAAGAGATTCTAACAAGATTGAGAGAATACTCCAGTTCTAATTGGTTACCCCTCCACCCCACCCAATTAAACGCAATTCCATGTACAAGTAATCCAATTTCAGAAATCAAGACCGCTTAACAAATATAAAGTTCCCCACCCAATTAAACGCAATTCCATGTACAAGTAATCCAATTTCAGAAATCAAGACCGCTTAACAAATATAAAGTTCTCAACTCCAGTTGTTCAAGGTAAAGACTTTGGCACAGAATCATGTCAATCAATACCAGCAGCTAATATCGAAAACACCTCTCAAAAAACATCTGAAAACAAACGAAAATAGATTTTTTACAATTTCCAGACACTGACTGGTAAAATGGAAATAGAACATCGTTTTTACAATTTTCATGGGAAACATTATGGGTATAACATGGTGAGAGATGAACTAATTGATCTGGACCATACCACATGGATGTTCATCTGCTGATCCATAAATGTTAGAGCTCAGAAATATTGGAAATATGCAAATGTGACATTTTTCGTGTTACCGCTTTACAACTGGAATTTTTGTCTCCCATCAGCCAATCTGTGATAATTATCCCCATACCCTAGGGCCTGAGCCACACCCCTAGCCCCTAAAACTATGCCCTAGAAGTCAGAATTGTGCATACACCATTGCCATATAAAACATACGAGGCGTGGCGTGGGAAAACTAAAGTGTTGTCCCAGATCAGCCTGTGTCGTCCGCACAGGTTTTATCCAGGATGGCACTTAAAAATTCCGCATACAGTGGATATATGTTTAGAAGAGACTTCCTTGAAACAGAAAATACCATAAATACCATAAAAGCGGAAAGTTTTGTCCCGGATCAGCCTGCACAGGCTGATCCGGGACGACACTTTACGCACATGCAGTAAGCCCGGATTTCCCACAACACGCCTCATACATTTTCCATCAAATGGAAACATGCCTATCAAACAAAACAAACAAACCAATACCTTGACCTCAATCTCCGTCGTAAAGTCGGTGAATTTATACACTTCACTGCAATTAAAGACCTCCTGTTTGTAGAATTCATTATTTCAAATATAATTATTTATAAATAAAACTTTCCATTAACAATCCCTCAAGTAAAATAAAAAATGTAAATGTTTTCGAAGGTTTAACAGAGCTACTAAACAGGTTATCATACAAAACCTGCACATCTGCTCAAGAAGCTTAAATATTGTCTACAGGTAACCCTGCTCTGAAACAAAACAATCTATCAAGTTTTGAAAGCATATAAACACAACTTGGTAGCAAAACGATATAACTGTCGTGCAAGAACATGTTGACTTATTACAAGACTGCAGCATGTTCTAAAGAAATTATCAACTTGGATGTTCCATGCCATGCCGTCTACTGTAATAAAGGTAATAAAATATAATGTCAAGCTGCTATGACATAAATCTACATAATAAAACTTATTTAAAATGTCTGAAAATAAAATATGACACAAATGCCAGAGTGTTTTGCTGAAATTGGGCAATCAGTGTTATTGTGATGAGGGTAAATTAGTGCAAAAGCATTCGTATGAAAGAAACCATCCATGGACAAAGTCAATGTTTCTTGAGAGAAATGTACTATCTCAAAACACAAACAGGAACTAAAGAAGTGCAAAGAAAACAACTGCATATAATAATGCAAGCTTTTCAGTATGCCCAAATAATCAAAAGCATTAAAATCGATGAGAATACATTCTACATAGAAACTTTAGACTATACAAAACATACAATAACAGATTTATTTTGTAATTATAATGTTGATTGTTTTAATGGCAAAAATGAAACAACAGCAATACGCTCCTTTTGATTTGATTTCGGACAAACATGCCCCAAATCTATGATAAAAAATTCCTTTGGAATAATTTAAGCATACAATAGTGATATCACTTTATCAGATATAAATTGTTATTGTAACTAAACAACATGCCACGTTAATCGGTTTTCAGAACCTGAACATTTACGCATATCTCGAAAGGAACGGAGTCGCGTGACTAATGGACACTTTGCCGTCTGCGCTACCAAGCACGCGAACTGTCGGATTTCGCTGCACGCTACTGTTCTGACCTACATTCTTATTTCCGCCCGAACCTTTGGAATAATCGCTGCCGGTTTTAATTAATTTAATGGTTTGGATTAAATCTTCTTGAAGCATTACCTCTATAGTATAAGTTTATAAAACAACTCGCAAATGTACAACACAGTCTACAGAGAATTTTCACGCACAAGCACAAAAACTTCCATCACCAACTTCTATCATTTAAATAACGTATGAACACACACAATTCTAATCGCAAGTTATTAATCAGGGTCGAATTAAAGACCTAAATCCTTCCTTGCAACCACTGTAAACTTGAATTCATACACAGGTTTAAAAACAATAGCAAGATGAAATCTTTTAATGGCGTTACTTTCAACAGCAGAGACTCCTGAAATCTGAATCCTGTCCTAGTCCATGAACCATTGCCAGAAAAAGGCATGCACGTTTTTACAAGTATTTCTTTCGCTTATCAATGTCTGACAGGTCATGTAACAAACGGGTCCTTTAGTTTCAGAAAAAAAGCACTCTAAATATCTATTCACTACAGATTGACAACTACCTCTGCAGTGGATTTTTCTCAGATTTTCGCACAATATTAGAAATGATGTATTTCTCAATCAATAACATGGGATTAGAAAAGCACAAGTGGCACTAGGAGTCCAATATTTACACAGAGAATCACTGTGCTAACAAATTAACAATAACCTGATGAATGCCACCAAATGACAAAGTGACAAATAAAGCAAGTAATCAATACTTGATCTGGACCAGGGTGCACTGTTAACTCCTATAGGTCAGATACAGAAAACTGTGTGGCTTACATACATATTTTCTGGGACCATATTACAGAAACCTTTGAAGTAAAATCTTTTATTCTATTTGTACTTGACATTAATTATCAACAACAATATTTACACTTCTTCACTCAACTGAAACGAGAAATCTTGCTTTACACATATTGAACATAATAGAATATTTGAGCCGCGTCGTGGGAAAACCCGACTTAATGCATGTGCGTCAAGTGTCGTCCCGGATTAGCCTGTGCAGTCCGCATAGGCTAATCCAGGACGGCACTTTCCGCCTACAGTGGATTTATGTTTAGAAGAAACTTCCTTGAAACAGAAAATACCTTAAAAGCGGAAAGTGCCGTCCTGGATTAGCCTGTGCGGATTTCAGTTTTCTTACACAATCTGAACACATGGCCAAATAATATTCGAATTGCAATTTTTGGATTTGGATCCAGATCTGGAGAGTCTGAAACCGAGACTCAGACTCAAATTTCAAGAGCTTAAAATGTCAGATTTTTCCCGGTACAACATTATAGTTTTGATTTATATAACTTCATGTTTGTGTAGTACAGTTTATTTTTTTTTAAAGTGATTGTTGTGTGATAAGCATCATGGTCGATGTGCTATTTTGTGTGATAAGCATCATGGTCGATGTGCTATTTTGTGTGATAAGCATCATGGTCGATGTGCTATTTTGTGTGATAAACATCATGGTCGATGTGCTATTTTGTGTGATAAGCATCATGGTCGATGCGCTATTTTGTGTGATAAGCATCATGGTCGATGCGCTATTTTGTGTGATAAGCATCATGGTCGATGCGCTATTTTAATTAATTGTTTAGTCCGAGTCTGAAATTTAGACTCTGAATGTTTGTGAATAAGGGTACTGAAGATGAAACATTGTTGCATTCCTATCCTGCACCACTGTCCAAGAAGAAACTTACCGGCTGTTGAGCTCCTTAATGAGGAATGCAATGTTCCCATTGACATCCAGCATTTGCAGGCAATTCTTATTCCAGTTACAGTTCATACTGGTTTTCAGAGAAAGTTTCTTATTCTTGTTGCAGATCAACGTCAACATAGCTGGCAGCAAATCCATCTTGAACAAGTTTTTTGACAAGCGAGAAGAGTATTTCTTAATATCACAGAAATAGTTTAACTCAAGTTTTCAGTTTCCATTTGCAATTTCCGTAGGCAATTTTATGCAAATAGCGAAGCAACAAGTTCATTTTCTCCAATTACACGATATTAAATGCAACTGCAGTTAGAAGTTCTGTGTCTTTACTTACTTTGAAAGTTAATGTTCCACATCATGCACAACTGTCAATTATAGGATCTTTATTACGCTGATGACCCACATGAGCAAAACTATAAAATATACTGAAAAGATAAAGTAACGCATAGTTTTTTAGTATCATGAAAAGTATCATGAAATTTACTAACATGGTATGTCAACTCCATTCACAAAGTTTTCTAAAGTGAAGAACAATAATCCATTTGATGAAATAAATTGTGTTCCTAAATCAATCTAGACTAAATACGGTTTAAACAAGACCAGTGCCGACAAAATTCATGTTCTGGTCAATACCGGGTGTGACTAATCCCGTGCAGCAAGTCCAGTTTAGCTCCGAGGAAATGGATTAAATAGCTTGCCATAAACAATACACTATCGTATAGATCTTATATTCAAAGTCTTAAACAAAATTATTATGAGTTTCATGCCAGTCGCTAAAACACTTCCATAGTCACAAATATTATATATGCGTTTTTGTATCGTATCAGTATACATCAGTTCTATCTATCACAGGATAACCACAAAACGACACTCGTTACAAGAAGAAACAAACATTATCAACATAGTTATTCCCCACTAAATCTAAGCCTCAAATGTCAGGGATAAGTAAAGTACAACAAATATTGCATGTTCACCATAGGTCCTCTACTTTACAACTTGGTCTATTAATTTCCCCAAACTTCGCACCCGCACTGCATGACATCAACACCTTTTGTAAGTTATTATGCGCATCTCATTTGTACAGACATATATTATTCATGTGACAACTGACTACGCAATGAGAAAACACAAAGTCATTATACATAAATCGCGATCTACTTTTTTTCACACACGTACAAATCAATTATTCTCACCTCACACTACATAGCTTGGTACTAAAAGCCTTGTCATCTCTGATCCATGGATGTTTATATACCAACTGCTTTAAACACAGAACAGAGTGTAAATACCCCCTAATCTTTCAAATCAATATTTCTCAACTATTCCTTGTACTCAAAATAGTCCAGTCAGCTGTTTGACCTTCACTCAGTGCTGTTATTGAACATTACAGCATCCTCTATACATCTGTACACCGCTCATGTACTGTGAACCATATCTCCCTATCTTCAAACCACTACCACAGTATACAACTGCTAATGTCTCTCTAGCTTTTCACTAAGAAGCATAGCTATATAATATAAAGTTAATGGCTTGAAACTAAGTGTGTGTGTGTGTGGGGTGGGGGGGGGGCGTCATGGAAAGTTCAATGACCTTCACTAAATACAAACAAGTCCACTTAGTGCACATATTATCTTAATATCAGAGTATGGTACACTTGTAGGACATGTTAAATGTTTTAGTGCAAAGCTTACCATAATTTTATGTTGTACATATTACCATGTACAGATAACTGTTCTATACAAAGTTTCATGTTGTATTATGTACTGCATTCTACTAAAAGATTCTTGTGGTACTGCAGCATTCTATTTAAAGTTTGATGTTGTAGTATAATTTTAATTTTTAATAACCTTTTGCCTTTGGGCTATCAGTCAATGACCAAGGCCAATGAACTACCATGTGCATAGTCTATCCCAAGATCTATATGCAAAATCAACTACCATTGTATTGTAACAATGGTACCAGTTTTATGAATTCTCCAGTGGATATTACAACAGCAGCGAGGCAAACAACAACGAGTGATGTGTCATCCGGGTGTATTATTGTTTTGAAAGCATGAATTCCTGGCTAATGTCATTGAATTATATTCAAATAATCTGCAACATTATCCAATCATCACACTTGGATATCACACGTTTAGCGGTTAAACTTATATTTTCATACAAAAGAGCATGTTACGTGCATAATGTTTGTGATATTCAAAGAGCATGTGGTAATGTTTGTGATATTGTGATATTGGAATTAATCCTTTAACAATTGCTGGAAAGGAGTTTAAGCTATGCACGGCAAAACCCGGATCGGTCTATCACGACTGTACAATAGACTAATTTAGTCCCTGAAAACAAACTGCTCAAACTTTGTGAAATGTAAAGGTCAACAAATCCTGTTTCTTGTTTAATCTTACTAAGTTGCATTTCCTTGTCGTTAGCAAGATCAAAATTGCAAGCACGTTATACAAGGAGCAAAGAAGCAAACAGTGTCTGCCAAAGTCCCAAATCCTTACTGGCCACCAGGTCTGGTAATCTTTTAATTATTACTGGCCCAAACTCCATTTCACAGGCCACTCAAACAGATTTAGCTTACAGGGAGGTATTTGACAGATCTAGCTTACAGGGAGGTATTTGACAGATCTAGCTTACAGGGAGGTATTTGACAGATCTAGCTTACAGGGAGGTATTTGACAGATCTAGCTTACAGGGAGGTATTTGACAGATCTAGCTTACAGGGAGGTATTTGACAGATCTAGCTTACAGGGAGGTATTTGACAGATCTAGCTTACAGGGAGGTATTTGACAGATCTAGCTTACAGGGAGGTATTTGACAGATCTAGCTTACAGGGAGGTATTTGACAGATCTAGCTTACAGGGAGGTATTTGACAGATCTAGCTTACAGGGAGGTATTTGACAGATCTAGCTTACAGGAGGACTATAAGTTGTCACCAGACAGGAGGGCCAGTGTTCTGGTCATTTTAACTGGACCTCGTATAGTTCTACTGGCTTTTGTCCGAGGTCTGACGACTTTCACGGAGACTGAGCAAAGTAACATTATATACGACAGAAACGACTGCATCAGTCTAACTGAACCACAACGCGTAATCGTGACTCCCAATTCTTATTTACTGCGACTGAAACAACAATGCTGGCCATCATAAAGTAAGTGATAAAAGATCAAATATTCAAACGTTCCATCTTTTTCAGAAAAAACTTGATACATGTTGCGGATGCACGACTTGAAATCACTTAATAATCTGATGAACATGAAATCAGGATTGATTTTGAACACAATTTCTTTTAAAAGCCTTAGAAATAAGTCTAGTTAAAGAATTACTGCGTTAAAGATTGATTTTAACTTATTGCTTGCCAGATACAAAAACAAAACAGTTAAAGATTGATTTTAACTTATTGCTTGCCAGATACAAAAACAAAACAATGAAGGATTACATAATGAACAGATCTGTCATGTGAAATGCCTTCGTTATGCAAGCATATCATAGAACAAGAGGGCCCTGAGGGCCCTAGGACGCTCACCTGAGAACTTGTAACCCAATTGAAATTTGCATCCCCAAGGCGTGGCTTATTTTTATCCCAGGGACATAAGTTGAACAACCTTGAACAAACCTCTGGGCCTTGCGGTTTCAGGTAAAGATTTTTCAAGTCATTTTGCTATTTAAGTCTATATAAACCATGTGACCCCTCGGTGGGTGGCCAGATTTGACCCCAGGGGAATAATTTGAACAATCTTTGAAGAGGACCACTACGCAATGTTACGTACCAAATAAAGGAAAGCTGCGGGCCTTGCAGTTTCAAAGGAGACGATTTGAAATGTCATTTTGCTATTTAAGTCTATATAAACCTTGTGACCCCCCGGGCGTGACCAGTTTTGACCCCAGGGGCATACTTTGAACAATATTTGTAGAGGACCACTATACAATGTTGCATACCAAATATGAAACCCCCCTAGCCTTGCGGTTTCAGAGGAGAAGAATTTTAAAGTCATTTTGCTATTTAAGTCTATATTAACCATGTGACCCCTGGGGTGTGGTCTGTTTTGACCCATGGGGCATAATTTGAACAATCTTTGTAGAGGACCACTATAGGATGTTAAATTCCAAATAAGAAACCTCTGGGCCTTGCGGTTTCAGAAGTGAAGACTTTTTTAGGACATTTTGCTATTTAAGTTTATATAAACCATGTGACCCCCGGGGCGTGGCCAGTTTTGACCCCAGGGGCATAATTTGAACAATATTTGTAGAGGACCACTATAGGATGTTACATACCAAATATGAAACTTCTGGGCCTTGTGGTTTCAGAGAAGAAGATTTTTAAAGACATTTTGCTATTTAAGTTTATATAAACCATGTGACCCTGGGGCGTGGCCAGTTTGGACCCCATGGGCATAATTTGAACAATCTTTGTAGAGGACCACTATAGGATGTTACATACCAAATATAAAACCTCTGGGCCTTGTGGTTTCAGAGACGAAGATTTTAAAGTCATTTTGCTATATATTCTATATAAACCATGTGACCCCCAGGGCGTGGCCCGTTTCGACCCCAGGGGCATAATTTGAACAATCTTTGTAGAGGACCACTATAGGATGTTACATACCAAATATGAAATCTCTGGGTCCTGCGGTTTCAGAGAAGAAGATTTTTAAGGTTTACACTTTTAAAATCTATTTTTAGCTCTGGTGACCTACATATGCAGCGGACTGGAAAGATTTGAACAACTTTGAAAGAGATTCACCCAAGGATCATTCCTGTGAAGTTTGGTGAAAATCTGCCAAGCGATTTAGGAGGAGATGTTGTTTGAATGAAAAGTTGACGACGCACACACGCACGCACGCACGACAGACAACGGGCAATCACAAAAGCTTGCCATGAGCTTTTCTGAACCTGCAACATCTTGAAACAATTAAGGGCGTACTTGATTAATATACAAAAACACTTGATTTACAGAAAAAAACATCCAATTTGTTTTGATAGTTTTTCCATATATTTTATTCAGTTAAAAGGAAATCAAAACAAAATGGCCAAATGTTTATAAGTTTCTTTCACTTCTAGAGGAGATCCCAGAATCCTTTAGCTATGAACATATATTCAATGCCAATAACTTCTACATCCCACATTCTGACCCAAATTACCTTGACCTTTACCCAAAGGTCATTGTGATTAAAAACAGCTGACAGACGGGAGGGGTGGGGGGGGGAGGCATTTCATGATAAACACTCATGTAACAGTCATTCACCTTTAAACCAGAACAAAACAGAACTTCACACTTGTATAACACTTGTTGAACTGTTATTAGTTGTTTATTGTTAATTTGAAAAAGTTTGGACTAGTAAAAAATGTTTTGGCTGAGTACAAATTCTAAAGTTACTGGCCAGAATGGCAAGTAATTTTTGAAAGTTAATTTGGACCACTGACACCACTCTCTGGTTAGCACATGTTGTGAACATGCTTGCTATAAAACGCTGCCTGGGTGGTAGTTTCCAAAACTGGAAACTTTGATGCAGACATTTGAAAATGTTCTTAGAATGAAAGGAAGGGGCATGGTGGTCATGGGCGTGAGACACTTTCAATAATCTTTTATCAATTACAATATGCGAATTTGCAATATATGCATCACAGAGGCCTTTAATACTAACTTTGTTTGAGTACTAAAGGGTACTAAAGCTAAACCAGCTTGGAATAAGCTTAAATATGATATTGCAGTATTTGTCAAAATCTAATGCTGTTTGCCACTTGCCTCTACAGTAATTATACAATAAATTATTGCAAATGTTTGTCCGTACATGATCTGGGACAAGCTGGTCAATACTGTCTCTAAATGGAATAACAAAATTAAAATTGACTCTTTGCAACAAAGTGCAAGATACAATTTTTAAAAATGTTTGCTAATTTATAGGGTTAGGGTTAGATTACAATGACCACTGTCTAAATTTGTTGGACACACAAACTGCCAAGTACTGGATAGGATGAAGCCACAATGACCACCATTAGCTGGACAGTGGTCAGTTTAATCACTACTAGGGTACACTTGTGGAATGCCATATGTCTGGCCAGTTTCCATGAGTGTAGGGCCGGGGTGGAGGTGCACGGCCGGGGTGGAGGTGCACGGCCAGGGTGGGGGTGTACGGCCAAGGAGGGGGTGGGGTTGCACGGCCAGGGTGAGGGTGTAGGGCCAGGGTGGGGATGGGGGTTTGGTGGAAGGGAAACTAAACTAATGCTCTATTTGAACAATTGGTAAAAACTT
Organism: Congeria kusceri; assembly: GCA_027627225.1. NCBI lineage: Eukaryota > Metazoa > Mollusca > Bivalvia > Myida > Dreissenidae > Congeria > Congeria kusceri. The sequence continues at coordinate 16,933,458 of CM051029.1, read as the reverse complement.
ACAGACTGTCAACCAATTTACCAAGAAAATAAAGGAAAAATAAAGGAATATTTTCACCAAAAATAGAGGACTTTTTGTCAATTTTTCGAGAAAATATAGGAATTTTATAGTAAAAATACTTTATTAAAACAATGATATGGGATAATATTATAGCCTGATAAGAAATACAGTTGTGTTTTAATGAACAAAACATATGATTAACATATTCATGGTAATCAATTTGCAACTGAGACATGCATATGCCATGGCCTAAAAATAATAGTTTGTTGCGAGCGAAGCGAGCGAGAAAAAAATCAACGTATAGGTTCGCGATATATTGTTTACAGACCAATTTCAGACGCGTGAATGACCAAATTAATAAAAGATATAGAAACAATTTTTAAATATAGGAAAATATTTGAAATATAGCAGGTTTTTCAAACTATATATTTTTTTTCTCAAATATAGGAAAATATAGGAATTGGTTGTCACAGCCTGAACTTATATAATTGACTGTATTTTCTTGTAATCGTTATTTTTAGAAAGAAATGAGATGAGGAATATCATGAACTTAATACAATAATTTTTGATGAAATTGTTATTACTTTGCAGGTCCTGAGACCAGACAGAATCTAACCAACCCGTTTTGAGCATGTTGCTGTGTTTGCAAGAATGAACAAAAGTTTTATTATTTACAGTGATTCTTTTCATGTCTCTACAGGGAGAAATTCACACCCAAATGCAAGGCAGGGAATACAGAACTGATAAAGAACCACTACAGTGCAGTAATTGACAAGGAAAGGTAAATTTCTTTTGAACCCATCCTTATGTTCTTTATTGCAGTTTATTAAAAGCAAAAATAAATTTCAAATTCATTACCAATGTGCTTTATGCAATATGCGTACTACGCTATATGCCTAGAACTTTATGCACTTTATCAATAGTTATAACATGTATACTTTGTTCAATATATTTAAAAGTGCATACAAGTGAATGAAGCAACAGTTTCACTAATGCACAGACTGCACGTTGAAGGAACGAGTTTAAAGGAATTTGTATTATTACCATTATTATTTAATTATTATTATTATTATTATTTTCATCAAGGCTCTATTTTATTCAGTAAAGTTCTAAACTAGTTCAATTATCAAACAATTTTCAACAAGTTCAATTACCAAACAATTTTCCACAGACAAAAACACCATTATAATAACAGAAGTATTTACAAAGCTTGTATTATAATGATGCAGCTAATACTTCAAATGAACATGCACACAAAAGAAACAGCATAATATATTATGCAACCAGGCTTATTACCACTCTTCTTAATAGTTAATTATTTATTTTCCTATGCAACACAAGATTATTTCCCGTTAAATCTGGAAAAATCCAGTGGAAAAATGAATTTTTTATTCCGATCAATGGGGCTTTATGCTAATTCATGTCTGCTGGGTACAAACAATCAACACTTATCACTTGTACATGAAAGGAGAAAGAAGCGAGCCATGCATGTGAGGTTATCCTAGATAATTATTATCCTAGTTATATCACAAGGCAGGTATAACATCCTTAAGGCCATTAAAACTGCTACTTTTTTGAAGCAAAAAAATCAGTTTTATTTAACATTACGTTGAAAGTTATGAACAAGATTATACACATAATTGATTTACACAAACAACTTCTTAATCTATGGTGACATCAACGCTGCATTACGACACGCCCTAGTTAAGTTGAAAACTCGTTTTGTGGTGGAATGAATCAGCGTTCTGTTTCAGATGCCTCCCAGTTTGTTTATGGAAAGTCAAGGAGAAGATCCTCATGATTAATTGCTTTATTATTGTGCACTTGATTCAGCAAAAACATCAAAAGAATAACTCCAAATGTATTACTCACACAAAATTGTTGGTGTTCCCGTTAACACCCTGTGCTTCAACATGTAGAGAATATAAGTACATCCCTACTAAGAAAGATCAGGGTCCAGAAAACATACAGACATACAGATTGCTGATCAAAAGAGGGGGGGGAGGCAGGTGGGGGGGAGGGGGGAGATGTCAGACCAAATTCTTGTGACCTTTTATAACATTAGTAATTACAGGGGCGTTATCATTTTAATGCTTCCAATTAAAGCCTCAGTACATAAATAATTACTAAAAATATATTTCGCAAAAATCGTTTCTAATGAACATCTTACTGACCAAAATGCAAAAAACTGCATTGAAATCGGTAAAATAATTACGTTTTGGTAACATTTGTATCGCATATATTCTGTATGCGATAGCTGATGATGCCTCTGGAGTAAATTTGCATGTACATTTTACTACACACTGTGAATATTCCATTCGTACCAAGCGTTTTCGAACCTACACAATGTTAAAAGCGCTTCGTTCATAAGTCGTTAATAAGTCAGAAAGATGTTCATAAGAAATAATTTCTGCACAATTTATTTTTAGTAAATATTTATGGACAGGGGCTTTAAGTTTTAAACCATGATTTCATAATTTGTATTTGAATAAAAGCAAAGAGAAATTTTAAAATTTCATTAGATTTCACCATTTCTCTTTTCGGTGTTGACCAGCCCAGAGGGGCAGCAGGTGGGCAGCCAAAAAGGGGGCAGGGTGCAGCACCCTGCTATTTCAATCTGGACCTTTCCCTAAGGTCTTCAAGGGGGCAGGGTGCAGCACCCTGCTATTTCAATCTGGACCTTTCCCTAAGTACTGTAAGGTCTTCATGTTAGTACATCCCTTCTGGAATAAGTGTATTTAATACGTATATTAAACGCTGCAGTATTGGCACCATATTTATTCAGTGTTAAATGTGCATTAAATACACCTTTAGTACACTAAGTATATTTTTTCTGTACTTTTTCTGCATTTTTTACAAAAAAAGTGTATTAATGCACTAGAACATACACTTAAAATAGACTTAAGTGTATTTTTTGAAGATATTGTGTACTTTTCTGGGAGAAAAATACACTTTAAATGCACTCAAGTTTGTTAATGGAGGAAAAATGCAGAAGACCCACTCTTGTTTCAGGTAAATAAGTGTATTTTTTTCGGCATTTTAGGGTGTATTAAAGTTTAATTTAAACACATATTAAATACAGAAGAAATATGGTGCCAATACCGCAGCGTTAAATACGCGTTAAATGCGTATTAAATACACTTATTCGAGAAGGGATCGGTGTGATATAAGACTAACGTGTGGACTGCCCAATGGTTTTCTAGGATCATATTTCGAGGTTTCAGAGTGTAAAACTGTTGTATCACCTTCACATTTCTATATCAGATACAGTAGTTTCACACTCATCCCTTGATCCATACTGTTTAGGGCACTCGCCTTTTAGTCATCTATTATGTATATTAAATAAAGAATTTGCATAGCAAATTGTTAGAATCCTATACATTTTAGTGAATTTGCTGAAAATGATTAAGATTGACAATTGTACACTTTAATGCACAAGAACAAGATAAAATATTAATTAAATCTGGAAAATTTCAGTTTAAAAGATTTTTTAGCAATAAAACATAGTGTAAAGCTTGATGCAAATTCAAATTTATCATACGTCAACAGCCCCATACAATAACTATCAACAACGTATTAAGTTTGAATACACTAATCAATTTAACAATATCTGTCAACGTAATTGTCTTGAAGCTAATCTGTTAAATTTTATACATAAATCCCTCCCCAAAAACGTGATCCCAAAAAATTACGACATTAAATTAACCAGATCTTTGTCAGATCAGACTGCATAAGCGATTATATCATTATGGCATTTTAAGTACTATCCGTGTAGTAAGATTTATTAAAAGCAGCTAATAATTTAATGTAAGTTTAAGCAAATTAAATAAATAGATTATCTACTTGTGTTTGTAAACATTTTTAATTATGCATTTTCCAAAACCATCATCTGAATCATTATATAATTGACCTTATGACGAGATTTGATTGACCATCTGTTTAGCCATTCAAAAAGCTAGGACTTTTTTGGTATACTGTCAATGGTGTTTATCGACAATGAAGCTTGACCTAAGTACCTGTTGTTACAAATCCCATACCTTGCTGTCAGTTCTGTTGCACAAAGTGCATTGACCCGATATGTTATACACTGTGAATGCCCACCTGTGATAGCATGACTAGGAGGTGTATAGCACACCAGTGCCACACTGTTGACAATGGGTTGTTAATCTCCATTGACTGGTACACGTACACAAACATTTACAGTGGGTCAAACCCCGGGTGGCAGATAACATAGAAATGTGATCTACATTGCACCCTCAATCACTGCAGAAATATGTGACATTTCACTCCAAGCCCATAACAATCTTGTACAAAAGATTTTCATGTTTGCAATTGCGTCTTCCTGTTAAACAAACCTGCCCAAAACCCAGGACAAATAAGCTGTCTTTCAGGAAATTTTATGGTCGAGTGTGAAAGTTTGTTGTATGTGCTTAACATTTCTGACAATTATTTGAGCATATCAATTAAAAATAAATGCACATTTTAAAATTTTAACATTGAATTTACATAAAAAAACTCATCCAAAAGTTAACAGCTGTAAGCTTAATTGTCCGTTAAAGTTTTGAGCAACTGGGCCCAGATCGCAATGTCACACAAAAAAACAACAATGTAATCAACAATATTTTGGGAAAGTGACCAATCAACAGACCCTTTTTCATGATCTTCAGATGCCATCAAAGCTAACTGATCTACTTGCTAACCAATTAAGGCTCCAACCTTTGAAGCCCTGAACCCCTTTAGAACCCAAATAACCACCTTTAATACCACCAGCATGTAAACAGCTCATAAATCTTGTCAACACTACAGTCCATTTAAATGTATGTGAGAATCATTATAATCATTAACAAATTAATACAGGTAAATAAATTGCTTTATATATATAGACAATTGCAGCGTGTTTGTAAACAAAAAAACATTATTCCCTTATTTTTAGTAAATGGATTTTTGCCTCATTATCAACCACACTTCACTCGACTATGGGACTGCATTTCATAACAAGAACGCCTTGAACAACAAAGATGACACTCGTATTAATTATTTTGCTCCTGTTCAACCGCACACACACCAGGTAACATGGTAATATTTCCGTTCCACCCAGCCGAATCTAGAGCAAGGTGAAGGTCGTTGGCAAATGTACCAATTCACATGTACTAGTTCTGTCAACACCTCGAGCACTGTACACGCCTCACACCTCGTTGCAGTACAATACATCACTGCCATGCTCTATGTATCAGTGTTTCCGAATCAGCCATGCAATGTAATGTCAATGTATGTATATATGTGTGAACTTGTGAAGTTAAGTTTTCAAAGTTTCTTTTTGCATCGTAAAATAAAAGTATTTGTAAATTGGTAAATTGGGAATTTGACACGCCGAATGATGATTCCGGGTCCCCGGAAATTGACTTCAGTCCGATTTCAGAATCTGGTATTATTGGGAAATTTTGCACACAACTTCTCCCACTGTGGATATTTAAACAAAAATGCTTGGCTCTAAGGTTGGCAATTAGACTCCCCAAAATGAAATGAGTCAAATTCCCCTGGTAAAGCCCCCCTCCCCCCCCCAGCCCCGGGGGGAAAACGTTGATGATAGGTGTGCATAATAATTAGTGTCTTTAATGATATCTAGTACAGGTTCATCGTTTTCACTGTTTATAATCATTATTATATCTTCATATTTTTTATTTCATTTTGCAATGTGTATCTATATAGAGAAACTGCAACACATGCTGAAATCTGTCACACCGAAGAACTCGACCCATTTCGTATGCATGCAAGTTCGTAAAGTACACTGTGACATAGTGTCCTAAAACTGTTACACAAATTGCAAACAATGCAGTGCACCTTACGCACATTTCTATTTTAACATTTTATCACGTCATCTCTTCATGTAGATGATCAATATCTTATTGTACAAACACAACAAATTCCACTTTCTGAATACACGGTTTAATATTTTCTTTCGATTCCTGCTCTTATGACTACATGTTCTAGATCTCAAACTTAAGTCCTAACTTAAATTATCAATCAATAAATCTGTTGTACATTCTCGGCTTTGAGTGTCATAACTGGTCTAAGGTCAACTTTTTTTTTTTCTAAGTTTCGGGCTACCTGACCATACCTAGCGAAAAAAACCTGACCCTAAAGTTTTAAACGACAATTGTTGTCCTTTAAATCTGTATTCATCTGGGCCAATACTTATAAAGATTCTTAAGCCATTCTTAACTTAAGTTGAACATAAGTCAAAATTAGAATTTGTGGTTAAAACACTATGCATTGGAACATTTGCATGACTAATGCTAGATATTAATAAACCTTGAATTATATTGCAAGTTATGCGTCAAATCTTCCAGAAATGCATTACTTTGTCAGAAAATCCTATAATTAAATTGAGAATTTTAAGAATTTTCTTAATTTTCGACTAAGATTCTTTATAAATACCAGCCCAGATTTGAAATAATTTTCAATGTTTTTTTTTATCGAAATGTGTCTTTAAACAAGCCTAATACTTAGCAATTCAATCCTGACCCTACCTAACTTTTTTGAGACCGTTGCACGAAAAACACAAATTAAGGCTTGTCGTGGGAAAACCAGGCTTAGTGCATGTGCGTAAAGTGTCGTCCTGGATTAGCCTGTGCAGTTTTATGTTTCAATGAAGGTTCTTCTAAACATAAATCCACTGTAGGCGAAAAGTGCTGTCCTGGATTAGCATGTGCGGACTGGACAGGCTAATCCGGGACGACACTACGCGCTTGAATTAAGACCGGTTTTCCCACAACACGCCTTATTTCTTTTTTTTGGCCTAAGTTAAAATAAGACTTAGTTTGAAATCTAGATTATTGAAATTATTTTTTTAGAGTTTTAAGAGTTTTTTCTTATCTCCAATTTCCCTTATAAAATATACTACCGACTTCGTGTTAAAGTAATAACAAAATATAACATTTGTACAAGAATTAAGCACCATGCATAGACTTTTACTTCAATATAATATGGTAATTAGAATTAGAACCCAGGTCATTTATCAGTACTTCCAATGTCATTGTAAAATGCACAGGATTTTGGAACTAATTGCTGTTAAATACGAGGTTAAACCAATGAAGTTCTTTTTCGTCAAAGAAGAGCTATAAATTGTAATTAACGACATGTACACAAAATTCATTATCTATCAGGTTAACAAGGTGGCATATCGCATACTTATTCGTTTTTAAAAAAGGATGTTCGTCACTTTACCTTTTACTTATAATATAATTCTGGTAAAATTTCTCTTTTGAATACATGCTTTGGCACAAGCTGGTCAATATACGTTCATTTTCCCATTGTGGTTCTACAATGGGGTGCTCGTTTAAAGTTTAAACGTTTCACAGAAATTAGAAATACATAACTACCTAGTTTTTCTTAATCTATTATAAATAAAGTCAGGTGTTCTGACACAAAGATTCAGAATGTATTATCTACATAAACCTGATAATACCACACTCCATAATAAATAGGGCTCTATGCCTATGGATCATTAACATTTTCTGACTTTCAGTAAAAAGGGCAGTTTTCATTTGTAAGTGGCTTTTCGGTAATTACCAAACATTTTGAATAAGTCTTCACAAGACATGCGCTCTTGGTTATGACACACCACAAGGTACAGTTTCTTTCATTGGAGGTGTTAAACATTTTACATGCATGAAAACAACAATTTCTTTTTTGACCTTAACACAAAATGTTTTCAAACAAAGTTGTTTCAGTCAGTACAATCCAGCATTTAATCGTACTGAAATGTTAAGACAGCTACAAAATTATATCTGCAATTACTTAAATAGTTAATTATTCACTGCTGGTGTAGACAGACATGTCAGCCTTATAAACCCAAAGAATAAAAACTTCACAAAAGAAAGCAATAAAACAGGATATAATACACCAATTTTCTAGGAATTGAAATTTACCTTTTAAATTGGTTATATTGATTCACGATGGAGTACCAGGAAATAAAAATGTCCTGTATTCGTGTAAATTGATCTTCCGTTACATGGAACCAAAAAGACTGATCACAAATGCACCAAATGATTTAGTGGCACATGGCCTACTTTTGTGGTACAAAAGAAACATTACTCATGATTGTGACTTTTTTACTTTAACTTTAGTATGCATTTATCAGAAAATCTCTCCATTTAAAATCTAATTATTAATATTGCCACTTAATAAAAATGAGTTAATAAGTAGACTAACAGACCAGGTATTGTGTTCGTATCAGACTGTTAAATGATTAAAATAATACACGTATTAGTAATTACCCATAAACCCTGAACTAATCACTGGGTAGGTGGCCTACATTTATGACAAAATATATTTGAGGCGCGTCGTGGGGAAAACCAGTCTTAATGCATGTGCCGTCAGCACAGGCACATCCGCTTTTATGGTATTTTCTGTTTGAAGGAAGTCTCTTCTAAACATAAATCCACTGTAGGCGGAAAGTGCCGTCCTGGATCAGCCTGTGCGGACTGCACAGGCTAACCCGGGACGACACTTTACGCACATGCATCAAGTCCGGTTTTCCCACGATGTGCCTCATTTTATGTTTTTACAATTAACAGCTCACTGATCTCGTGTGCGAACTAAACATAACTAAAACTCTGCGAGTCAGATGTGTCGCCTGACAAAACATAACTTAAGCGTTATAAGAGCAATTTTGCTGCAAAATCTAACTTAACCTTCCTTTTCTGCCTACTAACACTTCAAAGGGCGTAGCTTCCTTTAGGCACTATAGGCACGTGCCTATACATTTTTTCTAGAGATGAAAAATGTAAATATACCAAAAATGCAATAAAAACAAGAGGGAGGATGGGGGTGAGGGGATCTTTCTTGGCTGTGTTGATACTTCATTGTTTAACGAGTCGATTACGCTAATATGAAATAAATTTCATGAAAGACATGCTTTTTTTACAATTATTTTGTAGAATAGCTGAAGTGAGTTGTTTGTAGCCACATACGAGTATAAACACTCCTGGCCCAAATTATCGCTTACAGCGTCATTTCATAGATTCCACCTATTGTGCCTATACATTTTTTGAACCCAAGCTACGCCCCTGACTTCCCAGAAGTTTTATAATGATTGCACAAAAGCTTCTTAAGATATGGTCTGCACAAACTGAAGGGACCGCCACTGTGGACAACACCACAATAAGCAGCCCTTATATGTCGCTTTTTCAGGTGACACAAGAAAGCAGACATTCTGAAGTGCCTGACCGTTTCAGGTGACACAAGAAACCAGACATTCTGAAAAGTGCCTGACTGAAGAACCTGACTGGTTATTTTCCAGCCTATCTTATGCAGCAAGACCGTAATATTTGCATCAATTCCAAAATCAGATCCATTTTATGTCTAAAGAATGTGAACTGAGTCCTGTGATTCTAACACAAGCACGGCACCAAATGTCCTGAGTAATCCCCACAACACTTTTCGGAATGTCTGCAACAAACAATTTTATTTTATGAAAAGTATAATTCTAGCCAATTCTAATTCTACCATATAATTATACATCACTTTCGTCAAGAACTCCATAAGTGCTGAGTTATTGCTCTAAGGGAAGGCCCCCAAAAATAAATAGTGCGTTTCGGGCAACGATCTCAAAAAAGTTAGGAAGGGTCGGGATTGATTTTTTTTTAATAGTTTCGGTAAAAAAAAGAATAAAAGAATCTCAAATCTGACGAATATGGATATAACGAAAAACAAAAACTTTACGGTCTGGAGTTTTTCGCTAGGTAAGGTCGGGTTGCCTGAAACACAGGATTTTGTTTGGCCTAATGATAATAGTCCAATGAAAAAACACAAACATTACAACTATGGTAGTATACATATTAAACTTCAATACCTTAGTAAACTTGTAAGAAACCAAACGAAGAGAGCATCACACCAAAATACATGTCTAAGACAAAGACATTACACTGACGTACGAATGTACAAACCATCTAGTCAGGGTGGAGTACAACACAGTGTCACAACTGTTGCCAACTTTGTCAACAGAACTTTGACAGACATTAACTAATCCAAGGTGCTTACATGCTGTACAAATTGTACTTCACAACAACTTGACAGGTTTTTTCCTCATTTTTTTTTCTTTGTTCCCTTTGTTGAATGTTTTTCCTGGCAGATAAGAAAGCATCGTTTTCTCTTTCTCGCAGAGATCGTTAAAAGTGCACCAACATCAGTAGCAAAGAGTGCAGCATTCTGAGACAAAATTAACCGATTATAAAACGGAACCATCTCTCTGCAATGTAACAGGTGCTTACAGACATACCTATTTATTTGACTGAATTTTGTCGAAAGCCTCAAAAGCAACAGGTATGCCTATTTATTTGACCCTATTGAGTTGAACGTGTCAAAAGCAACAGGTATACCTATTTAATAGACTTAATTGTGTCAAAAGCCTCAAAAGAAACCGGTATTACTATTTATTTGACGCAATTGTGTTGAAAGCTTCAACAGCAACCGGTATACCTGTTTATTTGACTCAACTGAGTCGAAAGCCTCAAAAGCAACCGGTATACCTATTTATCTGACTTAATTGTGTGGAAAGCCTTAAAAGCAACCGGTATACCTAATTATTTGACTAAATTGTGTCAAAAGCCTCAAAAGCAACCAGTATACCTATTTATTAGACTCAATTGTGTGGAAAGCCTCAAAAGCAACCAGTATACCTATTTATTAGACTCAATTGTGTGGAAAGCCTTAAAAGCAACCGGTATACCTAATTATTTGACTCAATTGTGTCAAAAGCCTCAAAAGCAGCCAGTATACCTATTTATTTGACTCAATTGTGTCAAATGCCTGTAAGCAACCAGTATACCTATTTATTAGACTCAATTGTGTCCAAAGCCTCAAAAGCAGCCAGTATACCTATTTATTAGACTCAATTGTGTCAAAAGCCTCAAAAGCAGCCAGTATACCTATTTATTAGACTCAATTGTGTCAAAAGCCTCAAAAGCAGTCAGTATACCTATTTATTAGACTCAGTTGTGTCAAAAGCCTCAACAGCAGTCAGTATACCTATTTATTAGACTCAATTGTGTCAAAGCCTCAAAAGCAGCCGGTATACCTATTTATTTGACTAAATTGTGTCAAAAGCCTGAAAGCAACCGGTATACCTATTTATTTGACTCAACTGTGTCAAAAGCCTCAAAAGCAGTCAGTATACCTATTTATTAGACTCAATTGTGTCAAAAGCCTCAAAAGCAACCAGTATACCTATTTATTAGACTCAATTGTGTCAAAAGCCTCAAAAGCAGACAGTATACCTATTTATTAGACTCAATTGTGTCAAAAGCCTCAAAAGCAGCCAGTGTACCTATTTATTTGACTCAATTGTGTCAAAAGCCTGAAAGCAACCGGTATACCTATTTATTACACTCAATTGTGTCAAAAGCCTGACAAGCAACCAGTAAACCTATTTATTAGACTCAATTGTGCCAAAAGCCTGAAAGCATCCGGTATACCTATTTATTAGACTCAATTGTGTCAAAAGCCTCAAAAGCAACCAGTATACCTATTTATTTGATTCAATTGCGTCAAAAGCCTGAAAGCAGCCAGTATACCTATTTATTAGACTCAATTGTGTCAACAGCCTGAAAGCAACCGGTATACCTGTTTATTTGACTCAACTGTGTCAAAAGCCTCAAAAGCAACCGGTATACCTATTTATTTGACTCAATTGTGTCAAAAGCCTGAAAGCAACCGGTATACCTATTTATTAGACTCAATTGTGTCAAAAGCCTGAAAAGCTATAGAGACATTCTCGAGTCTGTTTCCTGGGCTAAGAACCAGCTACAGCAACTGGTGTCTAAGAACAGTCATTTGAACGCTCTCCAAAAAGGGAATCATAACCTATAGATTGTGAGGTGAAGGTTGCTAGGCAACAAGTTAACAGACATGATTGTGACAACATGGACAGATGCTGCAGCTGAAATGCTTCAAACATTACATTCAAATAAAACAAACGGAACAATGGTCTCAACCCAGGGTTGTCATAATCAAATGAAACGAGCGATTTTTATCTAAATCTAAGCAATTTTGCGAGAGGTCTAGGCTGACCCCTCGTGATATTACTGATCGCAATTTTAAAGTTTCTGAAAAAAAACAACAACCGATTTTCTCATGGTTTTAAACGATGAATTTGATCGGCAATTGGTGAATAATGACAACCCTGTCAACTGACTCAGTTTCAATAACAGATCTATCAACATTTTGAGCAAATAACGAGCATTGTCTCTAACAGGACAGTAAGTTTAATAAATGTTTAACCAAACACATAAGCAATAATAATCCCACATTCACCTGCATTTAGAATTAAAAAGTGAAAACGGAACCAAAACTATCAAAATACCCCAAAGAGCATCCGCAACAACAAACATTTCAGCAATCAATGCTCGTAACTTTTGATTTTTGGAACACAAACTAACTTAACCAAACTATATACAGTGTTAGATAATATGACGTAACAACATGTTGATTCAATTGCACGTACCACAGTGACTGGCTAAAAAAGCCCAGCGCTGCAAGAAATATCGAGTAATCGTCCATTGACAGGGATGAGCGGGAACGTGATTTTGAGCGCTCCGTTCTCCCACAGCTGGAGTTACACCGGCACTCATGGTGACTGGTGGCCACCGCACTGGTTAAAGACCCTGTTGTAACCATGGTTGTGCACATCATTGGGTTGACCTTGACCTTCATTCAGGTATTTTTAGCAAGTAGAATGAAACTCAGTAACTGAAAGTCTCTAAACTGAATACGCTTGTTGTTGTTTTTTAATCCTAAGTTCTTTTTTATTATCAACTTATTTCATTTGGGATGAGTGTTGAATACAGTTATCTCAATATTATTTCTTTTTATTCTTTCAAGTTTCTTTTTAAATTAATTATTCAATGTTTTTTAAAAATAATACTGAATATAGATATTTTAATACTGTTTCCTTGTAGATGTACTTTTGTCTTTCACGTCTTATTCTTTTTGTAGTAATTACTTCAAAGTTGATTTTTAACACTTTTAAATATAGATATCTGAATATTCTATGTCCCGGTTTAGATGCAGTCTTGTTTTACAGGTTCATTTTTTCTTATAAATTACTTGAAAAAATATATAATGATTTTGTGAAATATTTCACATATTAATCACAGTATAAACATTATTCATGTATTCATAACAAAAACAAGTCCACTAACTTGTACACAGTTATAATTTTGCACTAAATTTACTTTCTTTTTAATTTCTGAGACGAAAGAGACAAACGGAAGATCACTTAACAACTCCACATGACGGCAGATCACATTACAATTTCACATGTATCAGAAGTTTTCAAGTTCAAATAACTTCAATAATTCAGATCGAGTCACAATTAAAGTAGGCTGCACAATACCTACTTTTTATTTACAAAACGTTCTTCGGTCCACAATATTTACCACATGACACAACTAATATAATCATGTTACTAAAAATACCGCCCGGAAGTACGAACACACTGCCTTGCACAACAAACTTGCTATTGTATTTTTAAACTATGACTAAGCTATATGGTTGAAAACTTCAAAGATAGTTTTCCTTTATAAGCAAAAAGCAGCCGCACTTGTCATACAAGTTCTGTAATGTATCGGATGTATTACTTAAACCTAGGAGCTTTCACAACAGCAACACATTAAAAATATAAACAAATATTTTCAATTAATAAAAAGTTCATTAGTAGCTTATTTAAATAGGCCCCCATTAGAAATTTAGAACACTCTTCTCAACTATCACACCAACTCTAAATGTCCGGAAGCACTGACAAAAATTGGTGTAATTGATATGTTACTGGGTGCAAATACAGACCTGCCTTCCCTTCTACCTTGGAGATCTAAAAATAGACGTACCACCTGTTACCAGTGTTCTTTTACTGACAGAAAAAAAGCACATAATTATATAATTGGTTCTAATATCAATACTAGCCATACTTTATAAATTTTATAGTCAATACTTTAAAATAAATCAATAAAAAAAAATAATTTGAATATTAACTTTTAATTTATGGGAACCTTCCCTGCCCCAAATGACAGCCATGTTTTTAGTAATAAATATGATATGAAAGGAATCAGTGGAAAATCAATGAAAACTCAATAAAGAAATGAAAAGGTTACATATCATTGACATTATTGGATTAAATGAAACACTACAAAAAATGTCCGTAAGGATAGTTGATTGCCTATTGACTAATAGGGCAGTCAGTTAACAATCCTCAACAACTTTATGTTGTCGCTATTTTCCACAGAAAAACCTGAAATTTCTTTTCACAAACAACTGAAAACTGAAATAATAGACCGTGCAATTTTATGACCAATATTGAATCATCCTGATGCAGTATTGAAAACATCAGCATTTTGTTATTGCAAGTGTCAATACATTTTAATATCAGTTTAACTACACTTTTATTTCTGTCACTTGACGCACGACAACAATTTTATTTTTATAGCTTTGCATCGCCAAGCACCGACAACAAATTATGTAAAACCAATGTTATAAAACATGCATAACTTATAAATAATAACCTGAGCAAACAAAAATCGTGACAGAGAATCTACCTTGGCAAATAAAAGGGCATTCTAAAATGAATTAATGCATAAGATGTAGCTAGTTTCATCAGTCCCAAAATAGAAACATCAACATCAGAACAACAGAAGCACCAAGCTGGTGTGGCAACAATAAATTATGCATCAAGCAACAATACCACAGAACATGGCAAATTGTCAAACTTCATGTTTGAAAAATAACACCAGTGACACTTTTACTTTTAAGACATGCTGATAATAACAAAACCGAACGAATGAATAGTGCATCAGTAATAAGTGCCAGCTAATTTTGTTGTCAGTAAACATGCTGTTTTTTCCATGGCCATAAGTTTCCAAAAAGTGGGAAACAAGCATTTTCCACCCGTTTTTGTGAAATAAAACATGCTCAATTTAGCCACAATTTAATAAGAGCTTTGAAGATAAAACTAGTAACCTCCAGATCAAAGAAACACATAAAGATTGTGTTTTAAGATAATTGTGGGAGAGAGAAACTAATGGCCGATTTTTATGTGAAAATTTTAAAGGTACTTGTTCATATATGTTTGAAAAGCAATAACAACAAACTATATTTGGTAGGGATTATTCATTAATAACACATCGACGATACAATTATTATTGTTATATTTCCATATCAGGAGTTTTTTTGCACTGTTTTGCTTTTAGGGTTCTTTGCTTTTTAATATCTGCTGGAAAATTTGTGAACATTGTCAATTTGCCAATCTGTGAAAAGTCCCTTAAAAGTTTCACAAAATTGATTACCATAGATTTTCCTAAATCTTGAGTGAAATGAATGATCATAATTATCTGAAGTGATCTATTACAAAAGTTGTTACAAAACGCCCACTTCCAGAAATAGGTATTGAAAGATTATTAACTTAGACTTAATGTACAGCGAAAGAAACATATTTTGCAATTCGCGGAATTTGGGCGACTGAGTCAGAGGTGATTCTACGAAAAGTGGGCCCGTGTCCTGTTCGAATAATGGCCGAGCAATCATTCTCTCTCACTCTGCATCAGCCATCAGCTAGCTTGTTGCTAAATTTTTTTTAACTAGAAGCCAAAACATTTGATTTTGCAAAGAAAACCGATTATTTAGAAATATTTTCAGAAAATATGCTTCATGTTTCAATATATTCAATTTATTTTCCATAAATTTTAGTAGCCAAATAGAATTTTTAGTAGCCAATTAGAAAGTTTAGTAGCCGATGGGTATTTTGGGCCCAGTTGCTCAAAACTTTAACGGGCAATTAAGCTAACAACCGTTAACTTTTGGATGAAGTTTTTTATGTAAAATAAATGTTCAAATTTTAAAATTTGCATTTATTTAAAATAAATTGATATCCTCAAATAACTGTCAAATGCTTCATAAGCGAGTTGCTTCTAGTATTAGTTTTATTTACATCTAAAGTTAACAGGCCGTTAGCTTAACCGGCCATTGAAGTTTTGAGCAACTTGGTCTTGGTAGCGCTAACATAGCATACGTTGTACACGCACACTGAATCGGCGTGATTTCGTGGTCAGAATCGGCATCGCTCCACTTACATATGCAAATTTGTATACTTATCAATAATTCTGACTCCGTAGTGGCAAGTAAAATACTTGATACGATTTAGCTGCACTCTAAATACAGCACATAAATTCTTGATTTCAAAGTGCAGTAACAAGAGTAAACTTCAACAAGTACCAAGTTTGAAACCTTCCCTTTCACACTTTCAAAATAAAAGTACACTCCCACCCCCATACCCCCAATATATCTATTGATGCTTGAAGTGCTGGTTATTCAAATCGACAGGTACAAAGGCTTTTTTTAAGTACCTTTCATGTAATAAATTTGTCACGCTGGATAAATTAAAATGTATTTCCGTTCAAACTTAGTAAAAAAAATCAAATTACGTCAAAGATACTTTTTGAAATGCAAATCCTTTTGATAAGGTTTATTTCAAATGCAGATCTTTTCAATGATATTTATTTTAAATGCAAATATTTTCAATGATATTTATTTTAAATGTAAATCAATCACAACTGGCTTGGTTTCATGGTATTTTTAGCTATCAAGGCCTTTTGCACTATAAGCGCATAATGGGCTACAAGGGAAACAACTCTGGTTAATGAAATAATTTTCAAGTCAACAGAAGTTACTTCCCTTAATAACTGCCATGTGGCATGTAATGTTGTAACAGTAACATATTGAATATTTTAATTTGATGCATAATTCAAACCTTGAAAAAGCTATATAAATATTTATTATTAATGCTGAATTTTAACATGATTTTTCTATAGACAAATAACAAAAAAAAAAAATTATCGTTTTTAAACTACCAAATAAACAATGAGAAAAAATTGTTCCGATACCAAGATGACTCATTCGTGCATTTTTCATTAATGAAATTGACGTCAGAATGAATTTCTCGCGGGAGGATGAGTGGTGCTTAGCAGTTCTCATTATCATTGTTTATTGGCTAATAAACAACAATTTGTCATTCTGTATATTAAATCACTCGGGCTAAAGCCATCGTGGTTTAATTCCCTCGCATCAGAACTCCAAATTGTTGTTTATTAGCCAATAAACAACTGAAAAGCGAAAATTATTTCTTAAACTAGAATTGTCACATGAGTGACGGATATACCCCCACATTATGGCCTTGTCACAAAACTATGGCATCCATTCGAAAGAAATGGACAAAGAGAGAATTCTTTAATTTGTGAATGGTCAATAGTGTATTAGGAAAAATTTAATTTCAATAGGAGCCATAACTCTGTCTACATTTAGTGGTTTGTAACCAAAGTTGAACTTGATCTGTATTTTATTATGTTACACCTATGTACCAAAAATAATTTAAATATGTGAAGCCTTTCATGAGTTATTGTCCATGTTTTGGGGGAATTTAAGTCAAAAAGGGGGGCCATAACTGTGTCAAAATTTAGTAGATTGTAACCAAAGTTGAACATGACCTGTATTTTATAATGCTACACATGTGTACCAATAATTATTTAAACATGTCAAGCCATTCTTGAGTTATCATCCGAAAATCATGTTTTTAGGGAATTTTAAGTCGAAAAGGGGCCATAACTCTGTCAAAATTTACCATGCAACATCGCAAAATGATATGTACGTAGTCTGTAAAGTCAATTGAAAGGGATTAAATTATAAAGTGTTTGTAACGCTTTTTATGGGTATTTTGTTTGGATTTTTCGCCGTATTCAACAGTATTTCAGTAATATTAACGGCGGTCAGTTTAACCTACTCACACTTCCTGGGTAAGCTGGTTTACCGGTACTAAGTGCGCATACTTATGCCAGTAACTGACAACTGCCCTACTTGAATCAGAGGTAGGGTGAGACTGGCAGTATAAATAATTTCATGACCAATCCCCACACAAGTTATGTGGCCTGGCTGGGAATCGAACCCGCGATCCTCGGATTTGTCCTCCAGCAATCTACCAACTGAGCTAGCAGGCCCGATCGGTATTTTGGAAAACATATGTATCACTAACATAGCGTTAAATATTCACTGCCATGATTGAAAGTCAGAATGTCTAGTGGTCAGCACGAAACATTTTTATCCCCACAATCATAGGTTCGAGTCAGGCAAATATTTTAATTATTTCTGTTTTCTTTATATAATACTTGTTTTTGGTTAGTGCAAATGCTTAAGTTTTTGCAGTTAGGCATTTAGTGACATATTTCAAAAATAAAATCTTTGAACAAGTTCCTTTAAGATAATAACAATAGTTATATATGAAAACATCACAGCAATATCGAATGATCCAACGGAAAAACAAGCACCCTTCCTTTTTTTAGTTTTACTTTTATTAAATTCCCCCCCCCCCCCCCCCCCCCACACTCCCTCTGCTGCTGCCCCTACAATCTAGATTGCTGACAGTCACTGGAAATGTAATACATATTTTATAGTTGGACAAGTAAATATTTAACAATGTTTGAAAAGTTAATTATTTAACTCTGTTTGAAAAGTTTAATACAAACACGAAAAGGAAAACTGCAAATAAATTAGCACGTGTCCTTTCGAGCTGCCTGCTGTACCTTTACTATGATCCTATTTCATTATAGCAATCTTTTATGAGGCATGTGGTGGGAACTCCGGACTTAATGCAAGTGCGTAAAGTGCATACAGCACAGGCTGATCCCGGACAACACTTAACGCACTTTCATTAAGCCCTTACAAGATTTATTCAGAAACCCTTAGATAGGCAACTGCACAACAGATGTTGAGAAATAAAGTGACAAGGGAAACAACTGCTACAATATTTATACAGGTTACACCACAAGTTACTTCCCTTTAGTGTAAGGTTTATATTGCGAAATGACCCCAAAACACTAAAAGTGAAATATGTTCAATCAATTATCTTAAACAAAACTGTCTGAGCTTACTTTGGGAACATATTTGCTGTTTTCTGCATCTTTACTCGCTATAACATTCAAATTTAATTGCAAAAACACTTACATATTTAACACATTTCAACAAATATTGCTTCTGTTATTGGTTATTTTTTGCTAATCTCGTAAATGTACAACTACCCCAAAAAATGAGATAAATAGCTCCATATATACTGCCAATACTACCTTTAGTTTTCTAATGAGATAAATAGCTCCATATATACTGCCAATACTACCTTTAGTTTTCTAATGAATAAAAATAATGATATCAAAAAATACGTAAGTAAGTCCGAAAAAGACAACAACAAAGAACATATGTCATTGTCTTAATGATCTGGATTGTTACACAACTATTTGCTATTAACGGTGCGCAGCAGTGTTAAAACAGTGAATTCTACTGCTTTTTAAAAAGTGATCTGATATATTTTTTTAGCTTTTCTTGGAAAAATATTTAAAATTTATATTGACTAAGGAGAGGAAAATACCCTAGATCTCTCGAACAGGTTGGACAGATTGTACACTTTCTAACATTTCCAGCAAAAACATAAGCTAAGTTGGAATATAAAGTTTGACACTCACAAAGAAGGAAATGAGCTGAAAGAAAGACTAATCACATGAATGGAACAAATCAAATCAAGGGGCACAACTAATACATCCACCACCACGCTCCAGCACAGTTGCCTACCTTTGTTGGCTTATTATAATTTTCATACATGTACAAATAATACAGGGATGTAGTCTCGTTAACTCGGCAAGTGATGAATCTGCCATACCCCTTCCCCACAAAGGTTTCACAAAAAATCTTAACAGATCCAGTAAAAAAGTACAGTGTTTGTTTATTATAGTGTCACCCATCATGGTTGAGTCAAGCCAGTTTTGAGGTATGAGACACCTTAACTGATGAACGTATGTACTCCAGATTCCTATCCTATATGCCGGGCTCTTGGCAGGAAGGCAATCGGTACCCTTCAGTTTAACTAGCTGCTGGGTAGGCAACCGGCCATATCAGAACAAGCCCTAACTTGAACCTTCAACCGCCCGCTCCATATTGAACAACCTAAGCACTCGGACACGGAGATGGTAAATATATTCCTTATTTGGGAGGAAATTAGCTGAAAGGAAGAAAAATTACACCCCTAATAATATGAACACTTAAAAAATATTTTCTATACTGTAAATATTATAATTGACCTTTCCAGGTTTTTCCACAAAAAGTTTAAACTCCTACCAAGGCCAAAAAAAAATGTGTTTCTGGCAACAGCCTCAAAAAGTTAGGTTGGGTCGGGAAAGTTTGTTTCTTTTCTCTGTTTTTTAAAAGACACATTTCGGTCAAAAACATTGAAATTATCTAAAATCTGACGAATACGGATTAAACAATCGTCGCTAAAAACTTTAGGGTCGGGGGGTTTTCACTAGGTATGGTCGGCTTGCCCGAAACACAGAATTTTATTTTATTTTTTTTTGGGCCTAAGCTATCGTTAACGGATTAATTTCCATTTATCAAGCCTCACAAACATGTCACAAGCTTTACCATATGTTCTATTTTGTGAAAAATAGGTCAACCGTTTAACACACGATATCCAAGTGTGATGATTAGATAAAACTGCTGATTAATTTGCATGTGATTAACATTTGTGTCAACGTAAATTGATTTAAAATCATACTAATAATAATAATTCGTCCATTGAAAGCCAAAAGGGCCTATCAACCTTCTTTGTACATATGCTGATAGGCCCGTTAGGCTTTTAAGGGACATAATGTTGTATTAGGCTCTGTGCAATCTGCGAAACTGACTGAGCTCAAATATTGGAATGCACTTGTCTGTTTATCATATCATGAATACTTTCCCTTGAAAAAAACATGTTCTGAACAAATGTGCACAAATATCAGTGTGTTGTAGCATATGTTTTTTCGAATCATGAATACTTTCCTTGATAAAACCCCAACGTTTTGAAACAATCCTATGTTTTTTTCGGCGTAGATCACTTTTGACCTAGATTTCTCGCGATAATTTTATGCAGCGGGAAAACTGAATGCCAATAGAATTCAGCAAATTTTCTAATTATAGGGAATGCAAACTTACAACAATGGTTTGATGTACCAATAAACGTTGCATATTTTGGGGGATTGAAATTTACATAATTGTTTACATAAGCGGTTAAAATAAAGTTATAAACATATCTTCGACATACACTCAAGAACTGAACATAATTATGAACAATGTTACTCATTGTATGCCATGAACAGAATGTAATATTCATTCACATAAAGAAATAATTATTTTGTTTAGCCTAAATTAGCGGCACGCTCTATAAATAGCAATTACAATGATCCCATTGGTTGACCGATATATGTGCTCTGAAATATACGTAGATATTAATTCGGCGAATATTGGTATGAAATGGTATATTCTAGCGTATTCAACACACCCCAGAGAACGGGTGCATCAATACACATTCATCAGTTAGCGTCGGGAGAATCATAAACCCGAGAATTTCAATCGATGGGGAATTTATATTTATAAATTTACTTTGCATGTTATTTTATATTTGCGTTTTCTTAAGAATTATTTATAATTGCACCTTTCTATCAACTTCTCTTGTAGATGTTATTCAATCTCTAAAAATAGTTAACATAAGTCTCATATTACGTCAAAATGCTGTTCAAGTTACTTTTACTTCATTTGCATAGCAAGAATACACTATTTGCAAAACTAATGATACTTATAGTATATTATTTAACATAACTATGTACGCTCGTCTGATATATAATAATTTTCATTCATTACCGCAATGATTTTCTGACAATGCTATTTAGTTAAATTTGCCTAACAAATTCATGTAACAGTTAAGTAAATTATTAGCATTTATGTTATGCATTTATCACCGGTGAAAACATAGAAGGAATAATCGGTTTATTCACGGTACACATATTAATAATGTTTGAGCTTATCTCAAATTACTTTTGGGTCCGATACAGTCTGAGAACCAAAAAAGCTGGGGTCCGAGAAGTCACGTAACCGATCATCTTGCCCCTCTTGTATTATGTTTCGGATTAAAAATGACATCTCAATATTAATTTCAACGCCGATTGTCTTTTTTAAAGACATTTCTTGTTTATCCTGGCTGAGACTGCACACCAACAATAGGAAACATAATATTGCGCTTGAAAACTACAATAACTGACAGTCATGGCCTACATTAAGCCTTCTAGTATCCATTTAGTGCCTTTGTTGATGCCTATAACTGATGGTCATGGCCTACATTAAGCCTTCTAGTATCCATTTAGTGCCTTTGTTGATGCCTATAACTGATGGTCATGGCCTACATTAAGCCTTCTAGTATCCATTTAGTGCCTTTGTTGATGCCTATAACTGACGGTCATGGCCTACATTAAGCCTTCTAGTATCCATTTAGTGCCTTTGTTGATGCCTATAACTGACGGTCATGGCCTACATTAAGCCTTCTAGTATCCATTTAGTGCTTTTGTTGATGCCTATAACTGACGGTCATGGCCTACATTAAGCCTTTTAATATCCATTTAGTGCCTTTGTTGATGCCTATAACTGACGGTCATGGCCTACATTAAGCCTTCTAGTATCCATTTAGTGCCTTTGTTGATGCCTATAACTGACCGTCATGGCCTACATTAAGCCTTCTAGAATCCATTTAGTGCCTTTGTTGATGCAATTTATTATATTTATAGATGTTTTGTTTTTTCAAATTAGTAAATGTAACAATATTGTTTTACTTTTGTTTTACAAGTAAGTAAATCATAAAAAATTTGTAGAATAAAACTGGCAAATCGGTAATTTTCAAACAATTTTCTGTAATAGTAATTCACATTTAAATAATATAAAGGGACCTTGAAATTCCCATATTTTTTAGGCAAGTTACCAAACGTTTCATTGGTTACATTGATACAAACTCACCTAAAATTGCATCCGGGATAACTGGACATTCGTCTGATCACAGAATGATTGGACGAACATTTTGGCGTGTACAACGTCAAATTCTTGCCATAACTTGCTGGCAGAGGGTTTAAATTAATTGCTTGAAACCCGCTATTCGAGTGCTCAATTCGAACTTCATGTAGCGAATATCTTCGCCACAGGTTAGCATTTCCATCGACCGAACCTTCTTTTGAATCTATCGGTTTTAAACGATAAATCGGTCTGATGCTTTTCGATTTTCCCTGTTGAACAAGATCCGAACTTACTGACGGATCCTGAGTATTGCCGTATGACCTTGGTTCTGTCTTAACCATTCTTTTGGTACTATTTTCTACCGCAATTTCCGGTTTTGCATGGTGTTGGCATGAAATACTTCTCTTGGTACCATTTTCTACCCCCATTTCTGGACAGTGTTTGCTTGAAATAGTTTCTTTTGGTGGCAGTTTGTTACTTCCACCGGGGTTATTCATGTTACAAATATTGTGTAGACGTCAGACTTCAAGAATTATATTGTTCTGATAATCCTACGTTTTGTAACTTTTGATCATGTCCATATTATGTTGGTAAACGGAAAAGGGTTTGCCAGTGAGCATTTTTACCCATATTTGTCATTGTTGTCAATCAACAACAATTGCAATAAGCAATAGTTGCATAGCACCATTTTTAATCAGTTTTGATCAGCAACAATAAGCAGCAGTTGCAATGAGTTTGTATAAGCATCATTTTCAAGCAATTTTCATATGCACCATTTTTAATCAGTTTTGATCAGCACCACTTTCTGTCAATAGCAACATTCAAAATGTGTTAAAGCTTTGTAAAAGCTGACTAACAGATCTACCGACCCTCAATAGTACTAACAGATCTACCGACCCTCTATAGTACTAACAGATCTACCGACCCTCAATAGTACTAACAGATCTACCGACCCGCAATAGTACTAACAGATCTACCGACCCTCAATAGTACTAACAGATCTACCAACCCTCAATAGTACTAACAGATCTACCGACCCTCAATAGTACTAACAGATCTACTGACCCTCAATAGTACTAACAGATCTACCGACCCTCAATAGTACTAACAGATCTACCGACCCTCAATAGTACTAACAGATCTACCGACCCTCAATAGTACTAACAGATCTACCGATCCTCAATAGTACTAACAGATCTACCGACCCTCAATAGTACTACAGATCTACCGACCCTCAATAGTACTAACAGATCTACCGACCCTCAATAGTACTAACAGATCTACCGACCCTCAATAGTACTAACAGATCTACCGACCCTCAATAGTACTAACAGATCTACCGACCCTCAATAGTACTAACAGATCTACCGACCCTCAATAGTACTAACAGATCTACCGACCCTGTATAGTACTAACAGATCTACCGACCCTCTATAGTACTAACAGATCTACCGACCCTCAATAGTACTAACAGATCTACCGACCCTCTATAGTACTAACAGATCTACCGACCCTCTATAGTACTAACAGATCTACCGACCCTCAATAGTACTAACAGATCTACCGACCCTCAATAGTACTAACAGATCTACCGACCCTCAATAGTACTAACAGATCTACCGACCCTCAATAGTACTAACAGATCTACCGACCCTCAATAGTACTACAGATCTACCGACCCTCAATAGTAATAACAGATCTACCGACCCTCTATAGTACTAACAGATCTACCGACCCTCAATAGTACTAACAGATCTACCGACCCTCTATAGTACTAACAGATCTACCGACCCTCAATAGTACTAACAGATCTACCGACCCTCTATAGTACTAACAGATCTACCGACCCTCTATAGTACTAACAGATCTACCGACCCTCAATAGTACTACAGATCTACCGACCCTCTATAGTACTAACAGATCTACCGACCCTCTATAGTACTAACAGATCTACCGACCCTCTACAGTACTAACAGATCTACCGACCCTCTATAGTACTAACAGATCTACCGACCCTCTATAGTACTAACAGATCTACCGACCCTCAATAGTACTAACAGATCTACCGACCCTCTATAGTACTAACAGATCTACCGACCCTCTATAGTACTAACAGATCTACCGACCCTCAATAGTACTACAGATCTACCGACCCTCTATAGTACTAACAGATCTACCGACCCTCAATAGTACTAACAGATCTACCGACCCTCTATAGTACTAACAGATCTACCGACCCTCTATAGTACTAACAGATCTACCGACCCTCTATAGTACTAACACTGTATTATGTGAAGTTATATATGACATCAAACATAGAATGGACATGATTTTTTTTGTTTTTCACATAAAACTGAGCATTTCATGTTGTTTATGTATGTTTGTTATATTCTGTTAATACTTTTGGTATAATTAGCATTTTTCCATGACTTTTTCATTAAAACTGACTGTGTCTTTGATCATTGTTACTGTATTTATAAACTGTGTTCATGCACGCATGGACACAGTTCAATTTTTGGGTGAATATTTTGTAAATCCATACACAGTTATGTGGTAAAATCAATTTTAGTGATGCAATTATGTATGCAGGTGTCTGTTGCACTAATTAGTCTGCAAAATTCTTAAATTACAATTGGTAAACTGCATATAAAACATTGCTGTAATAACAAAGTTTATTCTATGTTTGATGTCTTATCCCAACTTCACATAATAGTGTGTTTACTCAATTTACATGTCAGAAATACCACAACGATGGCTGTAGTGAAAAATAGGCCAAAATCATTTGCGTACTTTGTTTGTATACACAGTGATTGTATAAACTCAAACTGTGTCTGTTCAAACTTTTAAATCCAATTAAAATATCCAGTCTGAATTAAGAGCACTTGATAATTTCCAAGCACTGGTGAAACACTTCAAACATATATCCAGAAATGTCAAATCTACAATGTTTACTGTGTTGACCTGGTCTGTCCAAATAAATACTTCAACCAATTGTCAGTGTTTCAAAACAATAATAAACCATTTCTGTTAGAATAAACTAATATACTAAAATAATGAAGTCAAGGTAGCCTTTTGTTCGCACAATGGAACCCAAACAGTCAGGAAATAAACAAGAAGAACTTTGGTACCATTTTTTTTGAAAAGGGACTTAATGTTTGCAAAATATTCATTAAAATGTACTTCCACTAAATCAGTACACAGAATAAATGTTTCATGTAGACAGAATAATATTTTCAACAGGCTATATGATCCAATCAATGAAACATTCAGCCAAACTCCAAACACAAATTCTCTGATCACAATCCGGGACTCCCTTCTGTATTCAAGTCTAGTCACAAAATAATCTGTCATTGCAACAAAACGCAATAAAAATGTTGTCAAAACAAATTACAACGACAACAACAACATCAAATTCTTGCTCATCAGTGATAATCCGTGCGTTTTCACCACACAGGGTGCAGTTTTATTTCCAATGCACCGGTTTTCTGTACGACTTTCTGTACGTATATACCACCGCCCCTCGTAGATTGCTCAAATGTCATTTTGGTCAACAAAGACCACTCGTCTACAGCTGTAAGGGCAAATTACATGTAAAGGTCAGCAAATGCCACCACATCAACAAATCGATGTTCAAACAGGTATAAATTGCTGGGGGCAAATTAGGTAAGCGAAAAAAAATTATGTTTATATTGGTACAATTTTGTCTATCCTCGGTACATTTCGTTTTTCTTTAGTTGCAGATCAAAGCGACACCTGTCATAAATTTCTTTTTCTGTACATTGCCGAAAACAGCATCAAGATGTAAGAATTGGAGAATTTGCAAATAAAATTTCAGGTTATTGCATTCACTCATCTTTTAATATGAAGATATAATATATCCAAAAAACTTGCATTGGCATTTTTGTTTTCAATATAAAATGTTTTCAATGTATAATGATTTCCTTAATTTCCGAAATGTTCCACACCTAAATCCACTGGTTCACTTTGCACGTTTTCTACAAGAACATTTTTATTCCATTGGGTACCATTCCATTGCACAATAAATCAATTGCCTTTCTAATACGAGTCATCAAGTGTGGCCTATCTATTAACGAAATAATAACACATTCTAATAATCGCGTGAACACATACATAATGAGTGTGTTGAACACCTATAATGTATTATTATTATGACCTTCATATATATATATATATATATTTAAAAAACTTGAACTGCATCCAAATAAATGTGGGAGTACATCCAAGAAGGCAAAACCTATATCTTTTATTGACGAGACAGATAACCGACGACATCAGCTGATTTTATCAAACTAAACTGACTTTCACCCTTCAGTCCTACAGCTTTATTACCATCCCAATATGGACTATATACAGTACAAACACCATTCTTGTCCCAAAACACCCATGTGAAGTTTAGCATTAATGAGACCCGAGGTGACCATAAATCTGCGTGACTTTAAACGTGACTTTAAACGGTAAACCCATTTGGCAGGTAGGTGAGGTGTCCATCTCTTAGATTTAGTTGTATCAAATGTCATTGATAATTACAGTGCATGACTTTCGGTAAGTTAAATGACTTATGTACTTACATCGTTCAGTAACCTTTACCCTTAACTTTTGTTATGGTACACCAGGGCCCCTATCCACAAAGCTCCTTAGTGAAAGCTTAAGTTAATTTCTTCAAATCATAAAATTCCTTAAGTTTGTGACTGCTTTATTTACAGTTTATTTTTTCTGAAATGGTTTTAATAAGGTATATAATCAACAGACGATTCATATTTTGCCATACTTCAAACGTAAAATATTATTTTTCTCGAGGAAAATTGTATTTAAGTAAAGAAATATAATACATTCAAAGTTTGCACTTAAGTGAAAATATTTAAGAAATGACTTAAGATGCTTTGTGAATAAGTGCCCTGGCCTTATGACTACAAAAATGCTCAATCTCAAACTAAGTGTCAACTTAATGTGAGTGTGTGTACAATCTGTTATGTCAATTATTTTCAAAATAAGCTGATGAAAGTGACTGTATAACTTGAAAGCAGAAAAATAATCATAAACATGGCAAAGCAAACACTAAAATATCGAATAAATAAACAAATATGAGTGTCAACTTTTTCATAATGCATTAATGTTGTTTAACCTAAAACAACTGTTAAGCCAATGTAGTTACATGTATTGGAGTTTCCGTATGTACAGTCGAAAACTAGTTTGTGATTAAAAAGTAGTCAATTATGCATTTTACAACAATGGTTCTTATTTATTTTTCGTCAATATAAAATTAAAGTATTATGGTAATTAACTTTATCAGGTTGTTTTAATTTATGTCACTATGTCTGTATTAAGTTCATATATACACTCTTTACAATATTCACAAATGACCTTCAGAGCACATATGTAATTACCATTTTTATTGGTCAATATTTTAAGTTAAGATTAAGTTTTAGATTCAGAACATTCATGGTTGTGGGGCCTGTTGTTAGAGTTTTAAAGCCGCACAAAAGGTGAAAGTGGCCAAATTCTGAAAAATAAACCAAACATTATGCACCTATTATTTTCCCCCAGGGGGGAGCGGGGGGGGGGGGGCCAATATTATTGGGATCTAAAATCCCGAACAAAGTATATTTCCCGGGACCCGGAATCATTCGCCGTGTCAAATTCCCGCCTGTCAGGAATTGCTTTCAGTCTTAAGTCCCGTATATGCCCGCCGCTCGCCACCTGGGGAAAAAAATATTGATAGGTGCATTATATAGCCTAGCAAAATTGGCTCAGTACATGGTACAATCTTATAGATACTTCGGGAAACATTAGGGTTGTGGGATACTGTTAAATATAGAAACACTGATCCTCCAAGTAATTTATTTGTTGATAATCGGGAAACATTAGGGTTGTGGGATACTGTTAAATATAGAAACACTGATCCTCCAAGTAAACTGCTTATAAACATGAGCTTTATTTATTTGTTGATAATCGTGGCGATGCAGATAAAATCAGAATATTCACCGTTTACTTTCGGCGATCTACACGATATTCTAACTGAAACACGAGGAACCTCGGACAGTTTCGTCATGTTGAAAATGTCAACAATGAACTGAAATGTAAATTAGTCATACACCATTTTATTTTAAGGAAATGTGTTAGTTTTTCTACTACGCATCAGTGTTTGAGAAGATATCATTTTCAATCTTTAGACTCAGCATGATCATGTAAAAGATATGCGCATTTGTGCAGTTTTTGCATTTTTTCTGCAAACAGCAGTTTTTCGTGCTACTTGTAGCATTTTGCAAGCCTGCAGGCGGACTTACAATAAATGTCAAAAGGATGGTAGACTAATTTATGCGACATTATGAGACTTGTCAGTAAAAATAACATGAGCCTGTTTTGTATGTAATACATTAAGCATACACAGCAGAAACAAGCATGTTTTTTCTTATTAGAACAAAAAGTCTATGATAACATTTTAACAGAAATTTGATCCGAACAAGATTTGTAGGGCCAAGGTCTTGAAAGTCCAACAAGAATTTCCTGAAAATTCCTAGTAATAGATACCAGCCATATACTTTTCATCTAAAAACAACACATCATGGTGCATCCCAAATTTTGTCATCTAAATCTGCAGTTGTTTTGTTATTATTTTGCAATATGAATTTAATAATAATTTAAACATTGGGCATTTACATTTTAATATTTAATTTTTCTAAATGATGAATGCCAGAAAATCCAACACAGTTTCCGATACAAACAATAAACCCTCAAATTTAGGTTAAGTCAACTGTTTGGTCTATCAGATCTATACTCAACAATTTCCCTCTATTTTCCCTCTCCCCTCCACCCCTCCCCATCTCTCTCCGCAGGTTATACGCAGTCATTGGACACACAGAGTGTCGCCTCTGCTTCTCACTAGCACCCTTCACAACTTTCATTGTCCTTCTGTTAACATCAGTTCCAACGGACGCCCGCCTCAAAGCCACGTATGGCTCTACCTCATATTTGGCCACAAATTTGGCCACAGTTCCCCTGCTTTCTGGATTATCAAACACATCCTCTTTGTCATCATCTGTGTTATCTGCAGAAATGTTGGAATCAAGCCTCTCAATTTTGAGAATTCTCAACCTTTTAGGCGGATCTACCCAAGCGTGCATGTGAAGGAAACCAACACTTGCCATTTGAACACTGCTGTATTGACAGTACCAATGTATTAGTTAATTGGACAATTATTTTAATCTAGTCTGTTATACATGTACATATTGTTATCTATTATATATATATATATATATCATTGAATAAATTACTATGATAGTTCCATTTTACACAAATGTAGCTTATTTTCAATGTAATTGTTTCAAAAACTTTTTTTCTACCTACCTACCCAACACGATTTTGCATGGGTCGGGAAGGGGAAACAAACATAATTTTATTTTTGGCCTAAAATATTGTTTTTCCATGTTTGTTATTAATGCTTTTGAGCAACACTTAGTGGTACAAAATGATTTCCAAAATGTAATGAATTCTGTGATGTTTTCACCACAATCTGTATGCACCTATCAATATCTTCCCCAAGGGGGAGAGCGGCGGGCATATACGGGACTTTAGACTGAAAGCAATACCGAAAGGCGGGAAATTTGACACGCCAAATGATTCCTGGTCCCAGGAAATAAACTTTGTTCGGATTTTAGATCCCGATAATATTGGCCCCGGGCCATTTGATACACCAATCAATTAAGCATCCCCCCCCCCCCCCCCCGAAGGAAAATATATTGATAGGTGCATTCGGCTGGTTTCCTTCCAACACTTCAAAGCACTATCAACATTTATTCTGTTCTACAAATATTATTGTTCAATTAAAACTTGTGCTAGTCTGCTATATACATTTTTACAAATATGTTTGGACTTCACTCAAATTTAGGTCAAATGACCATATTTAGTGTCGAAGTTTTTTTATGCAAACAATTAGGTTTAATTTGTACACACATCTATGAGCAAAAGCAAAATATAGCTTCATGGTTATTTTTATAAAATAATTTTATACCATTTTATAAGTAAGTAAAGGATTTGTATATTATAGAACCAAGAAGAGCTGTCAGAGGACAGCGTGCCCGACTATTCGAAGTAATTCAGTTGGTACATATTTTGGAAAGTGGAAGGGGCATACATTTGTTGAAATACAAAACTAAGTTAGAACAATTATTTCATCAAATTATTCCAAGTTTCAACCTTATGTAGTTAATAACTTGTGTAGTTTGAAGTTATAAGAGTTTTGAATATAAACTTTAACAAGAAAATCTATGTGAAAAGGGGGCATAACACTGTCAAAATACAAAACAGAGTATAGGGAATGTTGCCCCTGACACTGGAGTTGATGACAAAGGTATATTCCAAGTTTCAAGTTAATAACTTATGTAGTTTTGAAGTTACAAAACTTCTGAATATAAACTTTAACCAGAAAATCTATGTGAAAAGGGGGCATAATTCTGTCACAATGCAAAATAGATTTATGGTAAATGTTGCCCCCGACACAGGAGTTGATGACAAAGGTATATTCCAAGTTTCAGGTGAATAACCTGTGTAGTTTTGAAGTTACAAGACTTTTGAATTAAAACTTTAACCAAATTCAGATTCGGACGCCGATGCATGGGGTAGTAGGAAAGCTCACATATTCTTCGAATAGTTAAGCTAAAAATTATTATTGTTTTCTTTTTATTAACTGTTCTACAAATTAGATACTTTGCATTTGACACCAGTTTGTAAATACAAAGCAGACAAATATAGTCGCCTATTTTATCCTGTTTTATATATGGGAGTTTGGGCTTTTATTGAAGTATATGTTTATCAGCCAAATATCACTGTCTGTTTTATACTGGTTTACATTTAATTTTGGTTTTTACTGAAATTCATGTGAGATAGATAAACATAGACACAGTATAATACTGTTTTACATGCACATGTAAGTTTTGATTTTTTTTTCTCAAAAATTCATGAGTGATAAATAAACATAGACACCTGTTTGCTACTGTTATAAGTTTGGTTTTTTATTGAAATTCATGTTACGCAGCAGAATATAGCCATCTATTTTCATATGAGTCATAAAGGAGCAGTGTTTTTTTCACCTTGGACGGAAAGGTGGCAGGGCCCTTCAGATGGGGAAATTTACGGCAAAAGGGGATTTTTAAAGAAAAATATTATTATTAAATTTACATGTTTATATTCT
Organism: Congeria kusceri; assembly: GCA_027627225.1. Lineage (NCBI taxonomy): Eukaryota > Metazoa > Mollusca > Bivalvia > Myida > Dreissenidae > Congeria > Congeria kusceri. Next base: position 16,901,351 of record CM051029.1, on the reverse strand, counting down.
ACTTTGTTATAAAACATTAATTAATCAATTGTTTTGCTGTAACCAATGATAACTTAGATTTTGCTTTAACTTGGTTTGATGAAAAATTGCTGGGATATTTTACGAAAATTCCTCTGTCTTAGTCAATTTTTGTCCAATTTTGTTCATTTTTCTTTCAAAATAAAGTAACATTCTGAGGGGAATTTTGAGGTAAAAATAGGGGACAAATACATACCTTTTAAGCAGGGGAATGGGGCCGAATATCGGCCCCAAATTGGCCATAAAAAAAACACTGAGGAGCCTGGGTTCAGTTTTACACAAGTTGATGCAACACCGCCAAAGACTACAGACTCCTATTTGACACTGGTCAACAAGCGAATTCTACTCAAATTTATGACAGACAACCAAATAATTTGTATATCCTATTTTATGCAACTTAACAAATGAGTCAGATTTTACATTATGATTATGCACAACAGTCAAACATAGACTTAATTTATTCTGTACAACATATGAGTTTGAATTTCAAATATATAGGATCTGACACGAGTTGTCATTTCATACCATATTTTATTAAACGAGTTCAGGTGGAATTTTGTTAGTAAGCGAGCCTTTCCTGGACAAGTTAAATAAAATTTGGTATGCAGTGACAAAGAGTGTCAGATCTTTTTTATCACATGCTTTTAAACGAAATAAACGTATAATTTTATCAAAACATGTTGATAAATCCTAAAAGTTGTGTATTGACATGACGTCATTTCATGCTGACGATGTCATTTCACCAAAATAACGTCATGCGCTTGGTCAGTCAAATAATATGTAGCCAATGAAAACACTCAAAATGTTATCTTACACATGTGTAAGATAGAAATATTCGTTATGGTTGTATTCCACGGGAAACAAGGTATAGCAAGTGATAAATTATTTATTTGATGCACAACAGCCAAATATAGACTGAATTATATTTTGTGCTGTTTAACAAGCGGTTTTTACTTGAGATCACCCTTGACATCCAACCCTGTAGCCAACATACATCTGACTCACATGGGTCATCAAACTGTCAACCAGGGACTTCTGTCATCATTGACCAGTCATAACAGTAATGACCAACAAGTACACTGACAGGTCACAAATACAACAATTTGTACATTCATTAATACATTCCCTCTGGCCCCAAGTTCTGATATATGAAGTGCATAAAAGTCATATTTTCTATGTATTATGTATATATGAAATATATATTACCATAATCATTTTGTGTTTTCAACATTTAAATTTTATTGTTTGCTTGTTTGTTGGTTTTTTCATTTAATTTGGACTACCGACAAATGGTCAGTTATAACCAAATTCCATCTCGTCTTAAATATGAATTCCTCTTCAAATAGATATTAAAATGAATTACTTACATTGCCGTAATCCGGTTATGTGACAATCTTCTAAATGACATATACTCCTTATTTGGAACTGGTGGAAAATTATACACAGTTCTCCCCCTTTGACTCCGGTCAGCCATTTGCAAAGTTCCAGACAAGGAATTTGTAGACGTGGGCATCTGAAGACTGCTCCCACAGACGATGTTCTTCTCAACACCTGGACTGTTGTTGTTATTATTATTTGTAAAGTGATGAATATTTTCATCAGAATTCAACGTTATGCTAACCACAGGTTTAACTTGAGCACTCGAATGCATAGCCGAAGAAGTGGAATACTCTGAGATTGCTAGAAGGCTAACTGAAAAACTGGCTTTCTCTGTCAATTGATCTACTTCCATCTATGCTAAGCATGCAAAAAAAAATCAGGCGCCAATTAGATGATTATTTGGCATGTGTGTCAATACATCCATTGGAATCTTTCCTGATGATATCGTCTAACGTCTAATGTAACACTGTTACTGCTATCCATTACCGATTGACGGTATGAATTTTACATCAGCACGTTAGAAACCAACATCCAATGTAACTAATTTTGATCAATACGTCAATTTTGTCCAGTTTGTTTCCTCTTTCACAGTGCATTATCACTTATTTCTAAGTACACAGCAAAGCATATTATTCGTAATAATTATTAGAACAAATAAAGATAAAATATTTATTACCCAATGGCATGTTTGCAGATAATTTTCCATGCAATACATAAATCTTTTATCAAACAAACAAGATGTGGATTATTAAATGAAATTAATTAGTTACTCCTTATGTAAACTGATAAAACCTCTGGATTAAATTACTACATTTTTTTTGTTTAAGAAAAATCATTACCAAACATAACTAGATATGAAACCATAATGAATATGATTTTAAAAAGAGCCTATCAATGAAAATTTCACATTAGTTTTAAAGGAAACTACATTTTGACATTTCAAATATCTTGTTTTTTTACTGGAAATATTAATTGGTGGAATTTTCTAACAAAAATGGCTTAGTCTGAAATTCCAAAACCGACAAGAAATACAGAAAATTTGCTATTTTATTATTACTATTATTATTTTTATTATTATTTAATCATCTACAAATGGAATTATATGATCAAACACACAAACGGTTGTCTATTACACACATACATTTATCGAACTAAATCCATACAATACCTACTATATGCTTTTTTTGAATTTTATTAAATTCATAAAATAGATTAGGGATGTCAACGAATTATTGAATATTTGAATACTTGACCGAATATTCGAATATTAAATGAGTATTCGAATGGCAAATTTTTTTTAAAAAAATTCTCCATAATAAACTAGTTTAATTATATAATCCGCGATCATTATGTTTTCACAGTTACCTAATTTGACACGTTGACATGCTATTTAACACCATCGATACCCGTATGCACAGTGGGAGATAACAGATTAAGCAAACTGTGACAATCGAGTCTTAAACTTACCCTAAGATGAGACCGATATTTGCGTAGTTTGTACGTAACATTATTTGGGTGCTTAACTGAAGCTAATTGGAGACCGATGTTTTCACATTGACGCTAATTGGAGTACAATGTTTGAACAATGTATGGTGCATTATGCATTTTAGGTGTTACTATCAATTTAATTTCATACCTTTAATTAGCGGAGCATTAACAACAACATTGTTCATGCTGACTTTAAAGCAGTTATTCGCTCAATATAACAAAAAAATATGAGTAAAACAGCACAGGTACATTTTCTATGTGTTTCCTGATTACTCTCAAAGTATTCTCGTTCATTAAAGTGTTTAATAATGGTCAGATTGCATTTACAAATCATCATGCCTCCGCGTACTTTTCATCCAGTGCATTCAAATGTATGACAAAGTATATGATTCGAAATAAAATATATGAACTGTTTTCTATGTTGTTGTATTATGAAATCAACGAATCGGATGATGATGATGATGATAATGATGGAAAATTTCGTTTTAAATTCATAGAGTCGACAGCGATAAGAACGGTTTTTAACGACACATTAATTCGTTTACCTATTATACATCATGGATAAATAAACAAAGACTCGGACATTTCAAAAACGAACGAATATTCTAATATTATTCAAATATTGAATTCGAATATTCGAATAGCGTTTTGGTATTCGTTGCCATCCCAAAAATAGATTATTTTATAAGATTTCAATACTTTGTTAGAAATACCATCTATCATGATCATAAACAAAAGCTTATTAAACATTGCCTTAAGTAACATACCTAGGTTTATCAAATATTATGTCCAAAAACCATTATTCCAGATGCTTTTTCGTTCAAATTTCATAACAAGTTTTCATACAAAATAACATACGCAAAATAATGTTCAAAGTCTGTTTTTCATTATAACCGAATTTCATATATATCCCAGCAAAGTGGTTTGAAATAAAATCGATGTGATATTTACATAACAATGTACACACCAAGCAGGTTCTTTCCATTCCGGATTAGATTTTCACCCTGAATGATTTGGTTTTGAAAGTACACTTAAAAACTTGATATCACAGCCAATTGTGCAACTGCATATTTAAGAAATTCTCGCTGAGTACTGTCTGTGATATTTATAGATGATAGATCTTTATGTAAAAAGATAATTTTTTATCTACAAAAAACGATGAAAAAGATTATGGTGATGATGATGATAAATTATGATGATGATGAATATGATTATGACAATGGGGATGATAATTTTGCTGCTGCTGCTGATGATGATGATAATGATGAATGTGATGCTGATGATGATAACTACAATGATGATGATGGAAAAATTGATGAAGATGATGATGATAATGAAGACAATTAATATGATAATGATTATGACAAGTGTTGATGATTGGGTTAGGGTTAGGATGACCAGAGGGATAATACCTGTGAGGAGAAAAACAGGCCATCGAGTCTCTAATACCGCTTAAGAGCAATAAACTTATTTCACGCTTTGCTGAGTTTGGAGCATTGAGTAACGAGGCATGCCCGTGTATTGCACAAAATACCACCGAGTAGCTACTTCTCATCACTCGGCATCAGCTATCAGTTGTACACAGACTCACAGTGACTCGATGCAATTTCTTGGGAGTACCACTCAGCATTACTAGGAGTAGATATGCCAAATAATGACGTTAATACATAATAAGGCCATACCAATTGGATTCTATGTTTAGCATCCTCGAGCTGGTTGTTTTTCGGATGCCTCAACGAAAAAAAGAAACAGTTTTGACAATGTGAAAAATCAAGTCGGAAAGCATGTAAAAAATTGGGAAAAAAATGACTTTCAGTCATTACCAAATACCAGTATTTGTAAACATAGCGTGCAACTAGTCAATTTACGCAGTTAAAATACTGCGTTAAAGTAGGTTCCCAATATGAAGATGATATATAACAGTTTTGGAGGTAAACATTTGCTTTAGTTTGTATCGCTGCCATGAATAGTTGTGAAAGAAAAATGTTTTTTATCGACTCGGTTTTTTCTGCCTGGTTGGTAGGTTTCCAAAAATCATGGGGACGCTAAACATAGAATCAAATTTGTATGGCCTAATTCTGAATCTGCAGAGGCTAGTAAAATATTTGTTTTATTGGAGCAGCCCTATACATCAAATCATGTTATTTCATTTTCACATTTGAATTAAGTTTATATCATCACTTAAACTTTATTTGAACATTTATTTAATAGTGAACAAATGCTATGCACAGAAGAAATACAGATGAATTTAACATGCAACACACAATCTCTATTTATTGTCTCTGAATTCCGCAAACAAATTCCACTGCACAGCCTACATGTTATCCTAAAATTCCAGTAAATTGTGAACACCACCACTCAAACAGAACTGTGTAAATATCAGGAAGAAAATTGAAATACTGAAGGTCAAAATGAAAGTGCCTGCATTTTGTCCATAAACAATGCTTTTTAAGTTTTGATTTATTAAATAGACTAATTGATGTAGATAAACAAAACTAAGATGATTAAAATGATGAAGAAGTGAAGGAGGAAAACTAAAAAGATGATGAGAGATGTAACTGTTGTGATAGTGATGATAATGATGCTTTTTAAACGATGATGAAGACGCTATTAATGATGAAGGTTATTGTGATGATGAGAATGATGATGAGATGATGGTGGTGACGACAGTAATGATAGTGATGTTGATGTTGTTGATGACGATAATGGTGACAGCTGATGATAACCATGACTGCAGTAGAAGACAAACATGCTGGTGATGATATGGCCAGAGTTTGTTTTGTCTTGGTTCTCTGACATTTTTGGAAATGTGTCCAGTTGGAAGAGGAAACAAAAAAACAAAAAAAACAACAACACAGAATTGCGTAAATTAATGACTAGAATTTCACAAATGAAAGTAGGCATTGATATTAAATATTAATGCATTATTACTTACAAAAAACATATTACACAACATTAACTTAATCACTACATGATAACCATGACATTAATTTTTTTTTGCATTCCATGTAACAGGTTGAAACCCTTTCACAAGGTCATTTTTATGATATCGGTTACACTCTACAAATTTGTATTTGTTTGCTTTTTGAAAAAAATCGGGTCGGCGGATCCGAGAACCAAGAAATAAAAAAAACTCTCCTATGCTGCAGATGTTGAATTAGACCACGATGACGATAGTGACTATGAAGAAGCTAATGATATCAGCGATGATGATCAAACGGTGACGAAGATATCATGGAGAAATTCATAATGAACTGTTGGTTTCAGCAGGAATAATTATTTTGAACTGACATGTAAAAAAATTCTTAATAATATCTTTATAAAGAAACAATTAATATAGTAATCAATTACACAGAACAGGGCTTTTCTTCCCCTCTTTGGGATGGGGCCCTTTGCCTTCATTTGGGGGAAAAAGAGCGTTTCTTTTGGCATTTGGGGGAAAAATAGCGTTTCTTTTGGCATTTGGGGGAAGCGTCTCTTTTGGCATTTGGGGGAAAAATAGCGTTTCTTTTGGCATTTTGGGGGAAAAATTTCACAGCAGGGGAATGAAAAATCCTGGGGTATGATCATTTTTAGGGGAAAAATGCATGATTTGAAAGAACATTTCTGAGGGGATGATGCCTTATAAAGGACCTACTATAGAAGGAAAAAAAACCTGCAGAATGCAGCCTTTTCATGTTACATCTTAAAACTATTCATTTGCAATAGCTTATCATTACTTATCTTTAATAACCAAAAGTATTTAAGGACAATATTTTCTCCAAATTAATGCAATATTTGTAGAATTACTTCAAAGCTGTTTGTTAAATCCAATATCCATAAATATTTACAGCACAGTGTTTGATTATAAATTTAAATATAAACAAGATAAATATGCAATTTTTTTTCTCAGAGTATACGTTTACATCCTGACTTCATAATAATTATGCTCATGTGCAATGTTATGTTTCCCTCCATGTCCGCAATAATTTCCATGCTTAGCATTATATTTCTTTTTGTTAAATTTATTTGAGGCTTGTCGTGGGAAAACCGGGCTTAATGGATGTGGGTAGTGTCATCCCAAATTAGCCTGTGCAGTCCGAACAGTCAGCACAGGCTAATCTAGGACGGCAATTTCCGCTTGTATGGTATTTTCTATTTCAAGGAAGTCTCTTCTAACCATAAATCTACTGTAGGCGGAAAGTGCCGTCCTGGATTAGCCTATGCGGACTGCACAGGCAAATCTGGGATGACAATTTACGCACATGCATTAAGCCTGGTTTTCCCATGACGTGCCTCATATGATTCTTATTATTATACCTTTCAATTAATTTTATGCCAAAATGTTTTGGGTTTTTCTAACTTCACAAAAAAACAACAATTAAGTACCAGTATAAATTAGATTAAACATAATCTTCATGATTTAAGCCTCTATACCAATACAAATTATTGCATCAGAAATTTGATGAGTACAACTGTATGACATTGAATTTAAAAATGTTAATATATATTTCTGTTCTTTTTGCAGAAATGGTCTTTTTTATATAACCTGATCAGATTTTGTGTAACTCAAGTTCAATTGTTTATTTTTTTGGTTGTTTTTCATGTAATTTGCCTTAATTTACCACATTTTTTGGTAGTTTTTCAAGTAATTTGCCTTAATTTACCACATTTGTTGGTTGTTTTTCAAGTAATTTGCCTTAATTTACCACATTTTTTTGTTGTTTTTCATGTAATTTGCCTTAATTTACCACATTTTTTTGTTGTTTTTCATGTAATTTGCCTTAATTTACCACATTTTTTTCCAATAACATAAAATTAAACATGATAACATATTAATGATATCTGATTTATTCATTAAATAAATTATTTGTTGTTGTTTTAAGTGGTGTGCATTATTTTATCACATACTCATCTGATACTGCGACATTAAAAATCTTTATAACAAGGATATCCATGTATATATTAAATAAATTATTGGTTAATGTTTTTAATAATATGCATAATTTCATCACATACTTATCCGATATACCATTACATTAAATAGCATCAACAATGAAATTAATCTGAACATTTAAGATATATCCATGAATATACAACGGATGCACTAGCACTAACTACGAACATTAACAAGAGGGCCATGATGGCCCAAAGCACTCACCTGAGAACTGGTACAGATGAAGACCATACTGTTGTGACAGGTTTTAAAATTAAGGTATCTCAACAATATGCAGAGGGGGATAGGATCAATTTTGATTTGAAACATCGGTTAGTGCAACGGGCTTACTAAGTGCAAGTTGGGTAGCGGATGTGTGCTTTTTTGCTAATGGTTCTAGAATCATTTTTCTCTATATGCTTACCTGACCCCTTTTCATTAAGTCATTGACAATTCTGGAAAATGCAGAAATAGTAGATTTTGATGTCTTTTTCGCGAACAGTTTTGGAGAACTAGTTGCAATGCGATAATTGAGATGGCTGTGCTATAAGGTCAAGTTTTGCTTTTTCTTTGATAATTTTCTGTCCTATGATGATAAATTATGTTAATGCAGGCTCTGAAGACATCAATATTGCATGTAAAAATAACTGCATGCACGTCTTGTAACTGTTGGAAATCAAATTTTATCAATCAATTTTTATGTTCATGCGCAAACTGTGTAAGTTGGGTCAACATTGAATCAAAAATCATGTGTGCAAGCCAATCATTGATAACTTGTTGATGTTTTTTTCCAAAGGGGCAATAACTCTGGTGTTTCTGGCCTGATCATGCTTTTATTCCACTTTACCTGCAGTCTTGCGTTCATAGACGATTGGTAATAATTGGATGAAAAATTAATATCCTGAGTAATGTCCATGTTTGCATATTTTTTTCACAAACCAAGGGCAATAACTCTGGTGTTTCTAGTTCGATCTTGCTTATACAGTATTCTACTTCACCTTTAATCTTATGGTCATCGACAAACTGTGCAAGATTGGTGAAGATTGGATGAAAAATGGATGAAAAGTATCCATCCTGAATAATGTCCATTTTTGCATAATTTTTTCACAAAGGGCAATAACTCCTGTGTTTCTTGTCCGATCTTTCTTATATTCGACTTCAACTGTAATCACATGGTAATAGACAAGCTGTGCAAAATTGGTGAAGATTGGATGAAAAATGAAGTCTCTATCCTGATTAATGTCCATTTTTGTATATTTTTTTATAAACAAAGGGCAATAACTCTGGTGTTTGAAACACGATCTGGCCCATTTTTGGCGTCTGCTGAGATCTGATGGTCATACACAAACGGTGAAAGTTTGGTTAATATTGGATGGAAAATAAAGTCTAAACATTGGAAAAGGTCATTTTTGCACTTTTTTGCATGACAAAGGGGCAATAACTCTGGTGTTACTGGTGTGATCTGACCAAATAACAATCCCATCCGAGATTTTATGGTCATACACAAACTTTGCCAGTTAGGTCAAGATTGAATAAAAAATGGAGTCTTTATCGCGATAATGGTCCAAATTGTTGACAGCATACGGACGATGCCGGAGAGGTCCCCTATACCAATAGCTCACCGAGCACTTCATGCTCAGGTGAGCTAAAAATATCCACACATATATACAACTACGGTTTAACGTCCACTTTTGCCGACCCAAAAATTCCAACGAAGCCTTGTACATCCCCCTTAAGTCCTTATTCGTCTAAGCATCTCACATTACCAAAACAAACCCTTATCCTGATGGAGCTTGTTTTGTCCACAGAAGCCCAGATAAGACGCGTACACACGTAAAAATTACGCACCAAAATTCGTAAGATACGCAGAGAAAAGTAAATGCTGGGATTACATGTACGCACGATATTTCTCGTGTTCTCGAAGACAGAAGATGTGAGTTTTGACATGCCTGCCTTCTTGAATGTACACATGGTTCAGTAGTTAGGCTATTAACTAAAGCCTTAAACTGTTCATATGTCTTTCTTGTTACATTATTGTATTCAAATAGAGTTGCTATACATTTGTTGGCTTGCTATTTTAATACATTGTTGTTGTTTTTTCCACATGTTAAATTTGTTGGATATAAATTAACCACCAATTATCCAGTATAGACTGTACGTTTACCCCCATAACTTCTGGAGAGAGTGTACATTTACTCCCAAATTTTCAGAAGTACGCATACATTTACCCCCAGCACAAAAGCTTATCTGGAGCACTGTTTGTCCACTCTTTCATTCCTCAAAAGATATCATACAAAATGCACGTTCTTTTTATTTAACATTACCAGGATATGGAAAAGAGAAATACGAAAATATATCAAGGTTCAGGTTTAAACTTGAATTACATCCGAGTTTATTTTATTACATCGAGTTTATTTTACATCTGAAGCTGGGGCAAATAATCCCCCAAAGTACAAAAGTTATTTATTATGTCATGAATGCGATTTGAGCAAAAGAAGCACTTTCATGGGCAGAAACTCTATTTATTTCTGAACTATGAAACTTTCAATATGAATTTTAAAATAAAGCCTGTACATTTATTTCACTCTCAATAAAATTGACTGATACCTTTTAAAATGAACAACTTTCAATATGAATGTTAAAACATAGCCAATCCAATTATTTTACTTGCACACAAATGCACATTAATTCCCATACAAAATCCCATATCGTAATGATTAGAAACCACAGTAATTATAATCTAAGTGAACTATCACGGACACATTTAAATACTCAGTGACATTACATATAACTTAACGTTAATACAAGCATACAGGTATTCAACTTTGATATTCCAGCAATAGTCACCTCAATAAAGATACACATATATTTCAACTTCTGTATTACAACAATATTCATTCCAATAAAAATACAAACACATAATTCAATTTTTAGAACTCTTTCCAATAAAAATCAAAACAGTATAAACGCCTCCAATATGTAGCTTTAATACACGTTGGTTTAATGCAACAACGATTCATAAACCCATTAAAATACCTGTATGTTATGTTATGTTAATGGAAAATTTTACCAATGCTTAAATATGACATTGTTCTAAACTTAACATAAAGAGGTTAATTCTAGTTCACAAAATCGTTCCAAAACAGTGGCAAACATATTGACCTTAATCTTCCAGCTGACAAAAGGCTATTGAATTACGATTTAATAGTTCATTTATTCAATTATTCACATCTGATGGAAAAAAATCCACATCAAAACACCAAGGGAAGCAACTCTTCAAAGCATAGTAGTCAGATTAAGGATTCTCTTCCTTTGTCTAAACAACAACAACAAGGAAAATGTAAGTTACATAACTAAGTATACAAAAGTAATATTACATAAATATTGACTTCCTTGAGGGTGACAGTGCATCTTGTCAACCTGAGGCAACACTGACGACCGAGGCTTTAGCCAAGGTCGACAGAGTTTGTCGAGGGTTGACGAGACGCACTGTCACCCTCAAAGTTTGCATACCAGGCGACATAGCGGTAGCGGCCAACATTGCCGGGCAACATATCAAATTGTTGCCCGCTGTAGTTTATATGCATTATATAGAGAAATAAATAAGTGAGGTATAATAAAACCAAGTATACAATTTAGTAATTCAGTTGAAAATTTGACCATATGTGTGAAATTAACGACTAAAAAGTTAATGATTTAGTTTAGTTTGAACCTAGCCTCTTTTCCTTTATATTCGGCCGCTTACGAGCTAAGCTGCTTCTATACACTGCATGGACACAATTTCAACACCAGTGAGACTTTTATCTATACATTTATTTCTCTCCTGCAGATTATTTCCAGATAATGTAGAGATCAGCCATTCACTTAGTAACTGGCAGATTCTAAGAAGGCACCCTAGCAACAATGAAATTGTCAGATGTTTCCTATAATTTGGTTCAGTCTTCATTTTAATGAGAAAACACAAGTTTTATAAGAAACAAGAGATGTTTGTAAAACATGTATGGGGGGCAGACTTGCAGCCAAGTCATCAATATGTGCAATTGTTCAGACATTTGTTTAATATTGTATGTGCACATTAACACATGGAGAGGAAATTAAAGTTGATGCTTTAGAAAGTAAATATAGAGCTGAAAGAAAGATTTAGTATAATAATGGATTTATTTTTACAGTCTATTATATAAGGATACCTGTTTTCTGTTTGATTTAAACATCAAATAGGCCAAAAAGTCTCTAGATATCCTGCGGAAACAAAATGGTCTACGGAGAAAACAGTTTTCATGTTACAAGCCCCTGTGACCTTGACCTTTGACCTCAAAATTGATAGGTGTCTTCCTTTCCTCCTGAGTAACCCGCATACCAACTTGGATGATTGTAGGTCAAAGCGTATTCTACATATCATGCGGAAACAAAATGGTCTACAGAGGAAAACAGTTTTTATGTTACAAGCCTCTGTCACCTTGACCTTTGACCTGTTGATCTCAAAATTGATAGGCGTCTTCCTTTCCTCCCAAGTAACCAGCGTGCGGAAACGAATTTCATGTTACATGCCCCTGTGACCTTGACCTTTGACCTGTTGACCTCAAAATCAATAGGCGTCTTCCTTTCCTCCCAAGTAACCAGCATACCAACTTAAATGATCGTAGGTCAAAGCGTTCTCTAGATATCGTGCGGAAACGAAATGGTCTACGGACAGACCGACCGACAATCCGACCGACCGGCCAGCCGATGGACAGGTGCAAAGCAATATACCCCCACCTCTTCGAAGGGGGCATAATAATAGTATTTTCCATTAACCTGAGGGTGGCCGAATCTATAGGAATGGCTCAATCTATAGAAAAGAAGGATACTTATATGAACTCGATTGTGTCAAAAGCAGAAGGCTTCATAAGACACTTTCGAGTCGCATTCCTGGGTACAACCATTAACGATTAATGTTAAATGATTATTCTGTTATGAATGCAATGTCTAGTTTCATGAAATAATACATGTCTGCAGGTATGAGTGAGAAGTGACATGCAGACATGCACTGTTTTACTACGTGTCTTTTAAGTAATGAGGAAATCAGTAAAGACTGTGCAATATAGCAAACTTCAATGATAACGTTGCTTTAATTACTAAAAATATATATCGTAGGTGAAAAACACTTCCGGTGAGAAAAGGCAAAATTAGACTACTCAAAGTACAGTAAAAATGTAATACTATTAATTTTTAAAACTTTTTATTAGGTGGTGTTTAAATTTTGCGCTAATTCCCAGAGTCTTAAATGTGCGCATTTTTTTTTTATGTTTATATAATTATACATTATTTTTTATAATTGTGCAAAAAGAAAATTTACATGGGATTTTCAATTCTCACTGTTTGGAGGCGAAATATGCCAAAATTAGACCACCACAAAATAAAATGACTTTACAGTACTACGAAATAACGCGATACTACAAATAAGGAGGTTGGTCCCTTCTGTTTTCCGTAATATATTTTTAACTATAAAGATGTGATACAATAAATTCAGGATTCAATGAAAGATGCATCCCTACAAAGGGATTTTAGGGTCCCATCATTATGGCTCAGCGCAAAACTATGTTATATAACTATCTTACTACACTGCAGATCCGCTATATCGCGATCCGTTACATCGCGATGTCCAATATATCGCGAATCGGCCGTGGATTCCGAATTTTTTTCATGTACTTCAATATTTTCCTATTACCAACGCTCATAAATAAATCCAGTTTGATCGGGATTTTCGTGCCTTCACTGCGTCTCTTTTATTCACACTCTTGTAGTGCGACAAACAATACGCCGACTCGCTCAACACATCAAAATGTAACAGTTTGACATCATCAGCTTACAGCGCGCGTGCCACCCATGACAACGTCCATTCACTGCTGTCGCTCTATTTAGCACCAGAATTATACGCAGTCCAAATGGAAGGTGCATACAGTAACTGTATGTCATAAATCAATACTGAGCTATCTGAATGACAATAATGTAATCGATACGGCTTAACTGTTTCTTTTTTGTTTCAGGAGAAATGCTAACCGCATATTGTTCGTGATATAGACACATAATTGTGTTGCTGCGTGCTACGAAACTTTTATACAAAAGTAAATATCTCAATGTTCTCTGCGCTACAAAGTTTTTATATGGCGATCAATACACCCACGCTTTCCATGCGGACGACGTGACGTTGTACATGACTGTCAGCAATTTTTCGCGCGCTTTTTCTAACAGAACAAAGAGTTTACAGGAAATACATGTGTGTTGTACTTGTTAATAGAATGTATGTTTACTTCACATGAATAGTGAAATTCGGATAGGCGTTTCGGACTTTATATTTTTATACGCGATTTGAAATTTATTCAACAGAATTTATGGAATAATATTATATTTTCATATACAAATGGAATATTTTACATATGGATTTAATACATAATGGATATTAACTACATTGAAAAGGGTGAGTTATTTACTTAATAACATTCATGTTTGAGATCGGGGAAAAACATGCTAGTGTATACATGTATATCTACTGAATGGCCTGGCAAGTTATATCGCGAGCCGGATATATCGCGATCGCGATCCGTGGACCCCGCGAATTGCGATATAATGGAGTTACAGTGTATATGGACTTAGCATAGTTTTGTACTGACCCATCAAATTTGAGTTTACATTTAAATGTTCATGCGATACTAGGAATCTGTTGATCACAGAGACATTCCACACCGCCTAACGACGAGGAGTTCACACCTCAGCCAAGTCAGTATTTGGGACAAAATAGTGCAAACACCACGTCAGTTTGTTTGCTCCTTGGAATAATATAGTTGCTAACAGTTTTAGTTGGCATCGGTGCATGGTCATGAGGAATAATTATCTGAAGTTATATTAAAATCCTTCCAGGCATTAAAAAGTTATGGGACGAAAAAAACAACAAGTATCTGACCTTTGACCTCGAATTGTAACCGTCGACCTTTGACGGACATGCATGGGTCATGTACCGGACGCATCGTCTGGCCATGGGGAAGAATAATATGAAGTTATATTAAAATCCTTCCAGGCATTACAAAGTTATGGAGCGGAAACAAAATATTGGGCATACCGAAGTACCGACCGAACAACGTACAGACCAACATGCGTGATCCCTAGACAGCACCGACTTTTTCAAAAAGTGGAGGTATAATGATGCAAATGTGGGACGATTTGTGTTTAACTACATTAAATTTTGTGTCGAGTTCATGTGTTGAGGCTATAATTCTGATTATTATCAACAATTTCCCCGATGGGAGGGAGCGGCAGGCTGACCCAGAGGAATTTGACTAATTTTATTTTTTGGGGTCTAATTCCCCACCCTAGAGCCAAGCATTTCTGTCTAAATCCCCGCAGTTGCAGACGCTTGGTGTAAGCGCATCTTGTTTCTTTTAATTTAAGTTGTGCGCAAAAGCCGGCTTTTAAATTCCAAGAAGTTTATTTCGCGATGTAGAAGCCGACCAAAGACTATTTCCTGGGACCCAGAATCATTCAGAATGTCAAATTCCAGCCTGTCGGGAATTGCTTCCTGGGGCAAAATATTGATAGGTACATTACCTCTGCCAACCTGGAAATGTGTTTGTCTGCATTGGTTGTTTGTTTATGTGTTTCCATGAAATTTCTGAGAAGTTTGGCAATGGACGAATGGTGGTGACCTGGATCACTGTCTAGATCCAGTAGGCTTTTAAAGGATTATTTTGGTTTCATAGGGCAAGGGAGGTAACCTATTACTGGAAAATTCTACTGTTAAGTAGGGTTACCTATCTTTGTGAAGGTGCTTTTTAGTTTTTAACGTTTTTTATGCTTTATTTTATTGGTTTATTTTAAGCCAAAATAATAAATTGTGTGTTTTGGGCAACGGTCTCGAAAAAAGTTGGGTAGGGTCGGGATTGATTTTTTTTAATAACTTTTTTAGGGAGGGGGGGATGTTGCGATGTTAGGTCGGGTTGCCCCAAACAAGGAAATTTTTTTTGGCCTTAATATATTTTGTTTCCCATGATGGGCCAACAACAGTCTCACAACCTGAACACCTGACTGCGATATAAACCAGGGACCCAATCAATGCAATAATTATCATAGCATTCTTCTACTGCTCACACTTAATCTAGAACGCGTGCGAGGTGTCCTTACATCATACAAGCAAGGAAAACATTCACAAATCATTAAACTAAATAAACTAGGAAGTTCCGAAACCAAGATCTGGCTTAATTCTCAAACTCATGGCATGTGCCTCTGCATCTTTATTATTTTGCTTAAAATCAGGGCTTATTCTCCCATTTGCAGAATGTGCCAATGGCTATACATCTGAATATCTGGCTACAGAAAATTCAGTTTGGCTGAAACACGTTATTTTAAATCCAATTTGTCAAAATTAGCACAGGTTTTCAATGAAGTAAATACATTTTTGCACACCAAAAAAAATGTCGGCGGAGTGAAGCCCCGGGCTGGTAATACAGAAAGCTCCCATGGAAATTTTTTTTTAAATATTTTATTTTAACTAAAAAGCAAATTTCAGAGGCAATATAAAATGTGAACTCAAACAATTACTTAGATTCAACTTAATATAGTAAAATAAGAAGCAACTCGTCCATGTTTACCAGAATAAAACCTAATGTAAACGTCACTATAAATAAGCCCACCAAAAACTGATACTGTAGATTGCACTCTACTTGAACCAACCCTAGACTATAGGAATTGTATTACAGTACAATATTTACTGAAGTTTTTATTGCAGGAGCTTTCTAATTACCAGCCCTGAACATTTTTTAAGTTACCTTTGTTTTGTAGGGACTATCGAGCACCGACGACAAACTTTCCTCGGTTTGTCGTTCTCGACCGGGTAATCAGGCATACAGACACACGGCATGAAGGTCACACCCATCGTGGGGTATGAGAAATACTGGTCATTCTCTACGGTGATCGGACTCGGCGAGTACTGTCGCAACGGCCCGGTCGGCGACATCCCAAGAGCAACCGACTGCGGAATCATTCGCCGAAAACTCGGCGGACTGCAGTGCACAGCTTGTGAGTTAATCGACTGAATCATTGAACTGTCCACGTCCATTGGCACTGGACTTGGACAGAAATGGGAGTAACGACTAGAAACTAGGTCAATTGTCACCGGGCGATTATTTTGGTTTATTACACGCACTGCTTGCTTTTTCCCGCTGGCATTCGGCAAAGTGTTATAGTACTGTGCGTCTGACATTGTTGCTTTTATTTTATATTCAGCCTCTTAAACATATATCTTCACTTTTCAAACAAATTTATATCCACAAGTCACTGTTCAGGTCACATCATATAACAGATCCAGTAGCAATTGTTATATGTTATTAATTCTCCCTTGGTCTATCACGCTGTCACTGTTCAGGTCACATCATATAACAGATCCAGTAGCAATTGTTATATGTTATTAATTCTCACGCTGCTCTTCAATTAAACAAGTTCCTTAATAATCCAACAGAGCATAATTCGATCCACATCAAAAACGTTGCTGTATCATCAATTTTTCCCTTTTTTAATACACACTATAGTGTTCCAGTGTCTTAAAATTGTCACTATAGTGAATATAATTACCGGACGATGTATAATATCCTCCAACATCTACGACAAACAAAAACAATACGCATTTTACTGATCTACAGAAAATGGCAATTCTGCATTAGCCCTATGCGATATATATTACACCCCACTACTGCCTTTTTAAAAGTTTGTTTACATCCACAATTACAAATTTTTACACCTGGTTAAAAAAGTCCATGTCGAAACTTGCATAATATTTAAATGCTTAAACCTGATTTCCACTCGTATCCAAGTATACAGTCTATCAACACATTGTTTACATTATTTTAACACACCCCCTACGAGTGTCATCCAGATCGGGTCATACAAATTACCCGGTCATATAAATTACCGTCTATAATCCCCACAGAACATTAGAACATTAGATCTTTCTCTTTGCAATGACGATTTTCAGAGATAAAAAAAAATTCAACACAATATTACATGCAGCCGTATAAATTAATATGAGGCGCGTCGTGGGAAAACCGGACTTAATGCATGTGCGTAAAGTGTCGTCCCGGATTAGCCAGCAGTCAGCACAGGCTAATCCGGGATGACACTTTCCGCTTTTATGTTATTTTCTGTTTCTAGGAAGTATCTTCTAAACATAAATCCACTGTAGGCGGAAAGTGCCATCCTGGATTAGCCTGTGCGGACTGCACAGGCTAATCCGGGATGACACTTTACGCACATGCATTAAGTCCGGTTCCCACGACGCGCCTCATATGTACATGCCAGAAATAAATTGTCCATATTGCCCAGTTTGTACCAAAGCATGTACAGACTAGTGCAATTTTGAAAGAATCAACTATAAAATTACTGTTAGGTCAAGTGGCAAACAGCATTTGTCAAAAATGGACACACAGGCAAAAGCCGATTTTGCACAAACACCCCCCCCACCCCTTGCATCGCCATGCAATTCTTACTTTACTGTCTACTACTAAAACAATCTAGATGAAGCAAAATGCATAAACAGACATAGTTTAAAGATTGTCAACAAATCCAAACTCCACACCATGTTTCTCAACTTATTCACAACAAACTAGTCTACATCTAATTTTTGCCTGTTACAGGTAAATAGATCTCAATTACCAGTTTTAACCTGTCTAATGAGTGATTTCGAAAACTACTACTTACTTTTGTCAGTCAGTGTACCTACATTAATTATTCTTAACCCACGCACTACGCATGTAATTACTATACAACACTTAAAGTTATGTCATTATAAGTGTAGCTTACAATGATGTACGGAAAAAAACTGGTCCCGTGTCACTTAATTGCATACCAAACAACAGAATTAACCTCTTAGCAATTTATTCGGCAACTAACTTATATGAAACTTATTACGAGCAAGCTAACACAAACAGTGGGCATTTTCAGCAATTTATTTATTCTATTAAAGAAGTAAGTATATAATTATATGGAACAAACATGAACTCAACTAAACAAATATTACATGCAGTCCTTCTTAATCTTCATTTTTAGGCCAGCTGATGACACAAAATGTATAACATAGAGCAACAATTTAACCAACCAACATCAACCAGGAAATGCTCTCCAACCAAAAAGAAACCAATCACACTCAACCATAAACTTATTCCAACCAACCATTGTCAAAAAAAGAATCATTCACATAGTCTACATGTATGTTTGTTTCAGGTTACCTGACCTACCCTACAAAAATGCCCCGCCCATATATTATAGGGTTTGTCAGATATTTTTGTGTTTCATTTACTTTTTTCAATAATTACATTTATTTTTGGATAAGAAAGTGTTTTCTTTTGATAGCATCCTCTTATAAACAATGTTTAAGGATATTACTAATATGTTTTGAGTATTTATTCAGTCTTCAAGTTCACCATTTACCAAATAAAAATATAAAAAAAATCAAAAAAAAAATCCCGACCTACCTAGGCTAATTTTTTTGGGTATGTAACCTGAAACAAACTTAATTTTTTTTTAACGCCTTATCAACATTTTGTGACATAATTGAATTGCCAAAATTTGACAATTCAAAATAAGTCTTGCCCCTTGAATACCTGTAGCCTTTACTATAAAATCATTTTATTTCGCGGTGTTTAAATGTCGCGCATTTTTCAAAAACGCTATTTTGCGTGGTCTTAAATTCGCACATTTTTCATCTTTTACAGTATATTTTCTAATAATCATGCCAAAAAGAAAATTTACGCGGGGTCTTAAATTCGCGCTTTGTTTGGTCCGCGAAATACGCGAAAATTGACCACCGCGAAATAAAATGATTTTGCAGTATTCAGACCAGAATGTATCAACACTAATTGCCAGATGGAAAAAGTGCATCATTTTGTACAATCTGTCTACAACTTAGTCTGTATATGGATATTGTCATCAACAGATTAACATACTCATGCTATGTAACAGATGTTTACAAAATTATTGTAGACTCAACACATACAAGACCATTTGAGGTGTGTCGTGGGAAACCCAGGCTTAATGCATTTGCGTAAAGTGTCATCCCGGATTAGCCTGTGCAGTCCGCACAGGCTAATCTGGGATGACACTTTCGGCCTACAATGGATTTATGTTTAGAAGAGACTTCTTGGAAACAGAAAATACCATAAAAGCGGAAGTGTCGTCCCGAATTAGCCTGTGCGGACTGCACAGACGAATCCGGGACGACGTTTTACGCACATGCATTCAGCCCGATTTTCCCACGACACGCCTCATTCATACCATGTTGGCCAACTCTTGCAACTATAAACAATGTTCTACAATGTCTCCCATAAATTTAATCTGCAATTCCAGCAAAGAACATAAGAACATGGATTAGCCTACTGTAGAACTTCTGCAGTCATAGGAAGTTTCAAATTCAAATAAATTAGGCTTGAGGAGTAATTTTTCTCTCTATTCAAAAGAACAGGAAATATCACATGTATTCTATTGACATTTTACAAATAAAGTTTGTCCTAAATATTCATATTTCAGAAAATTTAATTTATGCATCGTGAAACACTAACCATTCTGACCTTTACCCAGAAGACATCAGGGGCATGGCTTCCTTTAGGCACTACAGGCACGTGCCTACACATTTTTTCCAGAGATTAAAAATTTAAACATGCCAAAAATGCAATAGAAGCATGGGGGTGAGGGGATCTTTCTTGGCTGTGTTGATACTTCATTGTTTAACGAGTCAATTACGTCAATGTGAAATAAATTCCACGAAACACACGCTTATTTTACAATTAATTTGTAAAATCGGGGTTTAGATGAAGTTAGTTTTTTGTAGCCATACACGAGTATAAACACTCCTGACCCAAATTATCGCTTACAGCGTCATTTTGTAGATTCCGCCTATTGTGCCTATACATTTTTTTTACCCAAGCTACGCCCCTTGACATATATTTATATGACCCGTATCTTTCAACATTGTAGTATTAAAAATAACATGCTTCCGGTCATGGTAATAATTTAGATTTAAGTTGAAGTTTAATAGACTGCCATATCATCAAGTACTGGTTCTACCCAAACATGAGATTTAAGGTCTCTAAGCTACATGAGAATACATTTCCATGGCAAAAATGGTATGCATCTAACAGATCCAAATTTAAGCTTTCGCATTTTTATTTCAAAAAGAAAGTGATTACATAATAAAAATAAATTTTTATGAGATATAAAATAATGTATACTATAGTAATGTCGCAGTGGTATAATGGATATAGTGTTTGCTATGCTATAGGAAGGTCGTGTGTTCGATCAATACTCAAGGAGTATTTGAATTATCTTTCTCAAAAGACACCAAGTACTGGTTCTACCCAGGAAACTGACTTGAGAGTGTCTCAATACGCCTCTGGCTTTCCACACAATTAAGCTAAAATAAATAAGTTTAAACCAGTGTTTTTTATCACCTTTGAGGAAATGGTGGCGGGGCCCTTCAGATTGTGAATTTTATGGCAAAAGGGGAATAATTTTTTTTTAGAAAAGCATTATTAGATGTTTATATTCCACTTTGTTATACAACATTAATCAATTGCTTTGATACAAATGATAACTTTAATTATGCAATTACTTGGTTTGATGAAAAATTGCTGGGACTGTTTACAAAAATGCCTCTATCTTAGTGTTTTTTGTCCGATTTCTGTCTTTTTTTTTCCAAATTAAAGCTTACATTCTAAGGGGAATTTTAAGGCAAATATACTAGGGGAAAAATATATTTTTTTTAGCAGGAAATTGGGGCCTAATGACTGCCCCAAATTGGCCCAAAAAACCCACTGTAAACTAAAATATAAAAACTAGCAAGACAAAGCCGTGAATTGCAGGTAACAGCTTCCTTTTCAATAACGATTTCTACCGTCTTAACATATTCTGTAAAGGAAGAACCTAATTTCCTACAGAAATTTGGTACCAAAATACACAAAGCACAGAATACCTGACCTCAACTTGTAAACAACTTCATTATCATCACCTCTGTCAGGGGCACATAGCTTGGGTATAAAATATGTATAGGCACAATAGGAGCAACTGACTTTTAATAACAGGGGTGTTAATCTACAGTTACAATAACTAATTAATGTTAAACCCTATTTTTAGAATAAAATATAATAAGCGTGTATTTACATTCGTAAAACGTATTTAAAATTGATGCAATAAATTAAGTATCAACACAACGGACAAAAACTGCACTCACCCCTACCCCCTCTTGTTTTGATTGCATTTTTATTTCCCCAAATATGTATAGACACATACCTAGAGTGCCTAAAGGAAGCTAAGCCACTGTCTGTAAATAAATAGCAGCCCTTAAATCATCCATCACATTCGCTAAAAACAAGCCGCATATTCCACAGAATTATATTCAGAACTAGGTCACACACCTCCCGTCCATCTATTGACCATCAAATGACAGCCACTAGTTAGGTCTAGATGCATATACAAATCCATCACATATCCTGTAAACAATCAGATATTTCTATGCTAGCACAAAAGATTTGTTAGTCAATAAGCAGCCGAGAAGTTCACGGTCTGTAATCACTGGCACCACCTCTTGTTGGAGATGAATTGGAAAAAAGAACCAATTATACTTCTGAGGTGGCGCTAATGATATAATGACAGGAAGTAGAAGGAAAAAGTCAACAATGATAGAAGGTGAGTTGGTTTTACATGTTTTATGACAATTTTAGACACTGTTTTAAAAACTGGACAATGTAGTATGATTAGGAAATTTTTTTACCTTTCAACAATGTAGAGAAGTATGAAGTCAGAACGCATTTCAAAACGTGAAGATTTTTATAAGTCGTGACATGGAGGAACTAATTGATCAATTTGAACGTGTTAAGACATAATTTACACACAATTAGAGCATAAATGGCACAAAACAATTCATTTCGACATGTATTATTTGCAGGGTTATAAAAAATGTTGGTTTGAGGTCTTCTATTATTGTTTACTTTTTCCTACTTCTTCCTGGCATTAGCGCCACCTTGGAAGTATAACTGGCTCTTTTTCCAATGCATCTCCAAACAGAGGTGGTGCCTGTGATTACAGACCGTGAAGTTATTCACATTGATTGAAGGAATATTCCAATGTCACCGAATTATACAATTATCTGAGGGAATACAACAACACACAACACAAACAGTGGTAAATAAGGCGTAAACAAAATATGTTTGTTTCAGGTAACCCGACCTACCCTAAAATAATGCCTCGACCCTAGAACATTTTATTGGGTTTGTCAGATTGATTTTTCTTTTATTTTCCTTTTTCAATAATTAAATGTGTTTTGGATAAAGTGTTTTGTTTTGATAATATACACTTATTAACAATAAGGATATTACTGACATCATTTGAATATTTATTCAGTTTTAGAATCTCGTTGACAATTTACCAAAAAAATAAATAATCCTGACCTACGTACCCTAATTATGGCACGATACCTGAAACAAACATTTTTTTTACGCCTAAATAACCTAAACGTACAGTGTTTTGTAGCCTGCTTCTGATATAACTTTCTTGGCACAGATGTCACTGGAAGTGTCAATGATGGTGTAACCAAGTGCAGAGGTTTCGAGCTGCATTATAAATTGTCTCTCGCAAAGGAATTATTAAATAATTGTGAAGCAATTCTGAATAATAAATAGGGGATCAAGCTGGAAAAGCAAGCCATATCACATTCTGTATAAGAAATGTGATTTATGTTGTTGTTGGCTGTTTTTATTGGATTTCTGTAGTGCCTTTTCTAGCAGGACTTTAGCTTGACCCAATTTCCAATCGATTTTATCAAGAAATGCTTACTTTCTTCATTACCATAGTAGATGATTCTTCCACCTTTGATTATGATATTTGTGGCGTGTCGTAGGAAAACCGGGCTTAGTGCATGTGCGTAAAATGTCCTGGATTATCCTGTGCGGACTGCACGGGCTGATCCAGGACGGCACTTTCTGCCTACAGTGGATTTACGGACTGCACAGGCTGATCCGGGACGACACTTTACGCACATGCATTTAGCCCAGTTTTCCCACGACAGGCCTCATTTGTATTACTTTGATATAGAGCCCTGAAGAAATGTATATATATCGAACACTCCCACCCCTCTTCCCAACAAAAAATGTTGTTATCAACAAAGTTATACAGTAATCTACAATTAAATCATGAACAATCACAAACGATAATGTAAATGGGCAAACAATAAAGGTAATGTTTAACATACAATGTATATAAAATATATATAATTTTTTTTTTTTTTACCATTACATACATATCTATAACCACAAGAGTTACAGTTAATTATTAATTATTCACATAGCCCATTTATTCAATGTCTACAGGTCGTTAATCTGTGGTCACTACTATGAAATTAGGCCATCATTTATTTACTCAACTTGCTCATGTCTAATCATTCCACCAATGTCATCCCAGGTCAAACGGAAGCAATAACAAAACTGACCTCTTCATGTAAGGTTTAAACTTCATGCTGGCAGAGGCATTGGTTAGTTGACATATTCCACACCTAGTTATTTCTTTGATCTACACTTAATGGCACAAACAGTCTGTTAGGCAAAAAAAATTATATTATGTGTTTGGGCAACAGTATCAAAAAATTTAGGTACTGAGGGTCCGGATTGCGTTGTTGTTATTTTTTTCTTTGTTTATTAAAAGACACATTTTGGGAAAAAAAAATATTAACAATTATCTAAAATCTGACGAATACAGATTTCACGGAAAACAATCGTCGCTGAAAACTTCAGGGACTGGGGTTTTTTTCTCACTAGGTAGAGTCAGGCTGCCCGAAACACAGAAATTTTTGTTGGGCCTTAGCTCTACCAGTTGCCAAAATATCAATTGGCTACTAAAATTTCTTAAAATATTTGAGAATGAAGCACACTTTTCTTACTTTGCGAGAAAAATATTTCTTAAGTACAGGTATTTTTACAAAATCAAAATCTTCATCATCTACTACTTCATATTTCTTATTGCCAATCTAGAAACTGTACATAAACTGTACATAAACTGTAAACTGCTTAACATTTAACAACATATTGTCATGAAAGCAGACAACAGCTTAGACACGCATTTCCTATTACTAATATAAATTAATTTTACATGAACATTTCATGTTGACCTATTTTCAATTTAACCGTTTCTTGTAGTTTCACACACAACCGGCTTGTGGACTGCTTATCAATCAGTGTACTAGCGAAGTATGTAAATCCGGACACTTTTGCTGGTTTTTGGACGATTTCTCAGGATAATTGCATCAAACGAAAATAAAAAATTAAACATAATAAGTTGGGTTTAATCTTAAGCTTTGGTCAAAACCTTAGAGGGAATTGCTATTTTAAATTAACAGTATGATGTGTTTCAAAAAGGCCTGTAACACGTATCAAACTACAGCTTGAGAGTACCTAAATCCGGACACTTTTAAAAAATAAATGTTTTATTAAAAACAAAAAGAATAAAAATAAGCATTCAACTACAACTTATTTGTCTGTAATATTTTTTCTTCTTTGTTTACATTGTTCTGGTGTTTACAATTTTCTCTGTAAAGCTTAATTTAGCGGATGTACTGTTTGATTTCAATCCCCCCCACACACACACACAAATGTTTACAATTAAAAGGAAGAAAAATCAATAGTAAGTTAATGAATTAATACTGCATTGATTCTGTTGAAACTTGACATACGTTGATGAGACAGGTGCGTGCACTTATACCATAGAATGATGGGTCTTGATCGTACAAACACTTTTGTTTTCAGGTGTCCAGATTTAAGTACTTTCCGGATTGAGGTACTTCACCAGTAATGAAAAATCTAACTATCACATCACTCTTTCAAATCTCACATTCATATCATAGCAATTTGAAATATTCTCTCAGCAGCAAATGTTCAAAATAATAATATGTAATAATATTGTATCACAGAACAAGATGCTGTGTTCGATAAACACAGATGCCCCCCCCCCCCATTCGATGTAAAATGGGGAAAATTCACTGGCAAACGGTGGAAAATTGGACTTAGTCATTTTGAGGAGCATAAAATGTATATGTTACATACACAAAAATGGAACTTAGAAAATATCTGAGAGAAAAAGAGTGGAAAACAGTGGAAAATACTTAGAATAGTTGATGCCTTGTTTTGGGTGAAACAAACTGCATTGAAGCTGAGTGTTTTCAGATAATATTGAAGTATTATATTACTTTCCTCTACACATGTACTGTTTACCAAGGTTATTAATTTTTATTGATGTTTGAGAGTCTGATGGATGTGTAACCAACACTTATTTTCCATTCACGTTTTTATATTTGACAAATTTGATATTATTGTGTAATAATTAAAATTATGACTTAATGTAATATGAACAAAAAGATTTATGTGGTTGTCATAGGCTTTGATCAATTTAAAAGGTTTCAATGATACTGTACCTTACCTAAAAATGCTTGAATGCCTTATAAACAAAGGGTCTCATGTTAAACACTTTAAGGAATTTGTACAAGTTGAAAGTTCCTGACCTTGTTCCAGCTGTTTAAGAACTAGTAATACTCCATTCAAACATTTGACCTCAGTTAGATGCTACATTTTACAAACAATCTGATAAGCACTGACCACCATGCAGCTGTGGTATTTAGATGTTCATCTGCTACAGAATTTGAAACCTTTACTGCCCATAAAGCATCTGGTTATCTATTGGTTAACCCATACACTGCCTTTCCTGATTGGTTCATTCAACCACAGGAAGTTTGCATCTGAATTTGAAAACAAGAGTACACATGTAAATGTTTTAGCACCTTATAGTATTTAATTGTAGTTATAAAGCAACCTTTTGGAATTAATTGTACTTTTAAAGCTATCCTGAAATACTGACATTAATTAACATTCTGTTAAGAATCAATGTGCATCTAGCAGCATGTGGAAATCAACATTTAGTGTTGTGGAAGAGTGGTACAGGACTTCAGCTATTTGGTTTATTGGAATAGCAGAACAACTGATGGTTTGTATTTTATATCTATATTTTCCCTGAAATGTCTATTTTTTTATATCTATATTTTCCCTGAAATTTCTATTTTTATGATAAAATCATAATTATATTTGTTCTTACTCCTATGTCTGTTTAGTATATTGTTAACAATTTAAATACATCCTGGAACAAGTGTATGATTTTGTTTAAGTTCACATAATAGACAATACAGTCAAAACATTATTTCAGGATCTCACAGAACCATAGGGTTGTGTATTATATTGTTAAATAAATCCCCAGGTAAAGAAATTCCTCTAAAATGAACTTATTTTAGAGAATTCATATAGGCATTATAATTTTACCTAAGCATACATAAGTAATCTTGCATCCAAGCATACATAATGTAGTATTGGGTTATAATATTAAGCATAAATGAGTCAAATTAAACTGTCTGCCAGTCACATACATTGTCCCAACTGTAAATGACAATAGTATTAATATAACAAAAACATGTCTTTCTCATATTGCTCTCACAAGAGTCTAAGTGTTATAAACGGTACCCTAAAATATAATATATACATTAACGTACATCATATATAATTATTTATTGATGTAGATAAGCACTGAAGTATACTGATGCATAAATGCTCAAATTAATATTGCTTACATTTGTTTTACAGACTTTGCCATCAAGGACCAGGAGTGAAGGCATTCATGAGCATTTTCAGCACTCAGTGAAGCACTGGAGACTTTACATATTAATTTACAACAGTTATAAAACAATAACCTGTAGTACAATTGCATGTTAAGTATATTAATCAGCTTGTAATTGTAACAACTGAAATTTACATAATAAATACTACATTGCGTTAATTCTTATGTGTTGTATTTGATTCATGTTGTTTTTTATTCAGGTGACAGCATATTAATCAGCTGGAGAACAGGGGCAAAACATGTAAAAATTGTCATAGATTTTCACCTTTTTCCACTATCGGTGACAAAGAGTGGAAAATTTGCCACTGTGGTATTTTGATGGCTAACGATGAAAATTTTGCCATCGATTTTCACCATTTTCCATCCCAAGTTGCAAACGATGTAAACTTCTACATCGTTTTCCACTGGTGAAATCGGATGGCAGCAAACGATGTAAACTTCTACATCGTTTTTCACTGGTGAAATCGGATGGCAGACGACGAAAAATTCATCCAAATACTCCACCATTTGCCATCGATTTTCACCGTTTTCCATCAAAAGTGGCAAACAATGTAAAATTTTACATCCTTTTCTACTGGTGGAATTCGATGGAAAACGATGAAAATTTTTGTCCAAATACTCCACCGATTGCCATCAAATTCCACCAAATGCCACCAACGATGTAAATTCTTTCACTGTCCCTATTTTTCATCGTTTGCCACTGATTTTCCACCGAATTTCATGTCTAAATACTCCACCGTTTGCCACTCTTTTTTTCCATGGCAAACAATGGAAAACGGTGGCATAATTACAGACAGGTAGGTCAAGATCAAGAGGTGCTAGATCAAGATATAAAATCAAAAAATCAAGTTAACCTCGCACGAAATCACGGACAGACAAACAGACAGGGCAATCACTATAAATTCCGGCATCAAGATGCCGGGGACATACAAACACAGTTTGTCTTGGATAGTGATTTTCTAAACTAAAAAATAAGATAATATTTAAAACTTGGGGGTTACAAAATACCTTAATTATTTACCATCATCCGAATAAAACTGGTTTAAGTTTCATTCTTTACAATAGTTTAGCTTTAAAATGAAGTGTCTATTAACAGAATTACGTGCTAAGCAAATTTGGTTAACTTAAATGTTAAATGTTATGTTGAACAAACTCCTATTATAGCCGAATGTAAATCACAAAGTTTTCGGTGTCTTTGGCATACTTGGGGAAATTAACTATCCTGAAAAGATAAATAATCGCGGTAATTTTCTGTTAAATTGTCCCACTATTGTTCAGATTTATCATTTGCCAAATCATGCATTGAATATTATGAACCTTAAACACTCCTTAGAGCACATTTAACTGTCATTCTGTATCTAATAAATATCACTAACAAACTAAAATGTTAGCCTATCACATTGAATCAATCGAAAATCTTCCTATGATAACAATCCATTCATTAATTTCCCTACAAACCATCATAGATTTATCAATGTTTACTTCAATTAAATCCATCAAATTAATAACCTACATTCTATGAATTATATAGCAATCAGTTAATGGCATTTCCAAACGCTTACTATTAATAAATGTAATTTACAATACATTAAAATCTATAATCAGTATTTATCAATGCAATTTACAATAAATCCATCATCTTTCCTTAAACGTATAATTTCACATTCTGTCAATAACTATCAACTCCACTGTAACTTAAAATCCATTAAAAAATCAACTGTATACCTTAAAATCCATCAACAGTTAACTGTACAGCCAATTATACTATTACGTAAAATCCATCACTATAATCAATGAAACCCCTCAACAGTAAAACTTATAATCAATCAACAACACTAATTACTTAACACTTTTGATGGATTGTAAGTTATAGTGTTGTTATTGATTATAGGTTTCACTGTTGATCAACATTAATGTCCATCAACATTAAAACCTATAATCAATAGACAACACTATAACTTACAATCCATCAAAAATAAAAAACCTATAATCAATAGACAACACTATAACTTACAATCCATCAAAAATAAAAAACCTATAATCAAAAGACAACACTATAACTTACAATCCATCAAAAATAAAAAACCTATAATCAATAGACAACACTATAACTTACAATCCATCAAAAATAAAAAAACCTATAATCAAAAGACAACACTATAACTTACAATCCATCAAAAATAAAAAACCTATAATCAATAGACAACACTATAACTTACAATCAATCAACAGTAAAACCTATATTCTACCACGGCACTCGGCTAGTGGTCCATAGATAAAGAAGGAACATAACTGTGGGTTATTCTGCAACAAATTATGGGCGGAGCATAATGTTTTGAAAATAGTTCCGGAAATTCGAAGAAATTGTTCCGTAAAATGCACGTGCTTAAACGCGCGATAGTAAATTGTGACAAACTAATCATTTTTGCATTATGTAGCGCAATAAAACCACATCTGTACTACATATGTTATAATTAAGTTCACAAAAACGTTTACGTTTTGTTAATATGCTTGTAATTTGCGCTTTTTAGCAACATATTTTCACTGTATTATATCGATAAGTATGACGTCATTCGCTCAATGTTTATCAATAAAGATGACGTCATTTTGAATTGTTATGATTTATTGACGTCACTGAAACGCACGTGTGAGTGCACTTCTCAGAAAATGGGCGGAGTATAGATAAATATAGTTCTCATTCATAACCTTAAAAAATAGAATTTTATATTAGATCGTGTTAGAATCGAAATAATTAACGGGTAACAGATGGTTATTGCGTTCCGATGCTTGTTATCAAACCACTCTGGCTACCGCCCTCATGGTTTAATTCCTACGCATCAGAACTCCAAACCGTTGGTTATTACCGCAATAACCAACAGTTACCCGTCAATTATTTCTTAAATCAATAACAACACTATAACTTACAATCCATCAATAGTATAACCTATAATCAATAACAACACTATTACTTACAATCCATCAATAGTATAACCTATAATCAATAACAACACTACTACTTACCATCCATCAATAGTATAACCTATAATCAATAACAACACTATTACTTACAATCCATCAATAGTATAACCTATAATCAATAACAACACTATTACTTACAATCCATCAATAGTATAACCTATAATCAATAACAACACTATTACTTACAATCCATCAATAGTATAACCTATAATCAATCAACAACACTATAACCTACAATCCATCAATAAAACCTATACTCAATCAACAACACTTTAACTTAAAATCCATCAACAGTGAATCAAAAATCAGCCTTCACTAGATAGACCAGCCAAATCATTAACAATTTGTAACTATTGACATAACATCATACAGCACAACTGCTGTAAACAATTAACTATTGATGTAACATCATACAGCACAACTGCTGTAAACAATTAACTATTGACGTAACATCATACAGCACAACTGCTGTAAACAATTAACTATTGACGTAACATCATACAGCACAACTGCTGTAAACAATTAACTATTGACGTAACATCATACAGCACAACTGCTGTAAACAATTAACTATTGACGTAACATCATACAGCACAACTGCTGTAAACAATTAACTATTGACATAACACATTTCACCACACTTTTCTCACTAATCCTCAGAAACAGGTCACGCATTTTAAACCAGAAATTTACCAGTATACTCAAGTCAGATGCAACTATAACAAAACTCAATTATTACAGGTAAATGAATACACCACCCTTACAAAATCTGTATGACTGTACTAGTTCATCATTGAAGCTATTGAAAACAGTATACTTGAACGGTGTATGACCTTCGCGAGAGCAGATAACAGCCAGACCGAGGTAAGATACTGTAGATTGTAAAACAAATAGGACATTTTACCATTGACATCTGGTAACATACTCACATGGCCAGCTTATGTACTTGAGTGTTACCTATTTTCCTTTGTCGGGTCATCAACATAAACTTTGAAGCCACTGTCTCTTAGAGTATTCGGAAGATGAATGATCGGGATGGTCTTACTAGTATGTGATGTAATTATCAAGTCAGTGACTTTGGCCGTTATCGATCCATTTCAAAACACATTTAATTGTTCACTAAGTGGAATTTAACCTTTCATGACACTTATTCATTTAATGGTCTCGGATATTAAATGACTTGTTTTTAATTAAATGAACAATACAAGAGATCAAACTGACATTTGTGTCTGGAGAAAATTATTTAAGCACAGATAATCAGTTTTGCCCCATTGATAAAGCACAGGTTGGGTGTAGTGGATATGGCGTCGGCCTTGAGAACAGGTCCCGTGTTCACAAAGGATTAACAAAAGGATCTAGATCAGTCTTAGCTGATCTTGATCTTTCAGCTCAACTGAGCGGAATATCTAAAATATTTAATTTTCGATATAACTTTTCTATCTGATTAAATAATAAGATTGTTGTTATTTTTTATTAAAATCTTCCTACCAGATAGCAAATGTACACCAATAAGAGTTCATAATCGTTTATAATAAATATTTGACCAACAATTTTAAAATCGATCCTGATTTTAGTGAACATCATTTTTGAGCCTGATCCTGAAATATCTGGCTCAAGTTCATCTTGAACCGGAAAATCTGACTCAACTTGATTTGTGAACACGGGGCCAGGAGGGCGTAAGTTTGATCCCTACTCCGGGAGCATTTTAGTTTAAGCCTATTTATTTAAGCTCAATTGTGTCGAAAGCCATTGGCTTATTGAACTGTTTTTTTTTATGGCCAATTTGGGGCCGAAATTCGGCCCCATTCCCCTGCTTAAAGGTATATATTTTTCCCCTATTTTTAGCTTAAAATTCCCCTCAATGTAAGCTGCATTTTGAAAAAAAAGTCAGAGGAATTTTCGTAAAATATCCCAGCAGTTTTTCATCAAACCAAGTTACAGCAGTTATCATTGGTAGCAAAACAATTGGTTAATTAATGGTTTATAAAAAAAGTAGAACATGTAAATTTACTAATAATGCTTTTCTAAAAAAATCCACTTTTTCTGTGAAATTCCCCATCTGAAGAGCCTTGCCACCTTTCCCCCAAAGGTGAAAAAAAACACTGTTGAGACATTTTCGAGTCTGTTTCCTGGGAAAAACCAGTACTTGGTGTGTTGTGAGAAAGATCCTTCAAACACTCCCCAAACAGGGATCGGACTCACTATCTCCCGACTGCAAAGCTGACATCATATCCATATCCATTACACCACTGGGACTGGGGAGCATTCAAATGATGTAAAGACACCAAGTATGTTTGTTTGGATTTGTCGCCATTTTTAACAGTATTTCAGTCATATAACGGCAGTCAGTTAACCTACTCACACTTTTCCTGGGCAAGCTTAGCCGATCTAAGCGGTTTACCAGTACTTACATACTTATGCCAGTAACTGACAACTGCCCTACTTGAATCAGAGATAGGTGAGAATGGCCGTAGAAATAATTTCATGATCAATCCCCACACAAGTTATGTGGCCGTGCTGGGATTCGAATTCACGATCACCGGATTGACAGTCCAGCGCTCTACCAACTGAGCTGGCCTGGCCCGGCTAGACACCAAGTACTGGTTCTACCCAGGAAACAGAAAGTGTATTCAAGAAGCCTCAAGCAATCGAGCTAAAACAAAGCACTAAATCAGGGTATCTTAAAAGTTTTCCAGATCAGGAATGAATTTACTTGTGATGGCAGTGGTTACTGTTAACAGCTAGGGGAAGTAACTGCTGCAAGGAGTTTGCCTGACATCATGTCACGTAAACACCTCCACAGGTGACCCATGGGGAGATTCCCCTAATGGTAACACCATGTACAGTTCATTCTTAAAAAGAAGTACAGCTGATAGTGTATCTTATTTACAGATACATGTAGGTAAATCTCTATCCATTCAATTGCTATTTGATACCGGATGAAGCGTTCAGATTGCCCGACTTGTTCATGTAAAGAACTAAATTTATTACTTCCATATTAGGCACCGTCCCAGTTGAAAAAGTTCACCGATATTTTCCACTGATTTGGCTTTAATATCGCGAAGAGAGCCAATCAAATTTGCCAAAGATAAATCCAATATATATATCAATTGTAATTTGTGCTGCAGCAAATAATCAGGTTAGTGTTGATGTCATTAATCAGTGATATCAAGGCATTTAGAAGTCATTACATGCAGACATATTTCCATCATGCAGATATTGATAACTTCCCATGGACATTTATCCAATAACAAGAGCTGTTTGTATAAAAACAGTTATGCCCCTACTATAATTAAAGCAATCTTTAAAACCTCAAATTCGGTAAAGATCGGATGAAAACCGTTGGACAAAGAGAGCGGAAACTGCTAAAATGGTTAATTTTAGATAAATCAAGGGCCATAACTTTGCAGTTCCTAGGTTTTAACTGTACATGTTAGAAACCTGTATAAACATTTCTTACATATTCAAGATCACTAAACAATCAGGCACTTTTTTTGCATTCCAATTACCAAAAGTACATTTTGTGTGGCTAGGAATAAGTACGTTTTACATGACCCTACCATTAAAATAAGGAAAAAAAATCACTGAACTGTAATCCAATATCCAAAATTGATTAATTTCTCTCAGAAATCATGTTTCCACCACTGCTCTATTCTCCACAATTGCTCTTGAGCATGCAATAATTCCCAGGACACATAATGCCAGTCAAAGGCATTTCCTTCTGTTGTCTTTTAGAGTTCTTGATATCCAGGCTAATTGCAAACTGTTCCCAGGCTTATCACAAACTGTTCAGGGATAAAATCCTAAACCAGATTTTTCTGACTGAGGGAGGGAAAAGTATATTCCAAGAGAAATACATGAATGCCTAATGCTGTTGTGGTGCTTGTTGTACTTTTATTACTCAATATTCAGGTGCAAAGATAGACCTTTATTAGCGTGTGGAGTATGGATTTAGTAATAAGAAAGGTGACAAATCAATAAATCACATACTATAAAATTATGCTCCTCTGATTCAACTGGTTGGATCAGGCCACGAATTTACTGCTACTGTATTGCGACCACAATTAAAATTGAAGCAACATCATTTGCAACTTCAGTCAAATGTCAAATTATGAGAAAACAGACTGAATACCATGACACTTTTTAATTAAATGTCTTTACATGAAATTCAGCCAAAATATGCCGACATTTAATGAAGCTTGTTCAGTAGGCTATCAACAAATTAATTGAACTTTTGCCTCGTAACATCATTATACCTTGTAGACTTCACAATATTATTTGGAAGGATTTGCACATTTGGCCATATGCCATAAAATTTCATTTGCCTTTAAAAATCTTACTTCAACTTTTCTGAAATGAAGAAAGTGAGTTATTTCGAAAACAGTACTCTCTTACTTAATTCGAAAAAAAAAGTTACTCATTTAATCACGCACTGTAATGAAGTTACTTAATAGTAAAAGCACCTTAATCAACAAAAGAATTCACATCAATCCATATCTACTCTGCAAAGTCAACATACTTCCATTCAAAAGAAAAAAAAAAATTATTTACCCATAAACCAGCTTTCTATAATTGTCCATGCTAGTTTTCTTCACAATATCTGATAAGCCATCTCAGGCAGTTCACAAATCCACCTGCTTTAAGATTATTGTGCACAGAAAGGAATAAATCACAGCCATTAGAATAAATTCCTGCAACAACCTGTTATCACTGGTAGAAAAGAAATATAGAGAAAGAATCCGATTGATATGGCAAGGTGTTTCAACCTGCTCCTTCTTTGGGTTCCACCCTGTTGCCCCTCTGGGATGGTCAACACAGAAAAGTTAACTATATTTTGAAATTCAATATATTGTTGCCAATATTCAATGACAAATGAATAGATTATGTTCAAAAACTTTAATTAAAATCATATGGACTGATACAACTTTGAATTTACCAAATTGTAAACAAATGTCGAAGAACTGGTCTGACATTTACCACTGCTCCTTTTTAGCAGTACCCTAGTTGAAAATGTCCAGGTACAGGTCCATCATTCCCGAACCCTTCC
The DNA here is from genome assembly GCA_027627225.1 of Congeria kusceri. Taxonomy (NCBI): domain Eukaryota; kingdom Metazoa; phylum Mollusca; class Bivalvia; order Myida; family Dreissenidae; genus Congeria; species Congeria kusceri. The sequence goes on along the minus strand of CM051029.1, from coordinate 16,865,805 downwards.
CCCCCCCCCCCCTGCCCCCTGTAGTTTTTCTGATCCTTGATCTTTCCCTACATGGCCAGCTAGCTCAGTTGGTAGAGCGCTGGACTACAAATCCGAGGATTGCGGGTTCGATTCCCAGCCCAGCCACATAACTTGTGTGGGGATTGGTCATAAAATTATTTCTACGGGTCATGAAATTATTTCAATGGCCATTCTCCCCCTACCTCTATTTCAAGTAGAGCAGTTGTCAGTTACTGGCATAAGTATGTGCACTCAGTACTGGTAAACCAGCTTACCCAGCAAAAGTGTGAGTAGGTTCAATGACCCCTGTTATATGACTGAAATACTGTTGAATACAGCAAAAAATCCAATCACAGAATGCTTACCAGTCTGGCCACATCTCCATCAATATGACCATCAGTTAACCCTACAGTTACAAGCAACTACAGTCATGACTATCCCATACATTAAATACAGTGGTACACTGACAACGTGCCAGTACTTCAACCATCAATTACAATCACATTCCACTTGTTTGATATCACAAACCAATAAATAACACAATTAACAAATATGTTGATTATTACTTTAGACAAGAGTGCTGCTACACCAAAATAATATGGAAACGGAGGAGCGATTATAACCCCATGCAACCACTTGACTACCTTCCAGTTTATAACTTGATTCCCCAATGAACCCCTATCCCAGCCCCAAATTAGGGGCCTACCCACACACCTGCAGCCCCAAAACAACCCAAACAAACCCCACCCTGTGCCTTTCCTACAACCAGTAATCCAAATACATCAAACAACATTTTGAAAATAGAATGAATATAAATAAATGTACATTCCAAGAAAAATGTACAATAGAAGGTAAATAATAATAGTAGCATAAATTTTACAGCTGATAAAACATTTTTATTCCAAAAATTTCCATCCAATAATTCCATCTACATCACACGAGATCACAAATTCAATATCCTGACCTACATACAACAGCATTCACTGTGAATTCCGCAAGCACGGCTGTCATAGAACCCAGTCTTGTCAGCATAATTGTGGCAGCCCATGAGATTTTTTACCCAATTGCGGCCTGCCTGTTTCGAGAAAACTGGCGTCAAAGTTGCGGCACGTGATTTTTATGAGAAATTCAGGATTATTATTAAGATATTTCAAATAATTGTTTAAATCTTGAAACTGTCAACAAAAACTATTATTTATTGGGTTATTAATATAAATATTGTGATTTCTTGTTTGGTTGCCATAGCAGCAATCTCTGTATTATTATTTTTTTTGTCCGAAACATTTGTACATTCAAAGTTTGTTATTTGGGATAGGCAGTCCAGTAAGTATACATTATATAAATAACTTGTCCTCATCATGCTAGTTTCTGTATTGTATCCATGACAAACATTAAAATCTGTGTGAAATTTGTGCGTTACTTTAACTGCTCATTCTTGCTCAAAATGCATGATCGCGAAAAAAGGAAGCCGTTTCCAGTTTCTACACATATCAGTGTATTCAAAACTGCCAATAACTCACTTTCATCCAGATACCGCATTTGGGCCAAAAATCTCATAGACTGACACAATTTTCAATAGACGCCATGGAAGTGTTTGCATCTCACAGAGTCTCTACCACAACTTTCTGACCTCATGCACTTGTATGCTCCTGTTAGGCGAAAATGCGCCATGTAAATAAAGCAAATGCGATAAAATAAAGACAGTGGGTATATATACCTTGGTAACTTTGTGTTTTTGTTTGGTTTTTTTTTAAAACACTTTTCATTATATATATGGATAACAGAGGCAATACAGAGTGTTGGGCCTAGCTAGCAAGCACAAATTCTTGTATTCTCACTTGAGAGCAATAAAATGTACGTTCATGTTTGTTTGTTTGGATGTTCCGCTGTTTTTTAACAGTATTTCAGTTATATCACGGTAGTCAGTTAACCTATTCACACTTTTCCTGGGCAAGCTTAGCGGATCTAAGCGGGTTACCAGTACTAAGTGCACATAATTATGCCAGTAACTGACAACTGCTCTACTCGATTCCGAGGTAGGGGGAGAGTGGCCCTAGAAGTAATTTCATGATCAATTCCCACACAAGTTATGTGGCCGGGCTGGGGCTCAAACTCACGATCCCCGGATTGACAGTCCAGCGCTCTACCAACTGAGCTAGCCGGGTACGCCTATGGAAAACTGACAGGGCTTTCATTAACTTTTGAAAATTGGAAGTTTGAACTTCCTGGCCTGTGATTTTGGAAGTTTTGCTCATAATATTTGGAAGTTTTGACAGTATTGCGTGACATAAATATGTACATTACAATTTTCACAGCACATATCACTACTCATAGTATACCTATTATTGTACTTCAGTCATGTTTTTCACTTCATGTTGTTTTTCAGACCTATTGTAAACCTTGAATTATAATCAGGGCTTGCACATAGGTGAAAATGTTTGAAGTCCTCACTTCCAAGTGTTGGATATTGGAGATTTTAATTTATTTTTCTTTTTGACTTGTTGATACTTCCATGGCTGCAGTTTTGGAAGTCCTGTGACAAAAACTGGGAATAAATTGCTCCCAAACTTCCCTTAATGCAAGCCCTGAATTGAGGATCGGGGCAAGCCCAGTACAAAAGTTACGAGGGCAGGGCTTAATATATCAAGGGTTGAGCGTGAAACTACTGTATCTGATATAGAAATGTTAAGCAGATACAATAGTTTCACGCTCAACCCTCGATATGCTTATTTCTATCACTATATGACAACAGGCCTGCAGAAATTGTATACACCTGCCTCGTGAGAATGTAAGTTATTTCTGGATAATAAACAAGAATGAAACCTTTCTGCAGGCGTGGGAAAATTAGTTGTAGTAGTAAAATCCATATGAATAAAATGTACTATGTAAAATAACATAAAATAAAATGTAATATAAAATAAATTAAAATAAAATAATATACAATAAAATGTAAAATAAAATAAAATGTAAAATAAATTAAATTAAAATAAAATAATATACAATAAAATAAAATAAACTGTAAAATAAAATAAAATGTAAAATAAAATAAATTAAAATAAAATAATATACAATAAAATAAAATATAAAATAAAATGTATGTCCTGTTATGCTCATGTGCACCAGCGATAGTAATAGCACAGCGTAGCAAAGTTTTCATGGAAGCAGGCGATTTTGTATCGAAATGAGTTTGAATCCTGCTGTAACATTTGATACCTTTGTGGTCGCGGTGGCGTGGTGGATATGGTGTCCGCCTAGCGATCGGGAGGTCCCGGGTTAGATCCCCACCCTGGGAGCATTCTCAAGATCTCCCCCAAAGACACTAAGTACTGGTTCTACCCAGGAAACTGACTCGAGAGTGTCTGTATAAGCCTTAGGCTTTCTATGCAATCGAGCTAAAATAAATAAGTTTAAACTAATACTGCTGTAACCATGTATCCCACAAATCTATGTCTGTGTAAATATTTATTTCTTCAAATTATATTGTTGTTACTTGAAAAATAAACAAAAAATAAATAAAAGGAAATAATCTTGTTTTGATATAATTATGTCTGGATATATATGCAAAATTCCGTCGATATTCCCCTTTAAGAAAAGAACTACATAATATTATGTGCCGGTGATGTTTTTTGAACCGGTGGGCAATTTGACTGAAGATGGGAAGTTGTCACGTAGAAGAATCCGATAAAAATATTCATTATGCGGTGATCTAAAGGCTGTTGAATTCCATACGAGAATAAAAAGTGATTTGCAAGACCAACACGATGAATATGCAAAAACAAACAAGAAATAACATTGGCTGCTGTCCACACAGGCTAATCCAGGACGACACTTTCATCTTTTATGGTATTTTCTGTTTCAAGGAAGTCTCTTACAAACATAAATCCACTGTAGGCGGAAAGTGTCATCCCGAATCAGCCTGTGCGCACACTTTCCACACATGCATTAAGCCCGGGTTTCCCAAGTGCATTAAGACCTGGTTTCCCAAGTGCATTAAGCCAGGGTTTCCCAAGTGCATTAAGCCCGGGTTTTCCAAGTGCATTAAGCCCGGGTTTCCCAAGTGCATTAAGCCCGGGTTTCCCAAGTGCATTAAGCCCGGGTTTCCCAAGTGCATTAAGCCCGGGTTTCCCAAGTGCATTAAGCCCGGGTTTCCCAAGTGCATTAAGCCCGGGTTTTCCAAGTGCATTAAGTCCGGGTTTCCCAAGTGCATTAAGCCCGGGTTTCCCAAGTACATTAAGCCCGGGTTTCCCACAACACACCTCATATTATTGCGTGTCCTTATATTGCAACCTCTCAAATTATTGCGTGTCCTCACATTGCGACCTCACCAATCATGCATTTTATTGATCACACACTTAACCTGCTGGATATTGCATTATAGCACATTGGATATACCTTCAGACAAAGTTCAGCCATTCCCCATTTAGATTTAATAGTGTGATAATGTCATAGAGACCTGGCATGGATACTTTGAAAAACAAAGCTTTTGATTTGATGATGGTTTTAATTCCCTTAAAAGCCCTTCATTAATACTTTAATTGAATTTTAATTTGACTTTCCTCTCAAATTCATGGATAGGCTGTTCAGCATTAATTGTTTGACACTTAGTCTGCTGGGATTTTTTTTTAACACCTTTGAGATTGATTCTAATACTCTGATTAGGAAATTAAAAATTTTCTGGGCAAAAGATGATCAAGGAAATTTTTATTTATTACTCATTTAAACTTCTGGCATATTGGTTGAACTCTTTTAATAGAATTATCTATTAAACATGTAAGTAATTTCAAGATTAACAACCTAACTTCACATTCTCTATGCATTTGGACTTTTGCTACTTCATATTTGGGAATCTTTGTTAAATTATGGACAAACGCAAATTTTTGGAGAAATAGAAGAAATAAATCACCGATATGATATAAATATAAACTGATGGCCGATTGACTGTAATTAAAAGAAATATGTGATGAGGCATTTAAGGAAACTAGTTAAGTATATCAATAAACGACTCCTCTGAACTGTGGTACCCTTCTTTGAACAAATATTGATCAGACCTCCGAACAAGACAAACTGTTATAAAATCAGAACTTTCGTTCTAGCAAAGACAATCATAAACCGCAACATTAGTTGATTTCAGTCAACAAACTCGGCCCACAATAAGTCATGAAGCCTCATTCAAGACCGAACATCCACAAGAAAGCAACAACAAATCTAACCTTCTTCATGAACCAACTATTATATTACGATAAATGCACACATGCTAATGTTCCTGCAGATAATTATAGGTTTAAGCAAACACCAACTTTTTAAATTTGAATATCTGTTGTTGTTTTTATTGCAGAATTTTTGTTTGTTATAAACCATACACAGCTTTTACAGTTGCCTTTTATCTTCGAAAACAAAAATGCAAATATAGGAGAAAACATTGTACATCTGTTTACTTTTTAATGCATGGCAACTCTTACATATATTATACAGAAATATTTATTGAAGAAATTCCCAAGTACACTACTCAGGAAGTAACAGTGTAGCGCAAACAGCAATTCAAGGGAGAAAACCAGTGTTTATATTTGTCTGTAAGAGTTGTTTCCCTTTCATCAAAATAAAATAATTGTACATGTCTGGTGGCTTATGAATAATGATATGAGAAGCATCGTTTGAAAACCGGACTTAATGCATGTACGTGAAGTCCACTTTCCGCTTTTATGGTATTTTCTGTTTGAAGGAAGTCTCTACTAAACATAAATCCACTGTAGGCGGAAAGTGCAGTCCTGGATTAGCCTGTGCGGACTGCACAGGCTAATCCGGGACGACACTTTATGCACATGCATTAAGACCGATTTTCCCACGAAGCGCCTCATATTGTTTTTAATGTTCTTTTTACCATTCTTATCAAACTCATATTGAGTAATACACAAATCAATTCAACGAACCAAGCAATCAATTCATTTATATATTAATCACCATTCAAAATACTAAAATTAATCAACTATCAAATGACAGAAGATGCATTATCATACAGCATTTATATTTTTTTTCCATGATTTTTATGCATTATTTTAACAATCAATTAATTTTTTTCAAACACAAAATCATTGGAACTGACAAAATGTCAATCAATAGCCGGATAATAACACCTCAAGTTTCCTCATGGTAAAGTAAAAAATGATTACATTCACCTAGACACTTATCAATTATGACGGTGCCAGATCGATTTTGTGAAGAAAACACTGTCACTTATTACAGTGAACACAATCTAGGCTTTCTTTGACCTATACTTATAAGAAAACACTGTCACTTATTACAGTGAACACAATCTAGGCTTTCTTTGACCTATACTCATACAATCGCTATCAAATAACAATCTATAACAATCTCTATGACCCATAATTGTAAATACGAACAAGGTCATACCAAATTTCAAGTGACTTCAATCGCAATTTCAGCTCAAAGGCCAGGCGGACTATATATGTTGGTTCAATATTACAAACAATATTTCACAAATATGCCTAGGCCAATAATAATAAGCCACTATATACCTCCGGTACTGACCTTTCAACTTGACAAATGAAACCTTTGCCAACATGTTTTTAGGTTTTGTTTTACAGGAACTTTTTTTTTTAATTGAGTCTGGGGGAGTAATAAAAATAAAAATAAAATCACTTTTCTTACCGCAATCGAACAAAAACAAAACTTATAATTGAAAAGAGGAGCATTTTTTTTATATTTTCAAACTGAAGACTTTTTTACAGTCAAGGCTAAAAACAAGCTGTTTAAAGACATGCTGGTTTAAAAGTTAATTCATGTGTTTTAAACTCTTTAAATAAGTATTTGAACAGATACAATTATTACTTCATACTTCTCCAAACATTTATATGTCCTTATTGCAAGTACATGTGCTATGAATAAACTACCCAGTCGGCGGGGAAATTATAAATAACATTCACAATGGGTACTTTCATTTTTATTTGTTTTCGTTGAAAATTAGGGTAGGGGTTCATGTAAAACAAACGATAAAAAAATGTTGGCCTTGTAGGTATCTCTAGACATATCATGACCGATATGCCAATTTTATCTTCAAATATTTGGACATCATTGACTAACAGTCTAACACAGGGCGGTCAATCTACAGGGTGTTTAAAGCAGTAAACTATTTGTTAAATGTCATGTACAATATTTGAGGCGTGTCGGGGGAAACCCGGGCTTAATGCATGTGCGTTAAGTGTCGTCCCGGATCAGCCTGTGCACTTTCTGCCTACAGTGGATTTATGTTTATAAGAGACTTCCTTGAAACAGAAAATAACATAAAAGCGAAGAGTCCTCCTGGATTAGCCTGGGCGGATTGCACAGTCTAATCCGGGACAACACTTTACGCACTTGCATTAAGCCCGGTTTTCCCACGACAGGCATCATTTATATTCTTGAACAATATTTATATTCAAGGAAAGATTTTAGAAGAAAGGCAGACCAATCTCAATTCAAAAGAAATTTATTTCCTTTATCTCAAAAGAAAACATTTCATTACAATCACCTGGGAAAAACAAGCATTGCATGACCTAAACTGATGTAGCAGTGATTCATGGAACTGTTGCATGTGACTGTAAAAAGATTGCCTCAAGTGAGTGATAAATTCTGTCAAGATTATTCTATTCAATCAGTCCATTCTCTAACCTCAATCAATTAAGCACCATTAACAAAAGTCATTAAAACTTCCAATAGTTAAATCAAATCCCTTAAAAAGCACCATGGGAATAAGCAACAAGTGAAGGAAGATAATTTATTTGAAAGATATGCATTTAAAATATCACAGCAAAAGAAACTAATGCATGGTTCCATATTATTGCCATATGGGAGAAATTTCTGGTGCACTTGATAAAAATTAAATCACCCCCACAGGCCATCGAAACCTGAAAATGACAGTTAAGTGTGGAATCCAAGCAACAAAACATTTTGATGTACATGTAAGCAATAAGCTAGAAGTGTTGTTTCTTAGAATATCTCTATTCAGTGTAACACTACAAAACAGGATATTTGTCTACTTTGCAAGCAAAATATCAAAATCAAATATATATATGCATGTGTATAAAGTGTTTTTTATGGCCAATTTGGGGCCAAAATGTGGTCCCATTCCCCTGCTTAAATAGTATATATTTTTCCCCTATATTTACCTTAATATTCCCCTCAGAATGTAAGCTTTATTTTGAAAAAAAAAACTTGAGCAAAATCTGCCAAAAGGACAAAAATTGACTAAGATAGAGGAATTTTCATAAACAATCCCAGCAATATTTTTATCAAATCAAGTAAGTGGATAATCTAAGCTATCATTTGTAGCAAAACAATTGATTCATGTTTTATAACAAAGTAGAATATAAAAATGTAATAATGCTTTTCTACAAAAACAATTCCCTGTCTGATGGGCCCCGCCACCTTTCCCCCAAAGGAGAAAAAAACACTGGTATATATATTTCAGTTACATGTGACACTACAATACAGTGAAGCTCGTAAGCTCTTCAAACATTTCAACAATGGAAAATATCATATCAATTAAAACAACATAGACTAGTTAAATCAGTTGGAGTTCACATTTTGTGTTAAAAAAAACTGAAAGGGACTCTGTCAATGAAAAAGTCCTGCAGATTCGATAACCCCAGCTGCTTACATAGGCTAGACCAACAGTGTTTAACAGGCTGTGTAGGGCATATTTAGACGTTTCTGAAGCGTTATGGCCATGTTACACAGGGTCATTATTATTGACAGGAAGGTGACTAATGCACAAGCAATCCACCGTTACATGCATTTTTCACATTCTATGCAATGCTGAAATAACATCCAAAACAATATTTTTAGAATTTCTCTGTGCTACATTTATGTTTACATGTTAACTGCAAAACTGTGGTAATTCATTATACTTGACACAAGAGTAAGCTTAGTTCTGTATTGAGAAGTCAACATTTTTTCAGCAATATGTTTCTGTAGCCAGAAACAAGTCATTCATGTCCATAAGTAGATAGGAAGGTTTATGAACAATATAATTGCATGATACAACATATCTCTCTGACACTAACAGTGATTAATCAATATAATGAAATCCTAATAATTACACAATGGCAAAAACTGTGGTCAATAAAGTTCATAAATTTTCCAATACAATTACAATCAGTCTTCACAATACAGTGGTTTTTTTCGGGCAAATTTGGGGCCGAAATTCGGCCCCATTCCCCTGCTTAAAAAGTATATATTTTTCCCTTTTATACCTTAAAATTCCCATCAGAATGAAACCTATATTTAAAAAAAAAGAGACTAAAATCAGACAAAAGATTGTCCAAAATACAGGAATTTTGGTAAACAATCCAAGCAATTTTTCATCAAAACAAGTTAGTACAGTATCCAAGTTATCATGTGTAGCAAACCAATTGATTAATGTTGTATAACAAGGTAGAATATAAACATCTAATAATGCTTATCTAAAAAAAACATCCCCTTTTGCCATAAATTTCCCCATCTGAAGGGCCCCGTCAACTTTCCCCAAAAGGTGAAAAAAAACACTGCACAATTCTTGTTGGAAGGGCTGGCATAAGTTGAGGCATAAGCCATACAATTTCAATTTGCCCGAATCCAACTGAGCTTGTACGAATTTAGGAAATAAAGATTACTAAAACCTTTTAAATGATAGCGACGCTGTAATAATAGTCAGTAGTCAGTAATATAGAAAGAAAATCAGGCAATTCTGAAATGTTCGTATTATTGGTAAATGAATCTTTTAATTTCATAATTTTCCATCGTTCTTGTACTTGCCCGTTCAGCAGACTGATCGAAGTTTAACTTGCCCGAATATATTTTTACTTGTCCCGGGCATCGGCCGGGTGGGTTATTTCGAAGACTGTACAATTATTGTATTTTCTTTTATTGTCAGTTTAAACTATTGTGTTGCCTAAAGGGGTATGGACAGGGATCATGATATCTTGGTTCTACTCAGCTAATGCCCACAACAATTCATCCACATTGAATACCAAACCACACATCATTTGAACAACCAGCAATTGAAATCTCTGCTGATCTGTCTGGGTCTGGATTATCAAACATTTACCCCGTTTAATAATGGGTTCATTATCTCACACAAACGTGTTTGAACAAGAGCCATATATATGCAAATCGCCCACAGCCGTGAATTTATCAATGAATTTTGTTTACACAGTACATGTTTACATGCAATTTGGAAAATCAAAGACAAGTCAAGGCAGAGTTGTAAGCACAATAGTGTAGTGGATATGGTGTCTGTCTTGTGACAGGCAGGTCCCAGGTTCGATCCCCACAGGCACTCAGGGAGCGTTCTCATAGTGTAGTGGATATGGTGTCTGTCTTGTGACAGGCAGGTCCCAGGTTCGATCCCCACAGGCACTCAGGGAGCGTTCTCATAGTGTAGTGGATATGGTGTCTGTCTTGTGACAGGCAGGTCCCAGGTTCGATCCCCACAGGCACTCAGGGAGCGTTCTCATAGTGTAGTGGATATGGTGTCTGTCTTGTGACAGGCAGGTCCCAGGTTCGATCCCCACAGGCACTCAGGGAGCGTTCTCATAGTGTAGCGGATATGGTGTCTGTCTTGTGACAGGCAGGTCCCAGGTTTGATCCCCACAGGCACTCAGGGAGCGTTCTCATAGTGTAGCGGATATGGTGTCTGCCTTGTGACAGGCAGGTCCCAGGTTTGATCCCCACAGGCACTCAGGGAGCGTTCTCATAGTGTAGCGGATATGGTGTCTGCCTTGTGACAGGCAGGTCCCAGGTTTGATCCCCACAGGCACTCAGGGAGCGTTCTCATAGTGTAGCGGATATGGTGTCTGCCTTGTGACAGGCAGGTCCCAGGTTTGATCCCCACAGGCACTCAGGGAGCGTTCTCATAGTGTAGCGGATATGGTGTCTGCCTTGTGACAGGCAGGTCCCAGGTTTGATCCCCACAGGCACTCAGGGAGCGTTCTCATAGTGTAGCGGATATGGTGTCTGCCTTGTGACAGGCAGGTCCCAGGTTCGATCCCCACAGGCACTCAGGGAGCGTTCTCATAGTGTAGCGGATATGGTGTCTGCCTTGTGACAGGCAGGTCCCAGGTTCGATCCCCACAGGCACTCAGGGAGCGTTCTCATAGTGTAGCGGATATGGTGTCTGTCTTGTGACAGGCAGGTCCCAGGTTCGATCCCCACAGGCACTCAGGGAGCGTTCTCATAGTGTAGCGGATATGGTGTCTGCCTTGTGACAGGCAGGTCCCAGGTTCGATCCCCACAGGCACTCAGGGAGCGTTCTCAAGGCAGAGTTGTAAGCACAATAGTGTAGCGGATATGGTGTCTGCCTTGTGACAGGCAGGTCCCAGGTTCGATCCCCACAGGCACTCAGGGAGCGTTCTCATAGTGTAGCGGATATGGTGTCTGTCTTGTGACAGGCAGGTCCCAGGTTCGATCCCCACAGGCACTCAGGGAGCGTTCTCAAGATCTTTCCGAAGACACCAAGTACTGGTTCTTCCCAGGAAACGGACTCGAGAGTGTCACTATAAGCCTAAGGCTTTCGATGCAATCGTGCTAAAATAAATAGGTTTAAACTAACCCTAAGCAAAAGAGACTTCATTGTTTTTCTGTAACCTAGAGTAGAGAGGCGCAAACACAACATAGTGTTAATTATGTAAAGTCAGTCATCGCAAAAGCCTGTTAGCTAGACATAGCAAAAGTCTGTTAGACCTCGGACAAAGCTGGTAAAACTGGCCAAGGTCCTGGAAAAAAATGACCAGAACACTGGCAGTTAGGGGCTTGCAGTGATTTTTTTCACCTCTGGGGGAAAGGTGGCGGGCCCTTCAGATGGGTATTTATACGGCAATAGGGGATTTTTTTTTTTAGAAAAGCACTTACATGTTTATATTCTGTTTCGTTATAAAACAGTAATCAATTGCTTTGCTACAAATGATACCTTAGATTATGCACTAACTTCGTTTGATGAAAAATTGCTGAAATTGTTTACGAAAATCCTTTATCTTAGTTAATTTTTGTCCGATTTTCGTCAATTTTTTTTTCAAAATTAAGCTTACATTTTAAGGTAAATATAGCGGAAAAATATATACCTTTTAAAGCAAGGGAACGGGGCCGAATTTCGACCCCAAAATGGCCCTTAAAAAAACACTGGCTGGTGAGAAATTCAGGCTGAGACTGTATTGTAGTACAAATAGATGTTGACCTAAATATTTATGAATACACCGCTAAGACTGCATTATAGTACAAATAGATGTTGACCTAAATATTCATGAATACACTGCAGAGACTGAATTATAGTACAAATAGATGTTGACCTAAATATTCATGAATACACTGCAGAGACTGAATTATAGTACAAATAGATGTTGACCTAAATATTCATGAATACACTGCAGAGACTGAATTATAGTACAAATAAGTGTTGACCTAAATATTCATGAATACACTGCTGAGAGTGCATAATAGTACAAATAGATGTTGACCTAAATATTCATGAATATGAAGAAGAGATTGTGAAACTTCTGTGACCTTATGCGTCAAGTGCAAAATATGGCACATCTTAAACCTAGTGCTGTGACACTCATCCAAGAAAATACAGACCTTCCTACTGCCGAGAAAACCAAGTGGAAAACATGGCAATGCAAGACAGGCCTTTTTCTGACATTTTTAAGAAAGGCATTGTAATCAATAATATTTATTTCATCAAACCTACCCAAAGCTTTTCATAATGTCAAAGTGTATGCCTGAGAACAACTCTGCTTCGTCGGCAAAGACACTCAAAATGATTACATTTTTTTCACATAAATCTGTAACGATGTCAGAAACTGTGATGTTCTATGCTATTTTGCGAACTGAAATGGATTCTCTATCGTTTTGGATCAATTTTCAGATTTTTTTCTGCTGATTTGGGGGAAAGGGCCTGGACTTTTTATAGGGAATATTAGCACGAAATGCCTTATTTGGGGGACAAAAATAAGCAATTTTGGGGAAAGATATTAACAGCTATAAGATGTTTATAATCCACACATTACTAATTGTAAGCGTCATGTAATTGTAGTATGATTTGTCACTATTCCCCTGTCATCTGGCTTTTCTAGGAACACTGGCCACTGGAGAAACGTACCTCAATGTTTTTATTGTTTGAATTGATATATATTTTACTGTCAGTGCTGTATATTAATATAATGGCATTAACAAAAGCACTTGTACACTTAAATTACTTGCACTATATTAAATGTATTAAACATTGTAGTTTATTGTTCATTGCAGTAATTTGAATAACTTTAAATATAATTTTCATGTCAACATGTATACACTCACTGTTATAATATTTACAAGTGCTTCACAAAATATTTATGAACTAAAGTTTGTAAATAGTATACTATAATGAATTGTTGCACTCTGGTTAACATAAAAAGGCTGAACAAAATATATATCAATTAGTACATGTATCAAAAACAACTAATTAGTAAAATAGGATATTATATTTGAAGTAAGAACTCAAAAACAATCCACTTTGACTTTACTGTCCGAAATGTAAACATACCCGATAACCAGTCCATTTGACATATTTCAGACACAAAATTTCACACTCCATTTATCAATAAGATAATCCTTTAATTAGTTGTGTCCGCTGATTATACGACAGCTTGCTAGCAATCATCTTTAATAAGACAGTGAATGCTGACAAACAGCGCCGTTGTTTTCACAAATTTGATAATGAATTCCGAGATGAAACCACGCACCTGGCAGACTGTGCTAGACTGGAGATTGGAAATTAATGGTTTGTGTTATAAACTATGTGTTCTATACAAAAACCAGTCCTTACATTTTGCCTAATTCGTACTCAAAGTGTTTCGTCTCCATCGGGAAAGAAATGGAAATAGTACTTTTTATTGGAACATAGTACACAACATTTTAGCCATCGGCATATAATTTTTTTGTGCTATGAATAAAATACAAAGTCGGCGGGGAAATTATAAATACAATTCACAAAAGTTACTTTTATTTTTATTTGATTTTGTCAAAATTTAGAGTCGGCGCTCCCGTAAAACAAAAGATAAAAAAATGTTGGCCTAAGTCATGTTTTCACTTCATGTTATTGTTTTTCAGACCTATTGTAAATTTCGAATTATAATTAGGGCTTGCACATAGGTGAAAATGTTGGAAGTCCGCACTTCCAAGTGTTGGATATTGGAGGTTTTAAGCATTCTTTTTGACTTTTTGCTACTTCCATGGCTGCAATTTTGGTAGTCCTGTGACAAAAACTGGGAGTAAATTACTCCCAAACTTCCATTAATGGAAGCAGTGCCATCCACAATTTCACAAAGACAAAAAGTACACTTTTTTGCAAGCTTTTTTTTTACCTAAATTCACAAACTAGTATTTCACACATTTCAATAATGGAACAAAAGTGTTAAAAGCACCAGTTACACAATGGGAACATGTTTGTAATTGGGCAATAAAAAAACAAAAACAAACAAACATTGTTTTACATAACTTACTATCATAAAATATATGTAATATAGAATCAAGCTGAAAGAAAAGGTTAGTTCACAGTTTTCACCAATACATGATACATAGAGCAAGATCAAGAGCAAAATAGCTGGTGCTGCACCCTTTTTGACCCCCCTCCCCATAACTTCCCCCAATTGGGCAGGTCAACTATGGGATGTCCAATATCATGAGAAATTTAAAACATTTCTGCAAATGTTGAGAATTTAATTACAAAAACTCCTATTACCATGCCTAAAAGCCTAAATTAGAAGATTTAAAATTATAAAAGGTCAATCAACTGGTCTGGCTACCCCCATCCTGCTCCATTTTAGCAGTATCCTGTACCTTTCCTGGTCTGAGATCTTTCCCTACATGCATTAAAAATGTCACCTACCTTTTGTCTTCTTCTATCGGGGTCCAATCAGCAATAGTGGCAGCCAGAGCAGGGTACAAAGCATCGGGATTTTGTAACACATTCAAATCTTTAACAAGAGGCTCTGTAAACTGTTCAGCACCAGTGGTTGCCTCGCCAGATGAAAGACCCGTTAGCAGATCCTTGGAGGGATTCAGATTATCACCAGTAGAATGCGGAATTGTTGCAGTAATCTCAGAAGGCTGGGTCTCGCTGTGACCGCTTTGGGAAATTTTGGGATTGGGTATTTGATGATGATGGCTATACGTTTGTATCGTCGAAGACCCTTGGCCTATATTTGGAATCTGGCTAATGTGAGGCTGCACCTGGTCTGATTGTAATTGAGACATTGACGGCTGGGGATTGTACACTGACGGCATTGATATAGAACTGCCTGGACCAGAATAGTGTGGCATGTACATGCCGGAACTAGAAGAATCTAGAGGCGTTTGGTTCATAATTTGACTACTAATTTGAACTGGATGTCCACTAGATACATGATGCATATTGTCATTTATTGATGCTACGGAGCTAATACTTTGGTGAGAGTGTGATTGGCACATAGTTGAGGCAGGATAGCCCACTGACACATCAGTGTTAACGTAAGGATAGCCCGTGGACATATCAGTGTTAACGTAAGGATAGCCTGCGGAAAAATCAGTGTTAAACGTCATGGTAGCCATCTGACTCTGAGGAATATTCACCATTCCCGATTGATTGACGGCAGTGACAGGCGCTGGGTGGATGGGCTGAAACGACTCCTGCCCGGCGATAACACCCTCGGGGATCTGATAATGTATCGTACCTGTAGCACCAGCAAGCAAAGGATTTTTAGAAGGATCGTCAACTCCATGGACATAATGTATGGAACTTCCAGCACTTGAACTTCCAGAATTTCCTTCTTCATATACTTTTGTTTCACTTAAGTTAACATTTGCAGAAGGCTGAGGGTCCATGTAGTCATGACAGCTCCAACGACCTCGTTTAAAAGGTTCATTGGTTACAATTTTAACCACTCTAAACCTAGAGTGCATGTCAGTCTTTTCTTTACCATCCCTCACCTGATTGTTCGAGGGAATATCATCGACCGCAGACGGCGTTTCCTGGCTTTCATTGTCTGTGGCATGCGAGGTTTCAAAAATGGATGAATCATTATCAGTAACTTCTGTATGACTTTCTTCTAAATCGTCATTGCTGTCGAAGTCAATCGTCGAATCTTGGGGTCGGGTGACACTGGTGATCTTAAATGCACCCTTTCTTCTAGGTACACCTTCTGTCACTAACTTGGGACTATTAGAACCTGCTCTCTGATCTAGGTCATCACGATTTATCGTACCTTTAATTTCTTGAAACGCTGAAGTCATTGCCACATTCACGTTTGTAGGCCTGTCTGCCATTTTTGACATGTACACAGTTTTCACAATAACTCGATAAATAACACAATTTCTTCCTCACACAAAAATCTAGCAACAGAATAACTATAATCAATAGTTAATTCCATAATTTGGGTAAATATTTTTTGGGGTTTTATAATCAGACAGGTCCAAGTTTTATTTAATATTTATAAAATTGTGGAGGACAAGGCTACGATTTCCTCTGTCAAAGAGTAATGGCGGACATCAATCGCAGTGCACTTTGGGGAAAGTCGGTCGACGTCATGGCGAGGCTAAAAAACACTAAATATTGCAGGCATATCACAATATCTTTATGAACGTATGTGAAATGTTGTATTAAATATTTTCCTGCTAGATGCGTGGCTAGTCGATTGCAGCTGATCCTTATTTCGAAAATTTTAACTAAAATATCTTAAATAAGTGTTATTGGTCTATGTGTTGGAAACGAAAATTTAGTCTGGATGTTAGCCGTCCTATGTCTCTCTTAATTTTCTTTGCGTTCCATTAGAATTGTTAATCAAGCTTTTCGAGCACCATGATGGAAAATGTGCCCGGTTGCACATGACTTTTGTATATTTTCTATTTTGCAAGATACAGTACTTATGTCAAGTCCATAGTACAACTGAAAAATAACTTTTAAAGGTAAAGCTATTTTAACGTGATTGATATTTTGTGGAATATATAGTTTTGCCCATATGCAGCATCAACCTAATTTTACCCCACCCACACAAATCAATGTCAAGGTTAGAAACCAGTGAAAAAGCATCTAAATATTAATGGTAAAATAAATATTGAAATCAACTCATTATTCTTGCTGTTAGCTTTTCACAGATCTAAAGACATTATCGAAATGACTGTCCAGCAGTAAAAATCTGTTACGTTTCGCTCTGACGACGTTTTGCACTAAAATTGTTTTACCCTGAAGATGTATTGCCCAGGGACTTCGATTCCTGATTTTATTATGTTATTGAGCAACAATTCTAACTATTGTTATTGATTTGCGGTCACATTGGTTTAATGGATAAGGTGTCCGCCATATGCTTGGAAGTAGCATAACTTATTAGCGCTCGGCAGATATTGAGTTACTTTTTATGTGGGCAATATTTTTGGAGCGCATAACCAGGAAGGACCATTTCTGTGGTGGAAAGTTTTCCTTCTTTGTCTATATTGTTCCAGGATTGTGATCACAACTTTCACGTCCCGAAATTAGATAGTTATTGATAACGGATTGCAATAAAAGTTACATACCTGGGCAGATATTGAGATAATCCATTCCTAATTAATGTTCCATAAATACTTGTATAATGACACTTTCATTTCGGATGCATTAACAGTTTAAATCTGCACACCTTTGCATTTTTAAATAACTCTATAACCTTCACTGTGTACCACTGTGTTCAGTTTTATCGATAAATCTGCTAACTCCGGGCATTGCAACATTTTTATTGGTCAGTTTGATTCTATTAATAAAGTTGAAGGTATACACATAGCAAAATAATGGCGGTCTGTACATAAATGTAGTAGATGAACGTGCAGGTTTAAATCCGAATTTATGCATTTCCTAGGTAAATTTTGGCATATGTTAAGCAGTTTAGGTGTTGTCTATGTAAACTACATTGATGAATAACTTTTTTGTTGCAAATAATAGTGACGAAAATTTTAACTTTCAGGTTTCCACCACATAAAAGGTCCTTCGCCTATAAGGTGTTCTAATGAATTTAGCCCTATATAAAAAGTAACACTAAATTCGTTGCGTCTTATAAATAAGACTAGCTTGGAAGCAAACTCCTCGCAGTGGTTACCTCCCATATTGTTAACGGTAACCACTGCCATCACAAGTAAAATCCTTCCAGATCTGGAAGGATTACTTGTATGTAACTTTTACTTATTTAATGCAACTCAGTGAAATTTTCTACATAATTGGAATTTTTATATATCGTTTGCAGTCAATAATGAAAACAGAAAATTAAAATAACAAATTAAAACCATAAATTATATCTAGAAGATTTAACATGGTTTGTTATGATGGCAGGGATTTGATTAGAGCTATGCTCGGAACCAGTTAAATCTCTGAGCGGAGGTTGGCTAGATCCCTACTCTGGGAACCTTCAACTATATGTTACTGATATTCAGATAATCAGTATAAAATATTATGTAAATGTGTGTTTTTACAGCATTCCTTTGAATACAATATTGTTTAATATTATACATGTTTTAAAAATATCCGGTGTAATAAGACCATATCGACAGGGGGCTTGTTTTCAAAGTTTGACAATGAGTCGAGACTTTGTTATTATTACCACACCTCCGTATGTATAACGGATAAATGTTCTGAAAACAGATCATACTAAAAATTTATTTATAAAAATCATTCCAACAAAGAACACTAAACTATCTTAATCTTCAAATGAATTATCCAGCTGTAATATTAGTGACATTATTCAACTGATGTTTCTCCTGGGTGCCAAATGT
The DNA here is from genome assembly GCA_027627225.1 of Congeria kusceri. Taxonomy (NCBI): domain Eukaryota; kingdom Metazoa; phylum Mollusca; class Bivalvia; order Myida; family Dreissenidae; genus Congeria; species Congeria kusceri. The sequence goes on along the minus strand of CM051029.1, from coordinate 16,847,028 downwards.
CCCTGTACCAAATGTCAGATTTTGCATTTAACTATACATAACTAGTCAGCGTTTTCGCTCTATATTAATTGGTACTCTAAAAAGGTACCATCCCAATCCAGTTTACCAACAAATTTTCCCTATGTGAAGTAAAAAAAAATCCCAAGTATCTGGGAAAATAATCCTAAAGAATCCCTAAAAGTTTTACTATATGTATGTACCTATATTTAACTTACATTTTTTTTTGTGGCGGATCCGTGGTCTAGTGGTAACGCACTGGTTTCACAACTCAGGGGTCGCAGGTTCGAGCCCCCGCTACACCCTAACATTCTAACTCGTCTTTCGCATGAGACGTTAAACCGAGGTGCAGTGTACTAGGTGCTTCACACTGGGCACTAAAAGACCCAGGGTCGTCTCTGGAACGGGCGTCTCCTGTATCTCGCACTATCCCTCGTAACCCAACTAACGAGTCTTCTGGGGGCGATGGCCATATGGGAGAGAATCCCGGTGCACTCGAAAAGATCTGTGTGTGTGTGTGTGTGGTACATTTTTATCGAGTGCAAGTATTACTATATGTATGTACCTATATTTAACTTACATTTTACCTTCTGGAAACACAAGTACAAGTAAAAGAATCAATGAAAAAGTTGCTTTTCTAATTTTTTTGGGTAGTTTTTGCTTATAAGATTCAATTCCCAAATTGGTTGAAAACGATGCTAATATTCCCAATTTCAGTCTCCGCGAAAGACTGTCGGACCTCGGACATTGCCGATAAAAATCCGTGAGGTCCGGGAAAAACTGTCTGAATACTGGTCCTCGTGTCCGGTGAAAATTTTGGTCAAAAATATTCTATGACATCGATTGCTGTATCTGTTTCCACAACAGTCATAAAGTCATACTCGCGGGTCACCGATTGTGTTGAATACATTGAAGGGCCTTTGACTTGTACAAATGAATTCATCTATATCTTGCAAAATTAACATGCTGATAGTAGTAGCTTTAGTTAATAAAGCACCCTCAAGTGTATATTGCTCTAGTTTTCTTTAAAGATATAGTTTTTATCGTATTAAAATGTTTCTTGCAAAAAAATAAGTGGCCAGTAATAGTTTGTCCGGGCCAGTAATTGGGGCATTACCATACCTCGTGGCCAGTAATAAATTCACGACTTTCGCGGAGACTGCAATTTGACTGGTACTGATACCATTCCCAAGGTGGTGAGGAAAAACACTGCTAGTCATTTAGATACATCACACCTAACTTTTGGAAAAAGTACCTGGTTTTAAATTGGGAATTTCTCCAGGAAAACTTTGCCAAATTGGGAATATTCCCAGGTAAACTTTGCCAAATTGGGAATTTCCCCAGGTAAACTGCCAAATTGGCAATTTCTCCAGGAAAACTTTGCCAAATTGGGAATTTCCCCGGGTAAAGTTTGCCAAATTGGGAATTTGCCCGGTTAAACTTTGCCAAATTTGGAATTTCCCCGGGTAAACTTTGCCAAGTTGGGAATTTCCTCTGGTAAACTTTGCCAAATTTGGAATTTCCCCAGGTAAACTTTGCCAAATTGGAAATTTCCCCAGGTAACCATTGCCAAATTGGGAAAAGAATGTTCAAATAACTCTTGTTGTCAGTATTCAGGCCTTTTTCTACTGCTCTCACGGGTCCGATAGTCGGACCCGTTCCCTATGGCAAATATGCATAATTTTTCCCAGTTCCGACCCAAAAATTCCCAATTGTAAAAAATCTTTTTTTTTTCCGAAAATGAAAGTGAAAATATGATTGCTTAATACTTAACAGCCTATTTTTTACATTTAGATATCCTCTAATTTTATCGTTGACATTGTTTATAATGGGAGAACACTCTAATAGCTGTGTTATAAAATGGGTAACACAAAGAAAAACGATTTGTTTGTCCTCTATCATGATGAAATTTAACATGAATTATGGGCAAATATTGTGTTATTTACACATGTGGATGTGTCAGTTAATGGAAGGATTTAAATATAATGAGGTAAAGATTGCTTGTCAAATGTTCACATATTTTCCCGACCTACGTAGTGTAAACACTACACGATTTTTATTAACACATCATTAAAACTAAATCATGTAGACAGTAGATCCCACAATTTTATTTTGGTGAAGTTGGTCAGATTTGGTGATGCTTTTTTAGAAATATACACATACTTATAGGAAACGAGACATGCATATGATCACAAACTCTTGGTTGCATAGCTTGCTTAGGTATTTATCACAACTAAGAGTTAAATTAAAATTATTAGTGCTGTTAAATTCTTATTTATTGACTTAAAACTGTAAATTTATTCATTATACTTACGATTTAGCGATACAAATTTTTCCCAATTTTGAAAATTTCACGTCGTGAATTTCCCAATTTAACCAAGGTACTTTTTCCCAAAAAGGTCAGAAAAAGGCCTGGTATTAATTTCCATTGATTAGTTGATAAAATTGCAATATGTATGTAAATGTCATTGTGATTTTGAATGTTTTTGTTCTTAAACTATTTCTTAAAGTAATTTTCTTCAAGATCGTTATAACTGTCAAACAATATTCTGTAGCTGAGGGGAATATTTTTTCAATGGGGAAAAAACAACCATATCTTGCATTGGGGATGGGACAGATATTCTGACCCGTGAGGTGTATAGCAAAACCCCTGCCTTCCCTTCATATACCGGTGTATAGCAGTTATAATGCACCTTCCAAATCAGGATCAGAAATATTTGTCAGAACAACAACAATTTCACAACTACGAAACTACTTAAATCTGCTGCATGAATATATAAAACAAATAGAATGTGTTGAATTTACAAATCAAAGATGTAATATTAATAATAATTTCATTAATGTTGCTGCTGTACAAAGGTTTATGTGTACCATTTCTGGACAAATATTTTTCATTTACCAAGTCAGTGGCCTAGTGGTTAGGGTGTTCGCCTATGGAGCGGGCGGTCAAAGGTTCGAGTCTCTCACGCACGAGGCTTGTTCTGATTCGGCTGGTTGCCTACCCAGCAGGTAGTTAAATTGATGGGTACCGAATACCTTCCTGCCAAGCACCCGGCATGTTGGATACGAATAGGAATAGTAGCGATTTTTGTAGCATACAATATTGCATGGGACGAATCGTCCAAAATGTGAACAATATTGGGGACGGATATCAAATCTCGCGAAGTGTACCGAGTACGAATCAAACATCCGATTGAGGTCTGCTTTCTGATTGGTTTAGTTCAATATGGCGCTACAATCTTAGCAAATCGATAACATAATGCGTTCGATGTTTTTCTCCGTATTGAAGAGTATTCGCTTTGTTTTCCTAGATGGAATCTTCTGCGTTGTCGCCTAAGAAAAAAACCTCGAATGTTATATTGAGTAGTTTCTCCACGCAAAACATCAAAACATAATAGTTTGTTGGTAAGATACGAGTCTGGCCGTCGCTTCGCATGCTGCCTGCAGCCATATTAATAAAACCAGTGACGTCTAGAAGTTTCTTTGGCAGAAGCTCAAAGTGACAGTGTCACGAATTTGACATAAAAACCTGAACGAAAATTCCAAAATTCTTGGTTTAAAGAGCACAGTTGGCTTGCCTATAATGTTGAAGGAAATTTTATGACGCGTTCACTTTATTAAGCACAAAAAGAGTAACGCTGTTCCATTGAAAATCACTAATTTTAAGTTTATTAGTTATATCAGTTTTTTGTGTTGAACAGTTTATGAAATTAAAAAAAAACAACACTATTTGTGTTTCTAATGTTAACTGCTGTTGGTTAAACTCATACCAACCACTGACACTTATGCAAGACACAACTAGTCAAGGTAAATAAATATTGTTATTGATTTTGTCATTTGTAGTAAATTGTAGGTGTATTTTGTTTGTGTTTCAAAAAAATTGGAAATGTCCCCAATTTTTCATGAGCTGTGAGACAAATGGGTCACCTTACGGGATACCTCGCCAGAACACTGGGTATATTAAAAAAACATATGTTTAGTAACTAAAGAAAACATCAACGTGATTGTGAACGTTTCATTGGCAAACATTGTATCCGCAAATTCTTAAAATATAACAAAAATTGGATTTGTTTACACTCTTAAAACTCGCACCTGCTTGTGACACCTTATTATAATGCTTTCGGACGGATGCATTGTAATAGATATTTTAAGGTTATGGCCATTCATCAAAGTTATCTTGATCACTATATAATGATTTCACAGTAACCAGATCTGGATCGTGTTTAGCCTCTGCGTTAATTTAATCGAGTACCTTATTTTTGCTTCCGCATTTTCGTCATTGTCAACAAAGTTCTATTTTATATGCAGTTTTTAATTCAAACAAATTCGGGCTTGTAAAAAATGTTTTGGGCAAGTAAAAATTCTAAAATTACTGGCCCGAATGGCAAGTGATTTTTGAAAGTTAATTTCGAAGACTGAAATATATGTATATGTTATATTGTTCAGGCATACTGCTAAATATAGAAGTGCATCTTTTGTTTTAAAAAATTATGTGTTATTATGCAAGATACTATTCACTGTAGTAACATACATTTTTATCTAAAATACAGTCTCAACATGAAAAACGAAGACGATTTTTCAAAGCCGCCTGAAGGCAACTTCATCGATGGCTTTGGAAGAGGGACGGTTGTTCGCTGGCGAAAGGGTGATATTCCACCAGGAGCCATTCTTATGACAGACAGAAGTGTGATGGATTACCAGGATGCGAGAATACGGGCCTGGGAGCCACAGTCAGATGTGTATGTGTACATACGGCACTTTTTCTTTTTGCTTTATATAAATGTGGCGCGTCGTGCGAAAACCGGTCTTAATGCATGTGCGTAAAGTGTCGTCCCGGATTAGCCTGTGCATTCCGCACAGGCTAATCCAGGACGGCACTTTCCGCCTAGAGTTGATTTATGTTTAGAAGAGACTTTATTAAAACAGAAAATACTATAAGAGCGGAAAGTGTTGCCCCGGATCAGCCTGTGCTGACTGCACAGGCTGATCCGGGACGACACTTTACGCACATGCATTAAGTCCGGTTTTCCCACGACGCACTTCAAATAGAAAACAACATCTAGAGATCTGCACGTCCACTGATTTTCAAAATTGGGGCTACATGTACCCAATGCCTAGAGATTACTTGATTAGTGTGAATGATAGTAATCATGTTAATTTAGTCATAATTATAGAAAGAAAATAAGGTAATTATGACTTATTTAGAGCAAAATATCTGTTGAAACTTTTGTACTTCCTGTAAATGTGCCCTTTGATTTCATCTGTCTTTTACTTGCCCTTTTGGTTAGGCATGTAAAAATGTTTACTTTTCCAGAGAAATGTATGATTGGGCAAGTGGGTTATTTCGAAGACAGTTATACACATGAGTGGTAACCTCCATGATGTACCCCATCCAAGGGCATAGCTTAAACTCTTCCTATCAGGGCTGTCTTACTTTACAAAGCAAGGACATGATATAGGCGTCAACCCCCTAGCAGCATGTCTTTACACACCAAATTTGGTGTGATGATTTTTCTCAGATCCTGAACTTTTGAAAATTGCCCTGGTATGTGTTATAATTTGTTGGCTTCAGAGGGTTGATTTCTGTGTACTGTTCTGTTCTATCTTTAAGATCCCCCCTTCCCCCCCAAAAGACAAAAAATGACATATTCATAATTTTCTTCTCATAAGTAAAGTTTGTTTTCTCAGAGTAGAACCTCTTTCCCATTCTGTACAAAATTATGCCCAGAAATATTTTTCAAAACATTCAGAATGTAAGTCTTCCGTTTTTAGAATCAAATGGCTCATATTTAAACAATTTCATTTGTTCCAGATGGTGGCATAACAACGGGAAATTCTTCACTCTCCTAGCAACAAACATCACCGGATGTCTGATCACCCAGTATTTTCGGAACAAATTCCGACTCCAGTCATACGGGATCATCTTCACTTTCGCTCCGACGGTTGTATTTCCTGCAATAGCCTCGTTGCTCGTCAACGAGCACCAGCGTAAAAACATTCTCACCATACCCGAATGTGTATCGTGTTACGAAATTCGATCGGGAATTCTGCAGACATTGAGTTCGAGCTTCTATGCGGCGCTTGTTGCGCCGTGGCCGTGCGTGTATTTCTCAAGGAAATTTCATACCTACTTAGTCCCCGAAAATACTTTCAAACCCACTGTGATGTACGGGCTGAAGCCTTCCGCCAAGTCCTTCAACATTTTCCTGTTGTTAGTGATTGCGAACTTTGGGGTTGGATGGTTGGTGACTCACAAACAGGCGGAGGAACTGGACACGATCACGGAAAAAGAGGCTCACCGCGCGGCGGTCACTGTGTTAGACGGTCTACGACATGATGTACATCTGAAAGATCAATGATAGGTCCTTAAATTTCATCATTCTGCTTAGCCTTGTCACTGTTCTATAATGTCTTCATCTAAAATACATATGAGGCATGTCGTGGGAAAACCAAGCTTAATGGATGTGCGTAAAGTGTCGGCCCGGATTATCATGTGCAGTCCGCACAAACTAATTTGGGACGGAACTTTCCTGTCACAGTGGACTTATGTTTAGAAGAGACTTCCTTGAAACAGAAAATACCATAAAAGTGGAAAGTGTTGTCCCTGTGCAGTCCGCACAGGCTAATCCGGGACGACAGTTTAAGTACATGCACTAAGCCCGGTTTTCCCACGACACGCCTCATATAATAGGAAATAGTATATAGATAATAGCTTATTTTAAAAGTCAAGGCTCTGTTAAGTGTTAATAGATTTTAGTAATTTTAGGAAGGATACAGATATTAGGTTTGCTGATATTTCATTTATTTAAAATAAACAGCGTGTGATGTTTGTTTTTAGTAACATAAATTAGTTATTTTTTGTGATGTTTAAAAACAATCATTTGATAAAAACATGGTGTTTTTATGTGTGAGTGTCATTTTGGTGAAATTAGTCTGAAGTAAAAACAAGACAAACATAATTATATTACATTCAAATATATTTTGTCAGTTGTTCATTAAAAAATTTAATGATTCATTGCTTATCAGTACTATATTTTATACATGGTTAGATAATGTTTCCTTTTTCAATGCATTTTTGTGTCGCCTGACTAGGCGACATATAGGGGTTACTTTTGTCGGCGGCAGCGATATCCCCTTTCGCTTGTCCAGAGCATAACTCTTAGACTATTAAAGCTATCAACATGAAACTTCATAGGTAGATATATCTCATTGAGGGGAAGTGCAGTGAATAAGAACCATTACTCTGCACCTCATACTTTTGGAGTTATTGCCCTTTGTTTATCCATACTTAATTTTTGTCCGGAGTCTGTCCAAGTTTTACTCCAGGTAGAATAGAAGCTTCAAGCATGAGGCTTGAATATTCAGAAATATCGGATCATTGACTGAAGAAAATGTAGGTATAACAAAGCTGAAAGTTTCGTTTCGTGTTCTACCTGTATAACTGTATGGCTCCAGTTTACTAGTTACACAAATAACATATGAGTGCAGCAGGAATGGCAGTTATTTACATTTTTAGATTAAAGGAAAATTAATTTACCTATTTAGCAGAAATGGAACAAACTATAAAATTTCTAATAAGTACTGTGTCCGGAAGTGATTTTTAAATGCTCAATAATGTTACCTTTGAAATAGTTTCTATTGCATTAAAATATGAGACTGTCAATGCTGCTTACAATGCAGTTGACATGATCATTTACTTAAGAAATAAATTACTTAGTATTGTTGTTAACTAATATATTTATCCATAATGTATTATAGATCAATTTTTTAAAACTATGACCACAAAATACAGGTATTTTTTAAGGTCAGGGATAAGAATTTTTTTGAATCGAGTAAAAACTCCCTAAAATAATAAAAATTGAGTAATCAATTTTTTTTATATATTTTTTTTACAACTGGAACAAAATATAATTGAGTAACAAGAAAAAACCTTTACTGATTTTTTCAGATAAATTAAAGCAGTTGTAAATGTTCAATAATCTGAAATTTTGAACAAAAACACTACTACAAAATAAAAAAAACTACAACTTTAAACATTTTAAACTAAATCGACAGTTCAAACTTCTGGTACATTGAAGGGTATTATGTATATTATATTGTCATGGAAACTGTCAAATATGTTTGGTCTCCTGGCAATAAGTACAAAACAATGGTACCAACTTCTCCCATAAGCCAATGGAAGTTTTCTTTCCACGTAATAATTGTTTTCTCTGTGACCTTAGTGCCATCATGTTTCTTGGCAGTCGTGTTTTCTACTTGTTCGACTGTTTTACTGACCAAAAAATTAATTATTTGCTTATAGGTAACATGTACAGACAACTGCTTGGATACTTCATAATTTCGCATTGAATTATTGTCCACATCATTTGGCAGCTGATTTCTGCGTTCTCTATTATTTAGCATTTTGTTTAGATTCTTTGTTTACATAGGCCATGATTTTGAATTTGAGTAAATCATATTTTCAGTGAGTATCTTATACTCCCAGAATTAATTTTATTGAGTATTTTATCATTTTTAATGAGTCAAATACTCAGATACTCCCCTTATCTGGACCCCTGTAACGATATAGTCAACTGCAGTGTACCATGGGTGTACCTCCTCCAACCATCCTGCCAGCAACTCTGATCTCAGACATGACGTGGCTCAACCGTGAAATGTTGAAATAAGACTTGTGTAGACAATAACTTAAGGCGTGCAAGGTGTACTTTGCGACATAATCACTCATATTTCACGTAAGCTATCTGGCGTCAGGCGACATATCCGACTCGCGAAGTTCTAGTTTCATAGAAAGATTTTCAGATAACCTACAGCATCTCAGGGCTTTTTTGCCATGTAAAGCAGGGGTCGAATAAAGGCATCATCCCTAAGGAAAAGTTCTATACAATCATCCCTTTTTTCCCCTGAACTTTTTGTTACATCTGGATTTTTGTTCCCCTCTACCAAATTTTGTGCAATTATTTGCCTAAAAAAAGAATTATACCTTAATAATGATGAATATTATCAATAAAGCATTGTCTAATAGCCTATTTTATCTCAATAACGCAGCAAATGATGCGTTTTTTATAGATACACAAATGATGCGTTTTCTAGATCTAGAGCTATTAATTTGGCCACAGTGCTTGCTTTGTTTAAGATAATTTCTGATAATTCGCCTTAAATAGGTGCTAATATGCCAATTAATTCATTCAAAGAGGTAAATAGTTGGGTAAAATGGTAAATTTAGGTATTTATTCTGACTTAAATCATTAGACTGGACTTCCATGGTTGCAATGTGAGAAGACCTCTGACCAAAACTGGGAGTAAATTACTCCCAGACTTCACTAAATGCAGGCCCCATTTGGCTATGGCTGGTATTTATAAAGAATCTTAGTAAAAAAATTAAGAAAAACCTTAAAATTCTGAAAGTTTGTGTTTGGATTTTCTAAAATAGAAATCCATTGTTTGAAGATGCAATATAATTCCAAGTGTGTTAATATTTAGTATTTGTCATGCACTCGGTCCAAAGCATAGTCATTGAAACGCACATTCAAAATTTCAGCTGATTTTCAACTTAAGAATGGTGTAAGACGCTTTATAAATATGGACCCAGGTGCCTTTGTAGGAATTATGTGGTCTTGACTGTGGCCATGCAGTACCGTAATCTTACCAATATAATACGCACTCGTGTACAATACGCGCCCCCAAGTTTCAACAATATTTTTGAGGAAAAATAAAAATCTGCATATAATACGCATCCTAAAATGAGGTGTTGGTTCATAATGCTTTTGTATGTAAGTATACGAGCCATAGCAGCTTAATTAATTAAATCACTTAGGCATCGCGTTAAACGTGATTTTATGAAAACAGGAAAAAAGCGATATTTATTCAAATAACTTCTGCAAGTGAGAATCATTAAAACATGGACAAATCGAAATAAGTAGATGAGACAATTCAATTGCAGATGAATGCAGCATGTTTATTTATACAGAAAATAACGTTCACCCTATTTTCAGAAAATGGGTGAATGGGTGTTGTCAAACTAGAGTTGTAAGTGCTGTGTTAGGATTTTCTCTTGCCTTGTGTCCAGAGTTACCATTATTAACCGATTGCCAATCAAATTCATCGTTTAAAATTGTGAGAAAATCGGTTGTTTTTTCAGGAACGTCAAAACTGCAGTAATAGACTAAAAAGGGGCCCCCCTAGACCCCTGGCCAAATTGCGTAGATTTAGATAAAAATCGCTTGTTTCATATGATATTGACAACCCTGCTAGTGTCCCAGGTTTGAATGATGCCAGATTATGCCTCGATTAATTCTGTTTTTGAATGAAGAACGAAACGGCCAAAATGTTTATAAACTTGTTAAACGATTACACTGTACTGTGAACATTTTTTTTCGGTGTTTGTGAAACATTTCATAACGGCAACATTAATCACTATATATATCACACTGATGAAAATATTTTGTTGTGTTGCGGTTAATTACATGAAGTGGCGATATTTATCATGTTTTTAACAACTTACACCTTGAATATTTACTCAGTATTTGAATACCTTATGGTTACTTCTTGGTAAATAGCCTACATCAAGAACGTTTGTTTACTTCAATATAAAATAATTTTCTTTCAGTTAATGAAAACTGGTGCGACTGGATGTCCGGCAGTTAACTAAAATGCTTGTTTAGCAACTTTCTCATGTAAATTGTAACATAGCATGTTTCCCAAAATAATTACATTTGATAAATTTGTTCCAATGTTGATGAATCAAGTTTTGGAAGTTATAATGTTTATGTCTCTACTTGCTTTCTTGCTAACCACCTGTAAAAAGCCGATGGATTTTAGCATTCTTTCGGTAAATCAAAGATATTTTTATGACCCCGGCATCTTGATGTGGGAGGCATATAGTGATTGTCCTGTCTGTCCTTCCGTGTCAAGGTTAAGTAGATTTTACCATTTCGTCCAGCACCAACACGGCATGCTACAACACTTGGATACTTACACAGTTGTTGCATATGACCATTCCCAATCCACCCATATCACCCAATCTCACTTTGACCTGGACATAATTTGGACCAAGAAATTGGCTATCCAGCACCCCGGGGGGGGGGGGGGGGCATGTGTGTTTATCAAACACAGAATAGTGTTTTTGGTATGGTTTTTAAACAATAACAGAACTTTAGTAGGAGTATTTTTGTTTATTCCGTTGTGGAACAAGATATTGATTATAACAGGTATTTTCTAAGAAAAAATTCTACAATTAATTGAATGTTTCTGATGGTGACAGCAACAACAAAATACAGAAATGATTTATTGTCTTTTATTAATTTTCTTTGAGCAAAATAAGTAACTACCAAGCGAAGAACAGTTATCAACTTCAAATGTAAACCCATGAGATATCAACTTCAAATGTAAACCCGTGAGATATCAACTTCAAATGTAAACCCGTGAGATATATCCGTGGCTCTTCTAAACATTACCTGCTATCGTATAACAAGTGCGTTCTTATCTTATCAAATAAATAAACAATAAAACAACTTAAACAAAAATAAAATCATGGAAAAATCATAAAATTGCCAAACAGTGATTTATAAAACACTCGCAAAAATTGGCAAAAGGTCAATTTCCACTATTTAAACAGACAATATTTAAATGTGCATGCTCTTTGCTTTTTGTAAAAGTTTTATTTGAAAACAAAAAGTGCACTTTTTAAATTATAGACCATGCAAAATGGTTGTGTTATCTTAAAATACAAGAAATAACAATATATGAACAAAAGTTACTTCTAAACAATACTTAATCTGTTTAAAACAAAAAATGAAGTTATAGTTTTCATGACATTTTTACAATTGTATTTTTTTTACAAATAATATTTCTTGTGTTTTAATGGAAAATGAAGTTATAGTTTTCATGACATTTTTATAGTTTGTGGCGCGTCTTGAGAAAACCGATCTTAATGCATGTGCGTCAAGTGTCGTCCCCGATTAGCCTATGCAGTCCGCACAGGCTAATCCAGGACGGCACTTTCCGCCTACAGTGAATTTATGTTTAGTAGAGACTTCCTTGAAACAGAAAATACCACAAAAGCGGAAAGTGCCATCCCGGATTAGCCTGTGCGGACTGCACAGGCTAATCCGGGACGACACTTTACGCACATGCATTAAGACCGGTTTTCCCCAAATCACAAACCAACAGTGGGAGTGCTGAAAGTGGACATTTTTAAAGTGTGCATGTACAATCTGGCAACCGACATAGTGACATAAATTAAAACAACCCGATCAAGTAAATTACCAAATACTTTGATTTTAAATGTAAGAAAAGTAAATAAGAAAATTGTTGTAAAACGCATAATTGGCTACTTTTTAATCGCAAACTAGTTTTCTGCTATACAGCCGGATACTAGTACATGTATTATACATTAACTCGACAGTTGTTTTAGGTTACACAAAACTAATATACGATACAAAAGTTGACAGTCATATTAGTTCATTTATTCAAAATTTTGGTGGTAACTTTAACAGTTTTATGTTTATCTGTCTGCTTTCAAGTTATATTGTCACTTTCATCTGCTTATTTTGAAAATAATTGGTATGAAAGATTGTACATACACACTTTAACATTTCGTGAACAGAACAGAATTGTATGGATTATGTACTTTCTACAAGTCACTAATAAACTTACCGTTTAAACTTTTCGTGAACAACAATTTGTTGGGAGTAAAAATGTCTGAAACTCTTAAATCTCTTTCACCCCCATTTTACAATAGTACAAGACAATAATGTTACCCAAATTTTATGCTAATAGCATATTTACAAGTGCATTTTATGAACTTAAGAAAAAAGACCCACAATAAAGGTAATTTACAATAAGAAATCCCAAAATCCTTGCATACACCATTTTAAAAGTATCTTTACAAAACACCTATGCCAAAAGGAACAAACAAGATTCTGTGTTTGATAAACACACGTCCCCGGTTGGTGATGGATAGCCCATTTCTTAGTCCAAATTAGGTCAAGGTCAAAGTGAGGGTGGTTGATATGGGTGGATTGGGAACGGTCATAAGTAGCAACTGTGTAAATATCCAAGTGTTGTAGTAAGCGGTGTTGGTGCTAGACGAAATGTTAAAATATAGTTTACCAAGAAATTGCACTTTTGAATTTTTATAAGTGCAAATTAGGTCAAGGTCAAAGTGAGGTTTTATGATATGGGTGGATAGGGAATGGTCATAAGCAACAAATGTGTAAGTATCAAAGTGTTGTAGTAAGCGGTGTTGGTGCTAGACCAAACAGTAAAATCTAGTTAACCTCGTCACGGACATGGAAAGACGGACAGGACAATCACTATATGCCTCCCGCATCAAGATGCCGGGGGCATAAAAACTCCAAGCAATAAACTGGATAATCTCAGATCTTCAAGTTGACCAATGCCGTCTACAAAATCGATGTACATGGACTTGTACATAACACTGACCGTTTTGCACCGTAGAAAAAACGCAGTCTTTAATTTAAAGTAACGATATGTGGTACAGGTTTTAAGATTGGTTGGTTTATTATTATTCATTATGATATATTATTCTTGTGAAAATTATTATACAGTATCAGCGTTTTTTTCAGTGTTTTTTTTAGAGCCAATTTGGGGCCAAAATTCGGCCAAATTACCCTGCTTAAAAGGTATATATTTGTCCCCTGTATTAACCTTAAAATTCCCTCAGATCATAAGCTTTAATTAAAAAAAAAATTGACCAAAACCGAACAGAAATTGACTAAGATTAAGGAATTTTCTAATACAGTCCCAGCAATTTTTCATCAAACCAAGTTAATGCATAATCTAAGTTATCATTTGCAGCAAAGCAATTGATTATTCATTAATATTTTATAACAAAGTAGAATATAAACATGTTGTAAATAATAATAAAAAAAAAAATTATCCCCCTTTAGGTGTTAAATTCTCCATATGAAGGGCCCCGCCACCTTTCCGTCAAAGGTGTATATTTTTGGTCATTAAAAACAAACATACACAAAATGAACACCCAACAGAAATGGTTTCATTATAGACTTTAATTATTACTGATATGTATACCCTTTATAAATTATACAGATGAGACATTTTATAACCAAACATGTGTCAATGTCATCGTAAACAGTGTACTAAGGGGACTACTTGTTATCTGCTTTGAAAGATTAACAACATCATGTAAATAAATAAAATAGAAATAAGCTATTACTGCTTCTATATACAACTCATGGCCTTATTCACATAGCACAGAGCACACAATTTTGCAAAAAAAAGGGTTATGAAACAAAATATATTAACTGAAATATTATTAGTCAAATGTGTTTTATGGCCCTTTTTTCCAAAGTTTTGTGCTCTGTGCTATGTGAATAGGGCCATGACTTTTATGTATAAGCAGTAATAGCTCATTTCTATGTTTGGTGTCTTATTCTAACTTCACATATCAGAGAGTTATTGAAATATGATAAAATCTAGAAACCACAGGGGTTAGATTTTTTTCACCAAAGAAGTAGCACATTTATAAAATGTATAAGACAGCATTATTATTAAACCTTTTTATTGTGGCAAACTTTTAAAAATATAAAATCTTTTGCATCATGTAATTATGATAATCGCAGCTTTAAATACATGGTTAACTAGAGAAAGATGTATGCCGAAATAGCAGGGTGCTGCCCCTTTTTGTTCCCCCCTTCTGCTCCTCTAAGCTGGTGAAGACCGAAATGTCGAATATCTTTTGAAATTCAATATCTTTCTGCAAATATTCAATGACCAATGAACAGACTATGCTTAAAAACGTTGATTAGAAGCATAAGACTCATGAAATCCCTCTATTAAGCAAAATATTTGAAAATGTCAACAAACTGGTCCAGTTTTCCACCCTGCTCCTTTTTAGCAGCACCCTGTACCTTTTTTGACCCTAGATCTTTCCCTATGGTTAACATGATGAATAGGACCTGGGCCGGTATTCACAAAGCTCCTAAGGGAAATCTTAACTTAAGTTGTACTTAAGTGGAAATTTCAGATCAAATTCTCTATGGGAAATCCAATGATTTCTGTACAAAGAAGGCTGCAATACTAAACATATAAGCAATATTTACAATTTTAGAACATTTTAATGTTCAAAGACCTATACACGAAACAGTCAGAGACTGAAGGAATTTTTTGAATTTAAGGAATTTACTTAAGTTTTCCCTAAGGAGCTTTGTGAAAACGGGCCCAGGCCATGTACCGTACTTTAAAAGATCAAGGCCCGTATTTACCAACCGATTCTTTGACTTAAGACTTGAAAATGAAGAATATTCTTGAAACTGTTCTGTTCTAAAAATACTGTTAATTTGATGTTTACTTGGTAGTCACCGACGCCAATTATAGCATTCTTTATTTTGATGATTTATTTATAAATAGCATGAGCAACATTGGTACCCCGCATATTTGCGAACACACTTTTTTTTATAGAGTCTAAGTCTATTCTTTATTCTCAAGTCTAAGAATGACTTTGTAAATATGCACCCTGCGCTAATATATATAAAGATTCTTGAGCCATTATTAACTTAAGTTGAACAAAAGTCAAAATTAGAATTTGTGTTTAAAAAACTATGCTTTGGAACATTTGCATGACTAATGCTAGATATTAATACGCTTTGAATTATATTGCAAATTATGTGTCAAACTCTTACAGAAATGCATTACTTTGTCAGAAAATACAATAATTAAATTTGAGAATTTTAAGATTTGTCTTAATTTTCGACTAAGATTCTTTATAAATACCAGCTCTGATCCTTCTTGAGTTATTTACTTTATTCCTTTAAATATGCAAAATTCAATTCAGTTTTCATGTTGTTTTTTTATTACACATCATCAATATTCAACTAAATTGTATTGCACGTGGAATCAACAAACTACATGGGGAATAAAAACTAAACAGCGCTTGCATTTTACAGAATTAAAACATAATGTGCGTGATTTTTGTGTGGTTACACAAGATATGTTTGTTGCTATATACGCATATTGGCATTTCTGTCTTGTAATACACTATGTATGCCTTTTTAGGGTGCACTATATTTTTTACATGTCAAAATAAATAGCATTACATGCAATTTGTAACAACTTTGAGAACTATTAAATTCAGCATGGTTATTTATAACTTACATCGAAATTAAAAAACATCGCAAAAATTCCTCAAAGCGTGATCATGACTTTTGCACCTTTTAGTGCAAAAAAAAATAAAACATCGTCCAAATTTAAAAATATTTTAAAACACCTCTTGAAAAACAAAGAAGTGAAAACTTATCTATTATTCGAACAGTTCCAAATTTCTTTTTTTCAAATGATGCGTATCTAAACCATAGTACAATGCTGAAAACAACAACATCGATACTGTGACATTTTAAAAACAACAATCACACCTATGGGTTACAATATTAGGCAGGGGCTATGCCTGGCGTGTAAACTTTTCCTGTCAAGTTTCCAGACTAGTTTGATTTTGGGGTTTGAAAATGATGTAATTTGTGAGTTAATCATTATGTTATTATATAATTATATATTTAAACAACAACATGTAGTAAGGTTAGCTCTACCAGAAGCCCAAATCACAACTGGCTACTAAAATTTCAGAAAATATTTGAAAATTAAGATTTTTTTTTACACTTTCTAAATAACTGGTTATTTTAACAAAATCTAAATTTGGGCTACTTATTTCTTAGGACTACTTCTTAGCACCAACTTAAAATTAATGACAGATTATATAACAAACGCCTGGAATAAAACAATATATAAAGTATTTGGACTTGTCTGCCGCTTGCGGAAGAGTAGATATTCACAATGAACTTGTCCGTGCACTGATTTTTCAGGACAATTTGCGGCCAAAATAGGGTCCCATTGCCCAGGCCCTGGACTGTATATTTTCCCCTTAAAATCTCAAAATTGACCCTCTTGGTATCGTAAGAGTTGCATGATCAAGAAACCAACTGACTTATTAGTATTTTCCTGTTAAAACTTTTGGAAAAAGTGATGCTGATCATTTGAATAATGGGGGATAAAAAGAGATATGAAATAAATATTTGGAAAAATTAATGGTTTCTTTTATTTCAAAATTTTCTTTATTTCCTGCACAACATCAATTTTCCCCTTGTAATGGTGGCCTGCCACCATTCCCCCAACAGCTGAAACAACAAGAGCTGTCAGAGGACAGCGCGCTCGACTATTCAAAGTATTTCAGTTGGTACATATTTTGGATAGTGAAAGGGGCATAAATTTGTTAAAATACAATATTTTGAAGTGAAACCTTTTATAGTTTATAAATTTTGGGAACAAAAACTTTAACCACAAAGTCTATGTAAAAAGTGGGCTAACTCTGTTAAAATACAAAACAGATTTATGGGTAATGTTGCCCCTGATACTACAGTTGATGACAAAGGTTAGTTTGAAGTTTCAAGTGAATAACTTACGTAGTTTTGAAGTTACCAAACTTTTGAATATAAACTTTAAACAGAAAATCTAAGTGAAAAGGGGGCATAACTCTGTCAAAATACAAAACAGAGTTATGGGTAATGTTGCCCTTGGTACTAGAGTTGATTGTTAGTTCCAAGTTTCAAGTACATAACTTATGTAGTTTTGAAGTTACAACATTTTTGAATATAAACTTTAACAAGAAAATCTATCTGCAAAAGGGACATAACTCTATCAAAATACAAAATAGGGTTCTGGGGAATGTTCACCCTGATACTGGAGTTGATAACAAAGGTATATTCCAAGTTTCAAGTGAATAGCTTTTGTAGTATTGAAGTTACAAAACTTTTGAATATTAACTTTAATCAGAAAATCTATGTGAAAAAGGGGCATAACTCTGTCAAATACAAAACAGAGTTATGGGGAATGTTGCCCTTGATACTGGAGTTGATGACAAAAGTTAGTTCCAAGTTTCAAGTCAATAACTTGCGTAGTTTTGGAGTTACAACACTTTTGAATATAAACTTTGACCAGAAAATCTACGTGAAAAGGGGGCATAAATCTGTCAACATACAAAACAGAGTTATGGGGAATGTTGCCCCTGACCCTGGAGTTGATGGCAAAGGTTAGTTCCAAGTTTCAAGTGAAAATAACTTGTGTAGTTTTGAAGTTACAAAACTGTTGAATATAAAACCAGAAAATCTATGCAAAAAAGGGGCATAACTCTGTCAAAACACAAAACAGAGTTATACGGAATGTTGCCCTTGATAGTGGAGTTGATGATAAAGGTTAGTTACAAGTTTCAAATGAATAACTTATGTAGTTTTGAAGTTACAAAACTTTTGAACATAAACTTTAACCACAAAATCAGTGAAAAAGGGGCATAACTCTGTCAAAATAAAAAACAGTAATGGGAAATGTTGCCCCTGACACTGGAGTTGATGACAAAGGTATATTCCAAGTTTCAAGTGAAAACCTTGTGCAGTTTTGAAGTTACAAGACTTTTAAATAAAAACTTGAACCAAATTCAGACGCTTACGCCGACGCCAGGGGTAGTAGGAAAGCTCATCTATTCTTCGAATAGTCGAGCTAAAAAATGGACAAGTGAATAAATATGATATTTCCACACCCCTGTGTTAAGATATGTATTACATAGCAGAGGAACAAAATCTTCGGCTGTCCTCAATTTGCAAAAATCGAAATTAGCACAAACCCTGCACTTGTAAATTTTAAACTGGGCTTGCACAAATTCTGAGAAATATACAGACGGGTTTGTAGCATTTTTCACAGCCCAAGAAATAACATAAGAATTCGTTCTTGAGAGACTTAACAACTGCTAATTTCAAAGACTGAATTTGCGTGCTCAATTTAAACCTACATATCTACATTACATGGTATTCTATCTAAAAATCCCAACACAGTAATCTTCATCACAGATGCCTTTTTCACGATCGTCCAATATCTTTGATCTTTTCTCCTGAGCAGGATGCGACCTTTTCTCCACCATAGTCTGTACATACTACGTCATTACAACAGCACCTACAACTTCCATTTAGACGCATTCTCCCTCATTTCCATACAAGCAATACGTCTGATTTTCCTCTCTCGTGTCCATGGAAACAACATGTCTTATCAAGGCAGATTGTTGGCAAAGGAGTTACAAAAGAACTAAGAAGGTATCTGAAAATCTTCCATGTCAGTTAAAACATCTCAAAATTTCCATTTCCTGACTGTCCTTTTTCTCCTTCAATTTACCCTTTTCTCAAGTATTTCTTCTACGAAAGTTCAAATATTTTACTAAACCGAAATTTTGTATATTTTCTAAAAGGAATAGGGGTTACAGTCAAGAATTAGAAACCTTAACGTGTGGAAAGACAAACTGACAGGGAAAAGAGCGAAGTTCGGCTGAATTTGGCGAGAATTTTACGACAGTTTCTTAAGCTGTTCATATGTCATGAAAAAAATGATGTTCCAGGGCCCTAAGCGGACCCAGTTGGGTATAAAACCTTTGTATAACGCTAGGACCCCCTCTGTGCGTATAGTCTGAAAGAGAAAATAAACATACATTTTAAACTTGTATAGGCCAACAGAAGTATTAAAGAGGCATATCAACCCCTAATACGGTATCATATTTAAAAACTAGAAATGTGTCCACAGACACGGATGCCCTCACCTATGCAGCCATTTCTACATGGCGCCGCTTTTTCTGTATGCATACAAATAATTTTGCAAAAAGAGAATTGTCCTTTTCTATTTTACTTTCTGCTAATGTATTCTCTTATTGTGTGAAGTAATTTGGATATCACAAAATACCGGTAGTTTTAGTACTGACAAAAAATCAATAAAGGGTAGTAATTAAAACTTAAAGGCAATTATGAGTAATGGTTCTTGTATGCTTCAATTACTCTTGCTATCTTAAATCATTCTGTGCAAAATCAACAAAATGCCTTTTATCATTTTTTGAATTATGCTTTGCACACTCCTGAATTAAGGGAAGTAATTCACTAACTTCACAAGTCAGGTTCGTGCATGCAATACATCATCTGATTGTGATCATTTCTGCCAATTTATCTGAAAATCCCTGCAAGCATGACAATATTATGCTCTGGAAATTATTTGACCTTTGACCTTGATTAATGACCTAGACCGTTCAGCTATAGACCAGGTTCTTGAAAGCCACATGCCATCTCATAATGCATACCACTTCTGCCAAATTATTAGATTTTTTTTTATGCTGGACACAATTATGCTCCAGACAGAATACATGGACTTAATTCTTATACTTTACCTTTGACCTTTACCGGACCTTGACCATGGACTTAGTTTTTGCGGGTGACACATCATCTTATAATCGTTATCACTTCTGCCAAGTTATTTGAAATCCTTCAATGCTGGAAAAGTTATTGCCTGGACAAGCATCTTAACATATATACATATACTTGACCTTAAAGTGTGACCTTGACCTTGGACCAAGGAACCTGTTTCTTGCATGCGACACCGCCGCATAATGCTTATCACTAATGTCAAGTTGTTTGAAAATCCTTCCCTACTGGACAACATTATGCTGTGGACATGGTCTATGGCTTAAATTCTTATATTTGACTTTCTAGTGTGACCTTGACATTATACAAAGGGACCTGGTTCTTGCGCACAACACACCTACACACCATGCTTAGCACTTGGGCCAAGTTAGCTTAAAATCTTTCCCTGCTGGACAAAATTATGCTTCAGACAGTATCTATGACTTAAATGACCATTCACATTTAAATGTGACCTTGACCTTGGACTTAGGAATCTGGTTCTTGTGCGCGACACACCGTCTCACCATGCTCAACACTTGTTATTTGAAATTCCTTCCAATGCTAGACAACATTATGCTCCAGACAGTGTCTATGGCTTAAATTTTTATATTTGACCTTTGACCTTTAAGTGTGACCTTGGACGTAAGGACCTGGTTCTTGCGCGTGACACACCGTCTCCCCATGCTCAACACTTAAGCCAAGTTATTTGAAATTCCTTCCATGCTAGACAAAATTATGCTGGGGGCAGGGTTAGAAGGCTTCAATTCTTATATTTGACCTTTGACCTTTAAATGTGACCTTAACCTTGAACATAGGACCTGGTTCTTGACCGTGACACTCCGTCTCACCATACTTAACACTTGTGTCAAGTGATTTGAAATTCCTTCCATGCTGGACAAAATTATGCTCCGGACATGGATAGAAGGCTTAAATTCTTATATTTGACCTTTGACCTTTCAGTGTGGACCTTGACCTTGGACCCTGGTTCCTGCGCATGACACACAGTATCATAATGCTTAACATTTCTGCAAAGTTATTTGAAAATCGTCCAATGCTGGACAAGTTATTGTCCGGACAAGAATCTGAACATAACGTACATACATACGTACACACGTACGTACCTACGGACAGAATAAACTCAATATGCCCCTCCATCATTGAGGGATGGGGCATAAAAAATATATATATTTTATAAAATATTCATTAAATAATTACTTCACAGATAGGTCTCGTTTTTTTTAATAAAAACACAGTAAAATATTTTTTTATAATCATGAAAAGGTTGTCACCGTGACACTTCGCATGGAAAAATTTGTATAAGTTGTTAAATCAATATGTATGAAATGCAAATGAAGTACGCATGCACACTATTGATAAATATAGTCTAGCGTAGGAAAGTTTCCATTCAAGTGCACGATTTTGTAGGTCTGAGTTTGAATCTTGCTGGAACAGTGTTTTGAAAAAACAATTTTGGCGTTGTATATTATATTTTTTATTAACAATTTCATCAATATGGTTTTGCTACTCGAAAAATATATTCGTTATCAATTGGGAATATGTGCTGGTTTAATACGTGTCTATATTCATGGGAAATACCATCCATATGCCCCTTTAATGCTGAAAAATCCCTATCAAGAGATATTGTTTTATATTGATGCTACAATGAATGTAATTTCTTCATCAACGGACATACATTCTTGAATGGTTAAAATTACATACCCACAAATGAAAGTAACACAAGCTATCCTATTTTCATGCCTCAGTTTACTTTAATAAACCATTAGGTAAAGTTAATCCGGGTTACGTACGGACAGTGTTTACAAGGGCTCCCCTTGTCAATATGTTGCGCCTGGCTCTGCAGGATACCATAATATAATGATGAGGAAATCGGGAATTCCCCGTCTTCCTCAGAGTTTATCGTAGATTCCATATATCTATCTGTAGTCTAAAGTATGTCAACTGAGTCAGAAACTAGGCCACCCAAAACCGGGTAAGTTCGGACAGAGTAGGAAAACTACGGACACCACTGGTTTTGCAATTGCAAATTACATTGGGAAACTACGGACACTTTTTTATATTTAAAGTTCAGGAAAACTCGGACAGCATCGATGAGCTGTTTCCGCGATGCACCATTTACAATAACCAATGCATTACGTCATATGCTATTTTTAGACATGTATTCCCCGAAAAGATACTCGTCCGTACTTACCCGGATTAACCCTACTCTTACGCACATGCATACCACTGATAAACTTGCATAGTACAGGAAAGTTTTCATTGGAGAACGCACATGCATACCACTGATAAACTTGCATAGTACAGGAAAGTTTTCATTGGAGAACGCACATGCATACCACTGATAAACTTGCATAGTACAGGAAAGTTTTCATTGGAGAATGCACATGCATACCACTGATAAACTTGCATAGTACAGGAAAGTTTTCATTGGAGAACGCACATGCATACCACTGATAAACTTGCATAGTACAGGAAAGTTTTAATTGGAGAATGCACATGCATACCACTGATAAACTTGCATAGTACAGGAAAGTTTTCATTGGAGAATGCACATGCATACCACTGATAAACTTGCATAGTACAGGAAAGTTTTCATTGGAGAACGCACATGCATACCACTGATAAACTTGCATAGTACAGGAAAGTTTTCATTGGAGAACGCACATGCATACCACTGATAAACTTGCATAGTACAGGAAAGTTTTCATTGGAGAATGCACATGCATACCACTGATAAACTTGCATAGTACAGGAAAGTTTTCATTGGAGAATGCACATGCATACCACTGATAAACTTGCATAGTACAGGAAAGTTTTCATTGGAGAATGCACATGCATACCACTGATAAACTTGCATAGTACAGGAAAGTTTTCATTGGAGAATGCACATGCATACCACTGATAAACTTGCATAGTACAGGAAAGTTTTCATTGGAGAATGCACATGCATACCACTGATAAACTTGCATAGTACAGGAAAGTTTTCATTGGAGAACGCACATTTATAGGTGCAAGTTCACATCCTACGGGAACCACGACTCCAAAAATATTGTATTTATTTGTATATACTTTTTTCTTAACCATTCCATCAATATGTTGTTAATAATTGAAAAATATATCAGAGAAAAATAGGAAATTGTCTCGTTTTAATATATGTCTATACGCACGCGAAATACTGTCGATATGCTCCGGTAAATGAACCCATTCCCAGTGCCAAATATGGTTTATTTTTCCCAATTGAAAGAAGAAGAATTCCAAATCAGAAGTGACCAAATGCTAAATACGTAGGAAATGTGATTCTAAATTGTAAATCATGAACTTACATTGTATGTGTATAAATAAACACCATTAAAATTCCAAATTCAACCCATAAAACAATTTTAAGTTATGTATTAATTAAATTACTTTCTTAAATTTTTCCAAAGCAGTGAACAAAATTGTTGAACTCACCGTCATCAGACAGTCGAGGGACGAGGTATATATCGCAGATACGGCGCCACCGTTCGCCAACACCACCGAGGACTTGAGGTTACGTTGGTTCATCAGTCGAGTCTGAAAAATTAGGGCCATTTCTAATACACACGTCCTCTAGGGTTGAAAAGATGGATAATTATCATAGTTAAAATTAAAGTTACAATTTACGAAAAAAAATAAAAAATTTGGTGTAATTAGTTACATTTTCTATTCTGTTTTTGGGATTTTATGTTTCAGACATCTAACAAGAATAAATTAGCTTAGAAAAGAGAAAAAAAATGAAAAAGATTCTGTGTTTAATAAACACACATGCACCCACCCAGTTGGTGCTGGGTAGCCGATAGTCCAAATTAGGTCAAGGTCAAAGTGAGGTTGGGTGATATGGGTGGATTGGGCATGGTTATAAGTAACAACTGAGTAAATATGTAAGTGTTGTAGTAAGCGTTACTGGTGCTAGACGAAACCGTAATATATAGTTAACCAAGAAATGGCACTTTTGAATTATAACAAGTCCAAATTAGGTCAAGGACAAAGTGAGGTTGGGTGATATGGGTGGATAGTGAATGGTCATAAGCAACAACTGTGTAAGTATTAAAATGTTGTAGTAAGCGGTGTTGGCGCTTGACGAAACGGTAAAATCTATTTAAACTTGTCATGGACGGAAAGACGGAAGTACAGACAAGATGATCACTATATGCCTCCTGCATCAAGATGCTGGGGGCATGAAAACAATAACTCATAGCTCGTTTCAGTGACAAGGCGTACTATTTAAAACTCGAATACCACAAATAGTGTCATCAGAAACAAGGGTTTATTATGAGTATAATTATTGAATGAAATTTCCTTTTTTAAATTCAGGCCAACAAAATTGTGTGTTTCCGGCAACAGTCTCAAAAATGTTAGGAAGAATAGGGATTGATGATTTTTTTCAGTTTGTTTTTTTCAAGTCTAGCCATAAAAGCAAACGCTTAACCGGTAGTACTATTCATCCATGAAGAGATCCAGAATACTCAGTTAAAAATTGAAACACCTTTTCGACAAGAATTATATAGTTAATCACAATTAACTCCCTTGAAAAAAAATCTGACATTCAGATTTCACAAAAAATGATCGTCTCCAAAAACTTTAGGGTCGAGGGTTTTCGGTATGTAGGGTCGTTCGTACAAGTATTTAATTTCGACATGTAGGGTCAGGTTGTCCGAAACACAGAACTTTTTTGTTTTGGCCTGACATGCACAAATCTTGAAGTTAAAATATGTATTGATTCAAGACTAAGAAACTGATAAATTGCCAAATAAAAATTCCAAAATTAATGTTTTCGACACTTAACATGAAAATGTGCATAAAACAAAAAGTTATTAAAGAGCTGTTTGTAATCTCTAAAATATCATGTTTGGTGAAGATCTAAATGAAAACTGTTGGACATGAGAGGAAACTGTTAAAAAGGCTAATTTTTTATAAATCAAGGGCCATAACTCTGCAATTCCAGGGGTGATTTAGTTGATCATCGAACTTGGCTAAGATATAATGATCTCAAACGTTTTCATCAAGTTTGGTGAAGATCAGATGAAAACTGTTGAACTCAGAGAGCACATATTGCTGATAAGGCCAATTATAGATAATTCAAGGGCCATTACTCCACAATTCCTGGTGCGATTGGGTCATTATCGAACTTGGCCGAGATTTTATACCCACAAACATTTTCATTAAGTTTGGTGAAGACCAGATGAAAACTGTTGGACTTAAAAAGCGGAAAAAAAAGCGGTCTACCGACCAACATTTAAAAACCATTATACCCCGACATCTTCGATGGGGGGCATAAAAAAAAAAAAAATTAACATTATTCAATATCATGAACAAATTTATAACAAACATCCAAATTATTTTTTCGGATGTCTACCTATGTTCTTTAATAAAAACATTATTTATGGTAGACTAGTGTCTCCTGATGTTTTATGTTTAAATGATGACTTATTTTGCATAATTGTCTTAAAGCAATGGTTAAAATGATGGAATGACTGGTAATAAAACTAGATGTGTAACCTTGATTACATCTACTGGTGTAGATGCGACCGCCCCAGCTAGGCCTGCTATAAAACTGGATCTGTAAGAAAAACAACCATGAACATGATCGTCTGCACAATTATCTTGGTGCTTCCCAAATTTGATGTCATCTAAATTTGACAACAACTGGTTATTATTGTGTGATGTGACATTAAAAATAATTTGAGAGTTGAACATTTACATTTAAAGGTATTTGTTCACAGATTTTCGCATTTTTTGAAGTATGTCATTAAATGTCTTAACTTGACAAATTTAAGCATTGGAACTAAAAAGCTCAAGTATAATAACAAGCAAAGTATTTAGAAAAAAAAAAAAAAAAAATTGGTCCCACTGGGGTTCGAACCCGGGACCTCCGGATTAAAAGGCTATCGCCTTAACCACTCAGCCATTCTGACTTCTATATTTCACCTTGCAATATTTACTTTATGTAAGTGTTCCACGTAATATCAACAGTTTCAACGAAAATAACAGAAACACTCCAAATTATTCCATTTTTTTCAATTTCAAATGATAAATACTCATAAACAAAACGGTTTTTACAGTATATTTCTAGGTCCGTGGTGATATTTTGCTCCCTTTTATACACCGTTCTTTTATTATTGGAATCGGCGACAAAAAGTTGAAAAATTGTCAATTCGTCAATCTTCAAACAGGCCCCTTTTATGATCAGTTTTGGTCAGACAAATAATATTCTTTGCATTTTTTTCTAACTTGTCAAACCAAATGTCTGGGAAGTTTAAAATACTTCCAAGGGTAACATACTAAGTCCAGTATTTGCAGCACAAACATGTCTAAATGCCTACAATTGATGCCAGTGCAGTAAACTCACACAAAGTGGTTCTGTTTGGTGTCGCCCTTGATTCCACGGTTGTGGATGTACTTCTTGATCACGTCGTACACTGGCAGTTCTACGCCCACCACTATAGCTGCACGCTGTGTCGTAGGTCCTACACCCTGCAAACAATCATACAAAAGACTCCTATAGACAATTAATTACATTGTACTTCTTGATCACGTCGTACGCTGGCAGTTCTACTTTAACCAAAACGGCTGCATGTGCACTGTAGGTCCTACACCCTGCAAACAGACATACAGAGACCTTGATCAGCTCAAGCCGCCTAAACATGAACCTCGTCTTAAGATGAGCCCAGTCTGGAGAACAAACCAGCTCAGGGCTTAGTCTAGAGATAGAGGGCCAAGCCTAGAGAGAGAGGGCCAAGCCTAGAGAGGGTCAAGCCTATAGACAGCAGGCCAAGCCCAGAGTGGGCCAAGCCTTGAGAGGGTCAAGCCTACAGATATCAAGCCAAGCCTAAAGGGGGCCAAGCCTAGAATGGGCCAAGCCTAGAGAGAGAGGGTCAAGCCTATAGACAGCAGGCCAAGCCTTGAGAGGGCCAAGCCTACAGATAGCAGACCAAGCTTAAAGATATCAAGCCCAGCCTACAGAGGGCCAAGCCTAGAGATAGAGGGCAAAGCCTAGAGATAGAGGGCCAAACTTAGAGATAAAGGGCCAAGTCTATAGAAAGCTGGCCCAGACTAGAGAGGGCCAAGCCTTGAGCAGACCAAGTCTAGAGATAGCAGGCCAAGCCAAGAGATAGCAGACCAAGCCTACAGAGGGCCAAGCTTAGAGATAGCAGGCCAAGCCAAGAAAGAGCAGGTCAAGCCTAGAGAGGGCCAAGCTTAGAGATAGAGGGCCATGCCAAGACATAGAGGCCAAGCCTAGAGAGGGCCAAGCCTTCAGGTAAGGGGCCAAGTCTAGAGATAGAGGGCTACGTTTAAAGATAGTGGGCCAAATCTAAAGATAGAGGGCCAAGCTAAGAAATAGATGGACATGCCTAGAGATTGATGGCCAACCCTAGAGATAGAGGGCCCAGCCTAGAGATAGAGGGCCCAGAATAGAGATAGAGGGCCAAGTCTAGAGGTAGAGGGTCAGCCTACAGATAGCAGGCCAAGTCTATAGACAGCAGGCCAAGCCTAGAGTACCAAGTTTGGAGATAGAGAGTCAAGCCTATAGATAGCAGGCCAAGCCTAGAGGAAGGCCAAGCCTTTATATACAGGGCCAAGCTTTGAGAGGGCCAAGCCTAGAGATAGCAGGTCAAACCTACAGAGGGCAAAGCCTAGAGATAGCAGGCCAAAGGATAGAGAGGGCCACCCTAGAAATAGAGGGCTAAGCCTAGAGATAGATGGCCCAGCCTAGAGAAAGAGGGCCAAGTCTTGAGAAAGATGGCCAGGCATAGGGCAAGAGAGCCCAGCCTACAAAGTGATGGCCCAGCCTACAGATAGAGAGCCCAGCCATGAGTACCTACCCTCCACAGCCCCTTGACTCCCTCTTCCCGGAAGATGTCCCTGAACGCTCTCAGCATGGTCTCATCCCCCTTCAGAGAGGATCGCGCCTGCATTCGCACCTGCAGCGAAAGAGATGTGAGAGAATATGTCATAATTGCTGTGGTATGCTTCAAAGGAAACAATCACATTTTGCGATTTGCAAAGTCTGGGAGATTGAGTCAGGTGTGTGTCAACTTGGAGTAAACCCGATGCATTTTAGATGGATATCTGTACGAGACAGGGATATTCTATGATTACTGGTGTAGACTGAGAGACGTCTAAATGTCGCCTCATTAATGCCCTCATTTTGCTCTAAACACTCAATGCAAATGCATGCCTTATATCTTATATCTGACATAAATAGGGATGTCAACGAATAAACGAATATTCAAATACTTGACCGAATATTCGAATATAAAATGAGTATTCGAATGGCAAAAAAAAATTAAATAAAAAATCTCCATAACAAACTAGTTTAATTCTATAATCCGCGATCATTATGTTTTCACAGTTACCTAATTTGACACGTTGACTTGTTATTTAACACCATTGATACCCGTATGCGTAGTGGGAGATAACATATTAAGCAAACTGTGACAATCGAGTCGTAAACGGCCCCTAAGAAGAGACCGATATTTGCGCTGTTTGTACGGCACATTATTTGGGTGCTAAACTGACACTAATTGGAGACCGATGTTTTCACACTGACGCTAATTGGAGACAAATGTTTGAACAATGTATGGTGCATTATGCGGTTTAGGTGTTACTATCAATTTAATTTAATTCCTTTAATTAGCGGTGCATTAACAACAACATTTTTCATGCCGCATTTAAGGCATTTATTCGCTCAATATAAAAATGAGTAAAACAGCACTGGTATATATTCTATGTGTTTCCAGATTAATCTCCTGGCGGATCCGTGGTCTAGTGGTAACGCACTGGCTTCACAACCCAGGGGTCGCAGGTTCAAGCCCTTTACACCCTAACCTACTAACTCGTCTTTCGCATGAGATGTTAAACCAAGGTCCAGTGTACTAGGTGCTTCACACCGGGCACTAAAAGACCCAGGGTCGCCTCTGGAACGGGGTGTGTCATGTATCTTGCACTATCCCCCGTAACCCAACTAACAAGTCTTCTGGGGGCGATGGTCATATGGGAGAGAATCCCGGTGCGCTCGATAAAAAATGTACTACACACACATTAATCTCAAAGTCTTCTCGTTCATTAACGTGTTTATTAAATTGTCCGATTACTTTGTGTATTGGGTGTCTGTTTTGCGATATTTGAAGTGTATAGATCTGTTTTACTATTAATAAATGTATGACAAAGTAAATGATTCGAAATAAAATCTAAGAACTGTTTTCTACGTAGTTTTATTATGACATCAGAGAATCGGATGATGATGATTGATGATAACGATGATGATGATGATGATAACGATGATGATGATGATGATTGATGATAACGATGATGATGATGATTGATGATAACGATGATGATGATGATGATTGATGATAACGATGATGATTGATGATAACGATGATGATGATGATTGATGATAACGACGATGATGATTGATGATAACGATGATGATGATGATGATAACGATGATGATGATTGATGATAACGATGACGATGATGATGGATGATAACGATGATGATGATGATGATTGATGATAACCATGATGATGATGATTGATGATAACGATGATGATGATGATAACGATGATGATGATGATAACGATGATGATGATGATTGATGATAACGATGATGATGATGATTGATGATAACGATGATGATGATTGATGACAACGATGATGATGATGCTAATGATGATGGAAAAATTCGTATTAAATTCATCGAGTCGACAACGATAAGAACAGTTTTTAACGACACATTAATTTGTTTACCCATTATACATCCTTGATCAATAAACACAAAGACTCGGACAATTAAAAAAAACGAACGAATATTCGAATATTATTCGAATATTGAATTCGAATAATCGAATAGCATTTTGGTATTCGTTGCCATCCCTATTTTTTACATAAGGGTATATAGGCTAAAACAAGGAAGCAAATAATTTGTATTTTAAAACAGATCACAAATCTTTTGTTTTTCCTCTTTTCCCTCTCTTGCTCCCCATAATGGGCACTTGTAAATTGCCTAAAGCGGAACAGACTTAATTGCTTTTTTAAAAAACTTCACAGATCTGCATATTTTGTAATTTCATTGTATACATTTTTATTCATGTGTTTAGTTTAAGTACAATACATGAGCTACATGTTCACTCTCTGCAATATTGTCAGTTATATATATATGAGGCATGTCGTGGCAAAACCCGGGCTTAATGCATGAGCGTTAAGTGTCGTCCCGAATTAGCCTGTGCAGTCCGCCTGTGCTGTGCTAATCCAGGACGGCACTTTCAACTGTTACGGTATTTTCTGTTTGAAGGAAGTCTCTTCTAAACATAAAAGCACTGGAGGCGGAAAGTGCCGTCCTGGATTAGCCTGTACGGACTGCACAGACTAATCCTGGATGACACTTTATGCACATGCATTAAGCCCGTTTTTCCTATGACACGCCTCATATATAGCTCAGATACATTAACCTGTCACTCATGAACTCATGATTAAAATAATAATGTGCTTGATTTATCTCCTATATTTACACTCGCTTTTGCTCATGCATGTGTTTTACATGTTTATTGATCGACTTAACTCAATTCCTTTATGGAAACTCATATTCATTGTAACGGACTTGTACTATATTAAGTGACCAAGTTCATGCCGTGACATACACCCTCGCTCAAATATGAATTCATCCTCGAAATCAGGGAATTCAGAGGTGCTTATATAATTACCACTTGCCTCAGAGAGTCAACCCGGGTAACGTCACGGCCCCATGTTGGGCTCCATATGTCACAGGGTGAGAAAATTGTGCGGCCAGTCCGGGACTCAAAAACGGGACCCCTTGCTATCAGGGCAAGTGCTCTCCCGACTGAGCTAACCGGGCCGCCACACAACTTTTCCCCTTAAGTGAGCAAGTTCATGTCGTGACACTATAGCAACTGAATAACAACTTATAGTTTTCCACCACGGCTTAATCAGCTCATTGCTAAAAATAAATTGACCAACCAAGGACAGTCGACCGGTCAAGTGAATGAATCTATTTATAGCTCATCGTTGCGGTCACTCACCAAATCAGTGATATGTGACACAATCTATTATTGTCAGTACCAATGATTTTATATACCTAATAACCCAAAATACAGATGTTTATTTTTCAGATGGCCAGCTATAATATTTCTTTATACAGCTCCGACACAATGATCGGACACTAATAACTCTTATTAGCATGCTTTCTGCACATTGATTGAAAATGGCAACATTGAACATCAGGGTTTCCCACAGGCCTGTTACGCTTGTCGGGCCCGACATGCCTTCAAAGCAGTTAGTCATTAGCCAACATGCTTAAATAACGCCAACATGCTTTAATTTTCAAAGCGACAACTTTTAATCCCTTTATCTATTACACCGATCTTGAATCACAGGACCATAAATCAATGCTGTATTGATCGATATGGTGTCAGTTCCAACAGTGTGATTGACTGAACGGTGTAGTCCCGCCCACAATGACCTCATTAGACAAACTGTGCACAATTGGTGAAGATTGGATGAAAAATGAAGTCTCTATCCTGAATAATGTCCATTTGTGTATCTTTTTTTCATAAAAAAAGGGCTATAAATCTGGTGTTTCTGGACCGATTTTGCTTACATTAGACTTCACCTTTAATTTTATGGTCATAGACAAAGTGTGCAAGATTGGTGAAGATTGGATGAAATATGAAATCTCTACCCGGAATAATGTCAATTTTTGTATTTTTTTTTCACAAACAAAGGGCAATAACTCTGGTGTTTCTGGTCCGATCTTGCTTATATTCGACTTCAACTGTTATCTCATGGTCATAGACAAACTGTGCAAGATTGGTGAAGATGGGATGAAAACTTAAGTCTCTATCCTGAATAATGTCCATTTTTGTATATTTTTTCATAAACAAAGGGCAATAACTCTGGTGTCTGAAACACGATCTGGCCCACTTTTTGCCTCTGCTAAGATCTGACTGTCATACACAAACTGTGAAAGTTTGGTTAAGATTGGATGGAAAATAAAGTCTATATGTTGAAAAAAGGCATTTTTGCGCTTCTTTGCATGAAAAAGGGGCAATAACTCTAGTGTTACTGGTTTGATCTGGCCAAATAACAATCCGTTGACGGAACACACATGATGAACGCTTGACGATGGACGACGCAGGAGAGGTTCCCAATACCAACAGCTAAAAACAATACAAGTTCTTAATTGGGTGGTGGTGTTGTTACTGTAAATGTTGCTGCTGCTACTGCTGCTGTAGTTCAGAATATTAGCAGATTGATTGAAAATGGCAACATTGAATAATGCAATAAAAACAAGATAAGTTCTTATTTGGTGTTGCTGTTATTGTTACTGTTGCTGCTGCTGCTGATGCAGTTCACAATATTAAAATTACCACAAATTTAAACCAATCTTCAGTGTTCTATTTTATAACAGGCTACAAGTATGGGTACAATTTCAGTTTCTTTCATACGTTACATGTACGTGTTATGATTTATGTAATAAGCAAAACAACCTGAAAATTCTCCCTTTTAAAAACCACATTGATTATTCAACTTTTATACACTTCATTATACTCAATACAATAGCTCTTGTTGGATTTGACCTGAATTCTATGTAACGGCATATTGTAAAACTGGCAAACTGCCAAAATGGAACTTCATAACCTTCCAGTCTTTAAAAGGAATGTACAAGCCTATTTGTCATTGACAAAATTTAATTCTGAATTACTATTGGATAGTAAATTTGACCTAGATGAAGTCAGGTGATTACTTTCCAGCTCAACGATTGGCTGACAGTGAGTATAGTCTGTTTCTTTATTGACAAAATTTAAAAGGTGTGAAAATGAATTAAAATCTAACCAAAAAATATATATTTTGATTTTGTATATGTTTAATGTTCTACAACAAATCTTTAATCCGTTATACTGTGAAATGAGTATTTTTACCCCCCCCCCCCGCCAATAAATATTTTAAAACTTAAACAAAACCATAAATTAAAACACTCCTTGTTTGTTAGGATTGGAAATAACATTTTTCAATGACAGTTAGGAAATAACCTGTTTAACGAATTGCAAAATCTCACAGAAAACAAACAACAAAAACTTTCACAATCAAATAAACAGTTAGGAACCACATTATGCATATACATATAAAAACATTTATAAAATGTAATTATCCAAATTAATATATACTCTTTAGCAAAAAGTAATGTGAAAAATTACCATTTGTATGCATTTTCTACCCCATACTCCATCCAACGAAAGTTGTGTTTTTTTCAACAGTTCTGGGTAGCAATATTTATAAGAGGCATGTTGTGGGAAAACCGGGCTTAATGCATGTGCGTTAAGTGTTGTCACGGATTAACCTGTGCAGTCAGCACAGGCTAATCCAGGATGACAATTTCCGCTTTTATGACATTTTCTGTTTCAAGGAAGTCTCTTTTAAACATAAATTCACTGTAGGCGTAACGTGCCGTCCTGCATAAGCTTGTGCAGTCTGCACAAGCTAATACGGGACAACACTTTACGCACATGCATCAAGCCCGGTTTTCACACGACACGCCTCAAATGTAATATTTATATTATTAAGGACTCGACACTAGATAAGGCACTTCAACCCTTCCAGGGGGAGGGGGGTGGGGGGTGGGGATTCTGGTAATCCCATTCAGGAGGGGATTATAAAATGTATTAAAATAAATACGAATTTACATTAAACAGTATTTTTTAATATAGTGCGAAGATGATGTCAAAGGTATCAAAAAAATTTGCTTTCAGGTTTCATTGCACATTTCTGCAATGAGCTATGATACATAGTTAAATGATTAAATAGTATTAGAGATTGACATATGGGTCTACTATTATTGTCATAAAAAATTTGCAAAATCTAGACTTAGAGACAATGCATATGAAACAAATCAATTCAGATTAGAATAAACTGTCTCAACCGATCTTTTTCATTAAAATCTGTTATTCCTAGTATTAAGGGAGGGGGAGGGATTTATAACATGTGAAGAGGAAAACCACTTGTTTTATGAGGGGGGGAGGGGGAGGGATTTATAACATGTGAAGAGGAAAACCACTTGTCTGAGGAGGGGGGAGGGGGAGGGATTTATAACATGTGAAGAGGAAAACCACTTGTTTGAGGAGGGGGAGGGATTTATAACATGTGAAGAGGAAAACCACTTGTCTGAGGAGGGGGGAGGGATTTATAGCATGTGAAGAAGAAAACCACTTGTCTGAGGAGGGGGGAGGGGGAGGGATTTATAACATGTTAAGAGGAAAACCACTTGTTTGAGGGGGGAGGGGGAGGGATTTATAACATGTGAAAAGGAAAACCACTTGTCTGAGGAGGGGGGGGAGGGATTTATAACATGTGAAGAGGAAAACCACTTGTCTGAGGAGGGGGGAGGGGGAGGGATTTATAACATGTGAAGAGGAAAACCACTTGTTTGAGGAGGGGGGAGGGGTAGGGATTTATAACATGTGAAGA
Source organism: Congeria kusceri (assembly GCA_027627225.1). Lineage (NCBI taxonomy): Eukaryota > Metazoa > Mollusca > Bivalvia > Myida > Dreissenidae > Congeria > Congeria kusceri. The sequence continues at coordinate 16,812,277 of CM051029.1, read as the reverse complement.
GGAAAACCACTTGTTTGAGGAGGGGGGAGGGGGAGGGATTTATAACATGTGAAGAAGAAAACCACTTGTTTGAGGAGGGGGGAGGGATTTATAGCATGTGAAGAGGAAAACCACTTGTCTGAGGAGGGGGGAGGGATTTATAACATGTGAAGAGGAAAACCACTGGTCTGAGGAGGGGGGAGGGATTTATAACATGTGAAGAGGAAAACCACTTGTCTGAGGAGGGGGGAGGGGGAGGGATTTATAACATGTGATAAGGAAAACCACTTGTCTGAGGAGGGGGGAGGATTTATAACATGTGAAGAGGAAAACCACTTGTTTGAGGAGGGGGAGGGAATTATAACATGTGAATAGGAAAACCACTTGTTTGAGGAGGGGGGAGGGATTTATAACATGTGAAGAGGAAAACCACTTGTCTGAGGAGGGGGGAGGGATTTATAACATGTGAAGAGGAAAACCACTTGTTTGAGGAGGGGGGAGGGGAGGGATTTATAACATGTGAAGAGGAAAACCACTTGTTGAGGAGGGGGAGGGATTTATAACATGTGAAGATAATACCACTTGTTTGAGGAGGGGGAAGGGGGGATTACCGAACTTTGAAGAAATAAGAAGCTGTTAAAAGTCCATTGTAACTGACAAAAAGTAAGTATATAATATGTGCACTATCAAAAATATCAAACCACCGATACTCACATTAAATTCAAATTTCTGTATAAACCCAGGGATCATCCTAGAGGGCGACATGGGCGAAATCGTCGCCCGATGGTGTCTGACTTCGCCCTGTGATTTGATCAAAACGAAATTAAAATTGCCGAAAATTTTCAATACTTATTGCTTATTCCTCTAATCTTATGCCCACTACTGTCATGGTATATCTGATTGTGGAGATAACGCTGCTACATTTATCCATAATCGATCTGTAGACAGCGTGAGAAAGTTTGTTACACATCACTGACCTGGCATTGTGTTAATCAATCAACCAATCGGCTAAGGTTATTCCAATTGCGGTTCCCGACTTCGCTTACTTGCTTTTAATGTAAATCTGTTATTAGCAAAGGCTGTCGGGAACCAAGAAAGCGAGTGCACACTAGGCGATATGATCAACCGGTTTACACTAGAATTTACAGTCATTCAGAGTTATTATTACCGTTTTATGTACTGTAAAAGAACTTATATTCAGGCTATGAATATTTGCTGTTCCCTTAATTGCGATGTTTGACCTTAGAACTGAAAATTAATTTAAAATTAAAACAAAAAGATACACTGATCAATTATTTTCCATTTCCGTAATTAACACAATCGTAACAAACACCGCGTGCGAAAAGTAACAGATAATTTCCCTTTTGTAGTAAATGAGGTCATGCAAACAAGAGCATTGAACAACATGAGACACCATTACAACGTTATTTCATTCTCTAGTGGTTTCTTTGTTCTGATGCCGACTAACGGCGGCAAAATTATGTTGCACGATTTCCACGTGCAGCTTGCTGACAACCAAGTGGTGTACAATACCGGTACTTGTCTACCTGTGCGATGTATAACATGTAGCGTTATTAGGAGAAATATCAAAGGCATTAATAATTTACATTGTAACATTTACTCTTTATATCATGACATTATTTTAAAGGAAACCAGTGACTGCCTTATGAAGTGTAAGTATCAATTGTCATAAACATAAACATGAGTGCTTGTTTTTTTAAATACTGTTTCTAATGCCAATAAAACTTATTAAGCTATTTTGTGTTTATCTTTCATTACTACAGGTTGTAGTTTTTGTAATTAATTAATTATACATAAATCAATTGATTGATTGGCTAAATAGCTGCTTTATGCGCCAGTGTCAGTTATCGATAAACTTCTCCCTGCATTCGGCAAAAGGAGGTCACTTCTCCCTAAAATTTTGGGCTAGGATGATCCCTGTAAACCTAATAAAATTTATGGCTAATTTTTTTGCTTTTTCCAGTGGCAATAAAATGACTGTGTTTTTATTCATTAAATTACTGGTTTATTAATTAGAATAAGTTCCATACAAGATATTCAACCTAAATTCACAGATAGAGCTAGTTTAAATGAAATTTTTTATTAGTGGATATGGTAGTTCAGTATTTGGGCCTTTGTACAAGTTTTCTATTGAACGTTCTCGGAAAATGTATTGAATTTACTGCTTTATATATCACATTCAAAAGAATTAATTTGATATTTAGGTACACATATTATTTATAATGTAATAAATTTCATAACAACCGCTGAAGCAGTGCTACCAATTTGATTCTATGTCTAGTGTCCTCGAGCTGGTAGGTTTTGGGATGTCTGAACGAAATAAACAGAAATTTTGTCAATGTGAAAAATCGAGTTGAAAAGCATATAAAAAATTGAAAGAAAATGACTTTTAGGTGTTTTTACCAATATTTGTAAAAACAGTGTGCAACTAGTCAATTTACACAGTTGAAATACTGTGTTAAAGTAGATTACCAATATCAACATAAAATATTACAGTTTTGCAGGTAAATATTTGCTTTAACTTGCACCACTGCCCTGAATAAGACAAATGTTTTTGTATCGACTCATTGTTTGTTTTTTCCTGCCTGGTTGGTAGGTTTCGCAAAATAATGGGGACGCTAAACATAGAATCAAATGTATATGGCCTTACCTCACATTAATATTAAAAAAATGACCCACAATTCGCCACTTTAATATTACACGGGACTATCTGCTTCTTGAACACATGTTAGATAGGCCCTTGTAATTATAAGATGATGATTTTCAGTCTGCTTATTGCTATTTAAAATTGTGTCTATAAATTACGAGTCTACAAAGTTTGGCCTGCATCTTTCATTCAAACATTCTTTGTTTTTTCACAGACAGCTCAAGGACGGAAAGATCTAGATAAAAATAGCAGGGTGCTGCACCCAGCTCCTTTTTCCTTCCCCATTGCTGCCCTCTGGGCTGGTCAACACAAAAATGTTGAATATCTTTTGAAATTTAATATATTTTTGCGAATATTCAATGACAAATGAATAAATATGGATGGACGTAATGACTAACAACGATGCACAAGTATATTGTATTTAAATATACCTATCATGGAACACATTTAAAGAACCGTTATTTGGAGCATGCTTATCGATGTTTTGAACATAAACTATATTAATATAAATAATAGTAAATAACAGTACGAAGGACACAATGATACATGAGCTGTCATGTACATGTAAGACAGCGTCTTATTTAACATCCTTATGTCCATATCACTTCCTCGTGGTGTTAGCAATTAAACCCTTAGGCATGCAAGTTTTACAGCTTCATTGTGAGTGATGTAGACATCTACATGAATTTACAAATATATTTCACATACTGATTTTGTTATTTCAATATCTAAATGATTCTCATTAGGAGACATCTTCAGCAGCAGAAGCAGCACAGCAGAATAATCACAGCAGCATCACAATCAACGATTATATTCACATTAACATCATTATCATCATCATTATCATCATTATAATCATCATCACCATTATCATCATCAGTAATCATCAGTAATCATTATCATCATCATCATCACTATCATCATCATTAATTATCATCATAATCAATCATCATTATCATCAACATCAATCACCACCAACACCAGCGCTCATCATCATCATTAATCATTATCAATTATCATAATCATCATCAATCACTACCGTTGATCATCATCATGATTAAACTCCATCACAATCATCGTCATCATCACTATCATCACCATAATAAAATTCATCATCAGTATAGTGCATTTAGACAGTACAATTGTGTCATTTAGAAGTGAAAGAACATAAATGGAAGTCATTTTCGAAAATGAACAAAATGAACAAATTTTAAAATGGTTTCCATTTAAACAAACTGGAGTCTAAAATGGACATGCGCCATGAGTGTCATATAGGACATTTATGATATATTACATAATGGGGCCTCAATGCACTCTTCTCAGCTATACATGTACTTAGCTATACATGTACTTAGCTATACCTTAGCTATACATGTACTTAGCTATACATTACTTAGCTACTTAACGCACAAACCAGACCTGCAGTGACATCTGCTAAACATAATTAAATTTCCTTATACAGGGATTTCTATAGAATCCAGAATCCTGCTTTTTGATGCGAACAAATTTCACTTCACACATTTTTTACTCGAGCAAATAATCTGCCTTGCATCATTTTGATACACGTGTTTTCCGTAAACCAACTTCATAAGCACTAGAAAATAATGTGTGGCCAGTCGTGGGAAAACCGGGCTTAATGCATGTGCGTAAAAAGTCGTCCCAGATTAGCATGTGCAGTCCGCACAGGCTAATCCAGGATGGCACTTTCTGCTACAGTGTATTTATGTTTCGAAGAGACTTCCTTGAAACAGAAAATACCATAAATGCGGAAAGTGTCGTCTTGGATCAGCCTGTGCCGACTGCACAGGTCAATCCGGGATGACACTTTTCACACATGCATTGAGCCCGATTTTCCCGCGACGGGGCCACATATTTGATCCTACTAATGGTGCAGTTTACAAAGTTCTTAACCTTTGTTAACACAAACGACCATTTGCAGCACATTTAACATAATAACGTGCAGAAACAAAATTCCTGTGTCTTCCGTATTTTGACCGCTGAAATTTTCATTTTGACCCCTGGACATTTCAAGCTAGGGGTCATTTGACCCCAGGACATTTCAAGCTAGGGGTCATTTGACCCTGGACATTTCAAGCTAGGGGTCATTTGACCCTGGACATTTCAAGCTAGGGGTCATTTGACCCCAGGACATTTCAAGCTAGGGATCATTTGACCCTGGACATTTCAAGCTAGGGGTCATTTGACCCCAGGACATTTCAAGCTAGGGGTCATTTGACCCCTGGACATTTCAAGCTAGGGGTCATTTGACCCCAGGACATTTCAAGCTAGGGATCATTTGACCCCTGGACATTTCAAGCTAGGGGTCATTTGACCCCAGGACATTTCAAGCTAGGGGTCATTTGACCCCTGGACATTTCAAGCTAGGGGTCATTTGACCCTGGACATTTCAAGCTAGGGATCATTTGACCCTGGACATTTCAAGCTAGGGATCATTTGACCCCTGGACATTTCAAGCTAGGTATCATTTGACCCTGGACATTTCAAGCTAGGGGTCATTTGACCCCTGGACATTTCATGCTAGGGGTCATTTGACCCCAGGACATTTCAAGCTAGGTATCATTTGACCCTGGACATTTCAAGCTAGGGATCATTTGACCCTGGACATTTCAAGCTAGGGGTCATTTGACCCCAGGACATTTCAAGCTAGGGGTCATTTGACCCAGGACATTTCAAGCTGGGTTCATTTGACCCCAGGACATTTCAAGCTAGGGGTCATTTGACCCAGGACATTTCAAGCTAGGGATCATTTGACCCTGGACATTTCAAGCTATGGGTCATTTGACCCCTGGACATTTCAAGCTAGGGGTCATTTGACCCCAGGACATTTCAAGCTAGGGGTCATTTGACCCCAGGACATTTCAAGCTAGGGGTCATTTGACCCCAGGACATTTCAAGCTAGGGGTCATTTGACCCCAGGACATTTCAAGCTAGGGGTCATTTGACCCCAGGACATTTCAAGCTAGGGCTCATTTGACCCCTGGAAATTTCAAGCTAGGGGTCATTTGACCCCAGGACATTTCAAGCTAGGGGTCATTTGACCCCAGGACATTTCAAGCTAGGGTCATTTGACCCCAGGACATTTCAAGCTAGGGGTCATTTGACCCCTGGACATTTCAAGCTAGGGGTCATTTGACCCCAGGACATTTCAAGCTAGGGGTCATTTGACCCCAGGACATTTCAAGCTAGGGGTCATTTGACCCTGGACATTTCAAGCTAGGTATCATTTGACCCTGGACATTTCAAGCTAGGGGTCATTTGACCCCAGGACATTTCAAGCTAGGGGTCATTTTACCCCAGGACATTTCAAGCTAGGGGTCATTTGACCCTGGACATTTCAAGCTAGGTATCATTTGACCCTGGACATTTCAAGCTAGGGGTCATTTGACCCTGGACATTTCAAGCTAGGTATCATTTGACCCTGGACATTTCAAGCTAGGGGTCATTTGACCCCAGGACATTTCAAGCTAGGGGTCATTTGACAACTGGACATTTCAAGCTAGGGGTCATTTGACCCCTGGACATTTCAAGCTAGGGGTCATTTGACCCCAGGATATTTCAAGCTAGGGGTCATTTGACCCCAGGACATTTCAAGCTAGGGGTCATTTGACCCCTGGACATTTCAAGCTAGGGGTCATTTGACCCCTGGACATTTCAAGCTAGGGGTCATTTGACACCAGGATATTTCAAGCTAGGGGTCATTTGACCCCAGGACATTTCAAGCTAGGGGTCATTTGACCCTGGACATTTCAAGCTAGGGGTCATTTGACCCCTGGACATTTCAAGCTAGGGGTCATTTGACCCCTGGACATTTCAAGCTAGGGGTCATTTGACCCCTGGACATTTCAAGCTAGGGGTCATTTGACCCCAGGACATTTCAAACTAGGGATCATTTGACCCTGGACATTTCAAGCTAGGGGTCATTTGACCCCAGGACATTTCAAGCTAGGTATCATTTGACCCCAGGACATTTCAAGCTAGGGGTCATTTGACCCAGGACATTTCAAGCTAGGTATCATTTGACCCCAGGACATTTCAAGCTAGGGGTCATTTGACCCAGGACATTTCAAGCTAGGGGTCATTTGACCCAGGACATTTCAAGCTAGGGGTCATTTGACCCCAGGACATTTCAAGCTAGGGGTCATTTGACCCTGGACATTTCAAGCTAGGGGTCATTTGACCCCTGGACATTTCAAGCTAGGGGTCATTTGACCCTGGACATTTCAAGCTAGGGGTCATTTGACCCCTGGACATTTCAAGCTAGGTATCATTTGACCCCAGGACATTTCAAGCTAGGTATCATTTGACCCTGGACATTTCAAGCTAGGGGTCATTTGACCCCTGGACATTTCAAGCTAGGGGTCATTTGACTCTTGGGCCGGTCTTCACAAAACTCCTTAGTGAAAACTTAGAAGCCACTGTAAAGTTCTTAAAATAATAAAATTCCTTAAGTTTATGGTTGTTTCCAGAACGGTGCAACTTGCATTAGGGTGTTTGATTCTGATAATGGTTTCTTCTTATTTTACCATAATTTGAATCTAAATTATTGTATTTCACATTTAAAATTTGATCAGAAATGTGCACTCAAGTGTAACTTAAACTTAGATTGTTCTAAGGAGCCCCGGTTTTCAAACTCTACTGAAATCCGTGACATTATTAGTTAACAGGAATGGGTTTCCACAGTTACCTTGAGGACATCTGTTGGATTTGCGATGGAGCTGGAAATGACCCCTGCAACCATAGCGCAGAACACATTGACCGGCAGTGACTCATCTGAAATATGTAACCATGGATATCAAGAAATATGTTATCGTGGAAATCAAGAACCGTTTTAAAGTTTTACAACAAACTTCAGGCAGATAATTACCATGATAATTATATTGGTTACTGTGTGGAAGTGGGAAAGGCTGGGTCCGGCTAGCTAAGTTGGTAGAGCGCTGGACTGTCAATCCGGGGATCGTGAGTTCGAACCCCAGCCTGACCACATTAGTTGTGTGGGGATTGGTCATGAATATATATTTACGGCCATTCTCCCCCTACCTCTGATTCAAGTAGGGCAGTTGTCAGTTACTGGCATGGGTATGTGCACTTAGTACTGGTAACCCGCTTAGATCCGCTAAGCTTGCCCAGGGAATGTGCCAGTAGGCTAACTGACCGCCATGATATGACTGAAATACTGTTAAAAACGGTGAAAATTCCAAACCAACAAACAGACAGAAGTGGGAAAGGCATAAACTGGAACAACCTGCAGTATATTATGTTTTAATAAGGTTTAACTGTTGGCACATGTCGAATGTTCAAAGTTAGGGAAGTCCTATTTACGACCGGTGGTGATGATTTTCGTTCTTCAAGACTGATTTCAGGACATGTATCAATGATTTTTTTCCTTATTGAACAGAGTCTGGTAAATGGACCAGAGATATTTGTTGATTTCGGTGTAAGATCGTATTTTATTATACGAGTTTTCATAGAAATTTATATGTAATGTAATAAAATACGATCTTTTACCGAAATCAGCAAATTTTCTTTTTATTTTATGCTTTTGGAAATAAATAAACAAAATTGCGCGAGATAAGCTTAAACGTCACAAGTCCGTGTATTTCGACGTCATGAAATGACGTTATAAATTATTCCAAAACTGTCACTCGTTAGAACATGTATGGTGGGAAAAAAGTGCCATATTTTGTGAGTTGTTGTCGCTTAATTATAATTTTGTTGAATTTTACATTGTGTTTTATGCAAACACATGCATGTACATACTGTACATCTATATAAATTTGCCAAGGGTTGTAAACCACTACTTGTAGATCGATGTTATTTATGGAAAAAACAGTCAGTTTTATGTTATATTTTCACTGCAGTGACAATATAAAGTCTTATATTTTCACTGCTTCAACAGTGAAAAAATAAAATTTTATTTCACCAATAAAATTCGATATTTCACTGAAAAGTATATAATAAAAATAAAACACTATTATACAAATGCATAAGAATATAATAATATGATATTAATTAACTTCCAACTGTTACATCATTTTCAAACACTGAAATTGCACTTGTCAATGGACAAGTAGACAGGAAAAATTTACTTGCCCCCATTTAAAATTACCCGCGTCGGACAAGTCGGGCATAGGATTTCCACATCCCTGGTAATTAATTAAATGTCTTCAATGTTTCCAAATAAGCAAGATTTCACACCACTAAATTCCCATGTTCATGGGTAAGGGACGGATTCTCAAAGCTACATCGTGTTTTTTATTAGTCATTTGTAAATGGGGTCAGGGCCGTTTGAATTGTGAAAATCAGCGCCCATAATACCATTGTTCGTGAAAATAACATTTCAATGCTATTATGTATGAAATTATTCTATCAAGGTTCAATTACACAATTTTAATTGAATTTGAACATATTACCGGTATATGTATATTTAGATATAGACATCTGAATCAGTCTAGAAGTACTCAAGCATACAAAAAGTCAAACGTAAACTTACCAGCAATTGTGAATTTTGGATCAAAATTTTTCAAATAAAGGGTACTTTTTTGCTTTGTGAATGGGGCCCTATTTTGGCCCCAAATTGGCTTGAAAAAAATCACTGCTGTAAAAATAATCTCTATATATTACGCCCATACACCCACTAATGGAAGCCCTGTACTGACATCTTTACTCTGGGGCTTTATGGGTAAGAGGGCCTGGCCCCACGAAAACAAACATTCTTAATCTCAATCTTAGTCTCAATTTTAAAGGGCCTATTTCGTCCAAAAATTGGATTCCTATGACACTATAAATGATATTATATGGTAGAAATGCACTGTATTAAGAAATATTCATGAAATAAATAAAACATAATATAATACACAATAAGACATTTGATACAAACAAATTAGCAAACAAGTCTGAAAAATTACAACCCCAAGCAGGGAACGAACTCATGACTTAGGAGTCATACGAAGAAATGACAGTAGACAGCGCTTTAACCAACTGTGCCATCATACTTGGTAAGAAGTAAAGTGTAAACTATGGTTATAGAAAATACCCACAATTATGACGTCAAAATGTAGACATGAAAAGGGCCAAACAAACAGTACCAACATTATAAATGAGGCGCGTCGTGGGAAAACCGGTCTTAATGCATGTGAGTACAGGCTAATCCAGGACGGCACTTTCTGCCTACAGTAGATTTATGTTTAGAAGAGACTTTCTTGAAACAGAAAATACCATAAAAGCGGAAAGTGCCGTCCCGGATTAGCCTGTGCAGACTGCATAGGCTGATTCGGGACAACAGATCACGCACAAACATTAAGGCCGGTATTCCCATGACGCGCCTCATATACAGTACAGCTCACGCGAAACCAACAAAATACTCGGCTACGCCGCGGACATAATTTTTCTACCGCGGCGAAATGCCGCACGCCACGGCGAATCGCCGAGGCACTCGGCATCGATCCGCGGATTGCCACCGTGTCCATTCACGCGGCGGGACACCGAGGAGAAATTTTACTCTTTATACATGTACAATGTACATGTATAGTGTGTAACTGTACTGTCTGCATATAGGCATGTTCAAACAATATGTTATAATTAGGAGATAATTGTCATCGCTAACAAAACAACATTTAAAGTTATTGGTACAATTAAATCTTGGTTCTTGACGTGGCTTCAAACTGCTAATTATCTCAGCTCAAACATGTTGGCGAAAACAACATCTATGTGCGAAAACGGCTACTTTGCGTCCTGCACGTCTTGTATTTACATTTTAAAAGTTCATCATGTCAAAATAAGTATTAACACCAACTTAAAGCAAATTAAATTGCCCTCTGATATAAGTTTCGTATCTTGATCAATATCAGTTGCAAAACGATCAATTTATAAAACGCTGACTTTGTCGACAATGACGCTCCACCCACTGAATTTCGGCTGACACGCTGACCTCGCGTTATCTGTATATCTGCTTTGTCATTTGCGGATTGTAAAGTTCACATGAATATTAATGCGCGTTCTTGAATTATTTTTAGAAATGATGAAATTTTCCCACGAATTTTTAAGTGTCTTTCTAGGTCATTCCGTGTGCTTAGCGCTAGTTTCTTATATTTTTTCATAACACAAAATTTTACCACAGAAAATATTGATATCACAACAACTGCAACAATATAAAAATGTAAATTTTATGTATCACTTGAGAATGTCGCAAAAACGGGTTTTAAATCGAATTACGGCAAGTTTTACGTACACTGTACTTTGAAAACAACAACACAGTAAAAGTAATTGTTTCGGAATATACATGTACATGTAATTGAATTATTTAACAAGATGATACGCGGGATGCCTCGGCATCATGCCGCGGATTTCCTCGGCGAACAGACGCGGATTGCCGCGGCGAGCAGACGCGGATTGCCGCGGCAAACAGACGCGGATTGTCTCGGCGAATAGACGCGGATTTCCTCGCCTTTGAACGCCGCGGATCGCGGAATTTGTTGGTTTCGCGTGAGCTGTACTGTATACCCTGTTTTAAGTATTGATATCTTAATTTCAGAATTTTTTTCAGAAATTGCCCCCTCGAGGCCCTTTTTGATGACATAGTCCCTTTAATTATAAACCAATGGAAATCAAAGCTCAAATGTTACAAGCATTCTCATTGGTCAATATTTTAAGGTAAATCTTAGTCTTAATCATAAACATTAAACCAAGGGAAATCAAAGCTCAGATGTAACAAGCATTATCATTGGTCAATATTTTAAGTTAAATCTTAGTCTTAATATAAAACATTAAACCAATGGAAATGAAAGCTCAAATGTTACGAGCATTCTCATTGGTCAATATTTTAAGTTGAGACTAAGTTTGAGATTGATAATGTTTGTAGTGGTGGAGCCAGGCGTATTGACAATAAGAATACAGCAGATCATACACGGTGGAGTACTAGTGGAACTCATAATTATTGTTCATATCATGTAAACTGGCACATACATGTAGCCTGCCACACTGGTTTCATCAGTGATAGGTCTGCACTCCACAAGTGTTGCACTGGAGTGGTTATCATACTTTCTGTATCCATCTACGCTCAACAGAATTATCGCTCAACAGAATTATTGCAAGAGAAAGCTGGACTTTTGTAAAATTTACAAACATTCTCTTCTTTCAAGCATATTTAAACTGTCGCGAAATATAGGAGCAAAAAATGTCAAACCTGAAAACTAATTTCTAAATATTAAAAGTAATACTCACTGCGAAACAAAATTTTATATCTAAATAACGTTTAGTTTAACTTAATAACAAACTTTAAGATACTACATTATAGGCAACTGGAGATTATTTTATATTTTATATTAACTTTGGTTTAACCTTCCATAAATTCAAAAATTTTTAACTTTACATGCACACCTAGTTTCGGAGGGATTTTGATGTAACTCCATATCCCTTATTGCATGAATTCCAATCAACAAACTATTCCATTTGACCCACTGATCTATGACAATTGATCACAAGACCCAAACTGTTAACAATAGAGTCAGAAATAGTACTTTAAAGGACTACACAGTGCAAATACTTTCACCGAACATTGGGACTATTGCCAAAACAGGCGTGTTTCAAAATTTTCCCTTATTTTAATAAAATCAGTAATTAAATAATATTTTGACAAATCTTCACAGGTTCAAGACAGTCAATCCTGATTTCAAAATTCTTTAACTGGCAAAAGAAATCTTACATCTGTTTTTCTTTTAAATGCATGTGTCAAAGACCTTATCTAGATTAAAATTTACTATTTAGCTTCAGGACGATTTTTATTTTGCCTATAATTGCATGTAGTATTATATTGCATTTATATAAGATATAATCTTATCATATGTTCTTCAATCTTTCGAAATATTTCACTTTTTCTTGTGCATGATTTTATTAAATTATTAAATATTGTGTTAACATTATTTTTTGTCTCTGAACGTTAATCAGAGATTTACTTGATAGGATCAACACATAAAGTTTTTTAATCTGTGTCAATATTGATTTTATACTGTATTATTAAAAAAGATACTCATAAGTTGCAAATGTACTGAAGTTATATTATAAATGACATTTTTTTCTTCAACCAACTGTTACATATTTTCCAATATCATTTATAGTCACACATGAATCTAAACATATTTTTTTCTATTTGTTATTTATTTGACATACCCTGTTTTTATATCATTTGGCTTATTCCCTATATCATTTGGCTTATTCCCTATATCATTTGGCTTATTCCCTATATCATTTGGCTTATTCCCTATATCATTTCAACATTTTATTCCCATTCTTAATATTGATGTGTAAGGCATTAATTATTCATGAAATTGTCTGCATTCAATACCTTTAATGCCTATAGACCATTTCACAGGGAGAATGGAAATATTCATAATATATTTTGTAGAATATTGATTTTTTATTCACTGGTGAACATAGAAAATACATTTTTCCACTCGTGGCTGCGCCACTCATTAAAATAAAAATTTATATGATCACTCGTGAATTAAAATCGATATTCTACCGAAACCAAATAATATCCTCTATTTATTTTAGCTTGATTGTGTCGATAGTCATAGGCTTATTGTGACACTTTCGAGTCCGTTTCCTGGGAAGGCTCACGATTTATTACACCACTTTGACCTCAAACATGCCTTTTAAAGCGTAGCGGTATTTGCATGGTTTGCAATCCAATTGGAAAAGAACAGCATTTTTGTGAGTGGGAATGGGCCCTTCAATCCAAATGGGAAAGAACAGCATTTTTGTGAGTGGGAATTTGCCCTTCAATCCGAATGGGATGGAACAGCATTTTTGTGAGTGGGAATGGGTCCTTCAATTCAAATGGGAAGGAACAGCATTTTTGTGAGTGGGAATTTGCCCTTCAATCCGAATGGGAAGGAACAGCATTTTAGTGAGTGGGAATGGGTCATTCAATCCAAAAGGGAAGGAACTGCATTTTTGGTAGTGGAATGGGCCCTTCAATCCTAATGGGAAGGAACAGCCTTTTTGTAAGTGGGAACTGGCCCTTCAATCCAAATGGGAAGGAACAGCATTTTTGTGAGTGGGAATGGGTCCTTCAATTCAAATGAGAAGGAACAGCATTTTTGGGTGAGTGGGAAAGGGCCCTTCAATCCAAATGGGAAAGAACAGCTCTTTCGTGCGAGTGGGAAAGGGCCCTTCAATCCCAATGGGAAGGAACAGCATTTTTGTGAGTGGGAATGGGCCCTTCAATCCAAATGGGAAGGAACAGCATTTTGTGTGAGTGGGAATTTGCCCTTCAATCCTAATGGGAAGGAACAGCATTTTGTGTGAGTGGGAATGGGCCCGTCAATCCAAATGGGAAAGAACAGCATTTTGTGCGAGTGGGAATTTGCCCTTCAATCCAAATGGGAAGGAACAGCATTTTGTGTGAGTGGGATTTGCCCTTCAATCCTAATGGGAAGGAAGAGCATTTTTTTGAGTGGGAATGGGTCCTTCAATCCAAATGGGAAAGAACAGCATTTTTTTAGTGGGAATGGGTCCTTCAATCCAATTGGAATAGAACAACATTTTTATGATTGGGAATGGGTTCTTCAATTCAATAGGGAAATAACAGCAATATTGATTTGGGAAAGGGTCCTTTTTCCAATGGAGCAATAATACATGTAGGTTAGTTGGGTTTTTTAGGTCATTTTTAACAGCCATGTCTGACGGTTTGTGAATCAAATGTCATTGGATTCTTCTCAACATGTTCATAAATTTAGATACCCACATCTGCAATTCTGCCAAGCTATGTACATATTAAGTTGTTTCTTGCACTGATGCCAACTAGGTCACAGACTGTAGTCATTCAATATTATTTGTATATTTTTTACGGCCAAGTCCAGGTCAATTTGTAGTTTAGTAGATCCAATAGATCCATTTGGGATCAACAATGATTTATTTTCAGTTTCCAACAAAACAGGATTTATCAATATGTAATCAATGTTAAATATAAAATGAGATATTTTGTAGAATTTATTACCAACTCTTCATGGTGCCATGTATAATACAGAGTGATTATGTTTTAATCAACTAAATGCTTATTCACCAAAATGTATTGTGATAGGTGTGTTTTCAGAAATCCGTGCTGAAAATAATATATAAAAGCACTCATATAGTCTGTCAACATTGACCTGGCACTCATTTCTTTCCGTGATGTTTTGTAGACTTTCGTCGTTGTACTCGGGTATGCATTGTAAACATTGTGCTCGTGAGATAAAATTTAGTCGGTATCTACGTATACACTTCTCATCTGGAATGACAGCCTAATGGTAGAGTATTCGCCTACTGTTCAGAGAGTATGATGTTCAAATAAGCATTTCAATCCCGTTTTTTTTTTCAGGGCTAAAAAAGGAAATTGCATTGCAACTGTAATTGGTGTCCATTTTTTGTGAAACCACATATTTGTCTTTTAATGTGTTTAATGTGTATGAAACATCTCATATTTTTGTTATTTTTATGTTTTAAATATTATTCAATTTATAATTTGTTCAAATCTATAAGTAAGCAATAACGCGAAAAAAGTGAAAATGCTCGCTAATAGCCATCATACACAAATTAAAAAAAATAACATGCTAAGACCGAGAACGGATTCGAACCCGCAACAACACGATCTGAAAGCTACTGCCTTAACCTCTATAATTATACGTCTTGAATTGTATGCTAAATTAATTTAACCTCACATTTCGTATTTTATTTTAAACTGTAACGAGCGATTGCCTGTTTACATTTTTCCGATAAAAGGTTACGGAAAACGAACAGAATATGCTTGAGTGCCAGGTCAATATTGTGGGACTATACTTTAGTTCCCTTTGATGTAAATTGTGTACATGATTGCCCTTTCTCACACACCCACTTAAGTTTGGTGTCCGAATGTGAAAAATCCGAAAATAGACTACTTTTACCTCGGCCAAACGGTAATAAGTCCAATTATGTTATTATAAGGAATTTTTCACGCTTAGTTATAACAAAAACACCTGCATAAAAGCAATTATCGGCTTACAGACAACTGACACGGTACCAATAGCAGTAACCGCTTGGCACATAGCGCTAGAAGTATACGCCATTATTTTTCTGTCAATGGTTTGATATCGCTAGAAGCAAGCGAGAATAGTTTTCCTTTTAGGTCAATATACTTACATTTTGGGAAAAAACCCACAAAAATTTGTCCTCGCGAATTTAAGCATTCTACAGTGACATCAGATTGTATCATGGATTAAACACAAAAGTGTGCTGCATTTAGATCATAATCACTGACATTTCAATATTATCATCGACAGATTTGGTATGGATTGCAGAAAGCATAAATTCACTGGTGGACACCGCTCCTTACATTCTGAGGGGAATTTTATGGTAGATATAGGGGAAAAATATATACTTTTTAATAAGGGGAATGGGGCCGAATTTTGGCCCCAAATTGGACCAAAAAAAAACAAAAAAACACTAGCTTCAGTAATTTTCAACAAGATATTTGGGAAAGGATTTCAGAATTGATAATTTAATTGGTTGCAGGGCTTTTTTCACCATTTTGGGAATATGACCTTTACCCATGAAATTGGGAATTTTAGCGTAAAATCACCTAAAGCTACAATATTTAATTAAATCTGAATAATTATAGATAAACTACATAAAACAGAATGTTCTGAACAAACACAAATCAGTAAAACAGTTATTACAACTTGAACAGTCTTTATTTCTCCACTCAACACCTCTTATTTCGAAACACCTGAATGTCAAACCATCAATTGGGAACTTTGGGACTGGATTTGGGAAAAAATATACTTTATGCCATTGGGAATATGACCCAATAAGGGATAAAAAATTGGCCCAAATAAAGCCCTAGATTGCAGATGTTTCAAGGATTTGGGTCAAATGTAAAACGTACTTCAATGAATCCTCCTGCATTGGATCGAAAATGCAGCAAGCTTCAAACAATTTCATCAAGATTGTTAATTCGAGCATGAAAACACAACCACAAGGTCCTAAATATAGCTGTACTTTTTCAATTCTTGACATTCTGTGGGGTTTTTTAGGTCCAATTTCGGGCCGAAATTCTGCCTCTTTCCCCAGATTAGAAAGTATATATTTTTCCCCTATAATTACCTTAAAATTCCCCTCAGAATGTATGCTTTATTTTGAAGAAAAAAAAGGACCAAAATCAGACAAAATTGGCTTAGAGGAGTTTTCATAAACAATCCCAACAATTTTTCATGAAAGCAAGTTAATCTCAGTTATCATTAGAAGCAAAACAATTCATTAATGTTTTATAACAAAGGAGAATATAAACATTTAATAATGCTTATCTAAAAAAAAAATCCCCTTTTGCCGTAATATTCACCATCTGAAGGGCCCCGCCACCTTTCCTCCTAGGGTGAAAAAAACCACTGACATTGTTTCAAACCTCATATATAGCACGCTTTTCTGTATGTACTTTAAGATAGTTTTCTTTCCAGAAATCTAAATTACAATGTAATCCAGTGAAAAGCCTTTTAATGACATTGTAATTCTACTTGCTATTCTGGGTTTTACCTTGTTCATTGTCGGCGAAAACTCGTTTCATATAATGGTAAACTCCGATTTTCACCGTCCCATAACTGGCCTGGCGTAATAGTGCCGGTGCTATTCTGAAAATATATACATCATTTGAATGAAACATATTTGTTATGAAGGAATTAAACGTTTGCATACTTGAAAATGTGAAATACAGCAGAAACAATGGTTGTGTCGCACTTGTTTCATAGAACAGAGTGGACATTTGTCCAGACTTTACACTATAAAACTGTTACATTTATGTCTGATTTTGTGGAGTTTCCAAAAATACATAATTAACTAACAATTCACGGAATGTCACCTTTAGATTGCGCGCACATAGATTACCATTTTTGGTACTGTTTTGATACAAAATTTGCAAGCGTAATGCACCTATCAATATTTTCCCCCGGGGGGGGGGAGCGGCGGGCAATCCCAGGGGAGTTTGACTAATTGTATTTTTGGGGATCTAATTCCCCACCCTAGAGCCAAGCATTTTGTTTAAATCCCCTCAATGGGGGATGCTCAACTGGTGTATCAAATGGCCCAGGGGCCAATATTATCTGGATTTAAATCCAAACAAAGTATATTTCCCGGGACCCGGAATCATTCGGCGTGACAAATTCCCGCCCGTCGGGAATTGCTTTCAGTCTTAAGTCCTGTACATGCCCGCCGCTTCCCCCCCTGGGGGAAAATATTGACAGGTGCATGAAACCGTCACCAAAATTAGCAGTTTGGCCAAGCACGCCCGAATTCTTATAGTAAAAGAAAATGTTCCAAGCCCGTCTTTTTAGAACTAAGAATCTGAGCAAGCCCGGTTCAAAATTTATGGGTGCAGGGCTTACGGGTTTGTCCTAATTTTGACTACTGGTAAAAGTTGCGTACCCCGAGTATAACGCTGGTAGCCCCTCTTCTCTGAAGATACGCAACAGCGCATGGATCATGCCATTGTACTTGAGTTGGGTGAGTCTCGCATCAATTTTCTGCCCTTGTATCTGGAGACGAGTTTTGGTTGTGTCGATCGGAAAGGTTCCTGAAATAAATGTTTTGTTTGTTTTATTGGATTTTTCGCTGTTATTAATAGTATTTCAGTCGTATCACGGCGGTCAGTTAACCTACTCACACTTTTCCAGGGCAAGCTAAGCCGATCTAAGCGGTTTACCAGTACTTAGTGCACATACCTATGCCAGTAACTGACAACTGCCCTACTTGAATCAGAGGTAGGGGGAGAATGGCCGTAGAAATTATCTCATGACCAATCCCTACACAAGTTATGTGGCTGGGCTGGGGTTCGAACTCTCGATCCCCGGAATGACCGCCTAGCGCTCTCCTAAAATAGATGTCTTATATGACTAGGGGTCAAATTACAGAACCATTTTAAGTTAAACATAAAATATTTTCACTTATTTAAGTTCAAAGTATTGAAATAAGAAATTTCTAAAACTAGATACTCATGCACATTCGGGAATCCCTGAAAAGTCAAGTAAAAAGAGTTAATAATACAACTGATAATAATGAAACACTGTACACAATGTCATGTACACAGAATAAAATGTTCAAGAACAATGACGAGATTTTACTTAAGATATTTGTGACATACGTTCCCAGGTGTTTCGTGTTTTAATCTGCATCAAAGCAGAAATGTATACTCATTAGTGCCTTTAATGTTGCATTCAAGAAATACCTGAAGAAATATGCACTTTCTTAATCGATTACACTTTTCACATGGTGAGTGTACTCATTTTCTAAATTATTTTTTAGATACAATATTCTGTTTTCAAGTCCCTAGCGATGTCTTTTTTTTATATGATTTTAAATACAGGAGAGCTCTGTGGCAGTGTTTTTTTCCCCTTTGGGGAAAAGGTGGCGGGGCCCTTCAAAAGTAGAATTTTATGTCAAAAGGGGAATTTTTTTTTTTAGAAAAAGCATTATTACATGTTTATATACTAGGGTTAATTTTGTAACTATCTGATATAGAAATGTTAAGCAGATACAATAGTTTCACGCATAACACTCGAAATTTCTACTTTGTTATAAAACAATTATCAATTGCTTTGCTACAAATGATTACTTGTATTATGCACTAACTTGGTTTGATAAAAAATTGCTGAAATTGTTTCTGAAAATTCCTCTATCTTTGTCAATTTTTCTCCGATTTTGGTAATTATTTTTTCAAAATAAAGCTTACATTTTCGGAGGGGATTTTTAAAGTAAATATAGGGGTAAAATATATACTTTTTAAGCAGGGGAATGGGGCCGAATTTCGGCCCCTAATTGGCCTTAAAAAAACACTGAGAGGAATAATTAAACATGTAGCACATGAAAATGTTTAACTTATATTAAAGAAATCAGTTTAGTGTTTGTCAGATACAGTCTCATTTTTGTAAATACTGTATGTACCAGGGGATATACGCCTTTGAAAATAACAATGTATTTTGATAAAATGTTCTGCTTAAGAGACTATGATTAGAGATAAAAAAAAAAAGTTTTAATACCCCGGTATTAAAATTGTACAATATGTTACAACAACTTTGATTAAGTTTCTACATAAACAAATGAGGCGCGTCGTGGGAAAACCGGACAAAATGCATGTGCGTAAAGTGTCGTCTGCTTATTACTTATGCACTTTCTGCTTGTATGCTATTTTCTGTTTCAAGGAAGTCTCTTCTAAACATAAATCTACTCTAGGCGGAAAGTGCCGTCCTGGATTAGCCTTATCCGGGACGACACTTGACGCACATGCATTAAGACCGATTTTCTTACGACGCGCCACAAATGAACTATTTGTTATGGACACCAAAAGTCAGGCACAATATTTTTATGTTATAAATCGAAACAAACTTCGCACTTGTGGACCTTATTTTTGCTACTTGCGCAATGACAGACTTATGCAACCCCCCCCCCCCATGTAACTAGACTCCTCAATTTAACCCTAGGTTAAACGAAAGCAATGAAATAATTACATTTATATGAATCATGTTTGATGTTTTCTTACCACATTCCGCGACTACTGAGGCGAATCCACCAAATACAAATGGCTCCCAAGAGATATGTTTTCGCCCCATTAAATAGATCAACACTTCCCAGTGGGTAGAGTCCTTTGATTTGTGGAATTACTGAAATGGAAGTTAAAGCCACATAAAAGACGAAAATGGTCGAATTCGGACTCACCAATTAAAACGGTCATCTGATTATCACTCGTAGTATGTGTTTACATTGATACAAAAATTAAAACATACACCACAAACATATGGCTTGCTGAAAAATGTTTATTGGCTTTATTGATAATGTGTTTGTTATCTCAACATTAAACTTTAAATATTTTATTTAAAGTGTATCACCTTGTTACTGCCTTTAAAGCTTATGTTTCACTGATGGATATATGTATTTCTGTTCATTATTATCCTGAACAAGCTGTTAAATAGTTAAGTATATTGAAATGTTCGACTCATTCATTGCGCTCCACATATAATTAGATGATTCACTGCCTTAGGGTCAGGCCGTGTAAGTAGTCAAAGAAATTACCCACCAGTGTTGTTTGATATTGATCTGCACAAGCTGAACATTAGTGATTGAAATTACCATATTCACAATAAGAAACGTCCAGGGATTTCAACTGATGCAAAATCCTGCTTTTTGATGCAATTAAGTTGCAATTTTCTCATGTTTGACTCCTGCAAATTATCTCCCTTGCATCATTTTGTAGCAGTTGCTTTCCTGCAGCCAACTTCAAAAGCACTTATAATAATAGTGTTTATTATACTTACATGTACTGTGTTTTTGCAAAGTTCTTAACCTTTATTATTAACACAAGTAATCATTTACAAAACATTAAACATGGATTCTGAAACAAAATTCCTGTCACTTAGTATTTTGAACATTGCTTTTTTCATTTCGACCCCTCATATTTACAAGCCAGGGGTCATTTGACTCAAGGTTTTCAAAATCTAATGAAATCCCTGAATATCCTCAACTTTGACTGGGGATTTGTCACAGCAACATTTTCATACTGAAGTAACGAATTTTCCATGCATAAATTTGTAAATGAATTTTATTTAGTTTTAATGATTAATATTCATCTGAAACTATACCATGGCTATTTTCACACATTCATGTAGTAGATAGAAATCAAAGTGGAAACATGTCAAAGAGGTACATGTACTCTAAGACAATGAAATTATAACTAGAGCATTAAAATAACAAGAGCTGTCTCAGGACAGCACGCTGGACTATTCAAAAGCCTCGTCAGAGTTATTGGTGTTTGTCAATACAAAAAAGGGGCATAATTCTGCCAAAATGCTGGTCACAGTTATGGGCCTTGGCCAGTGAACTTGTATAATGACCCTGAAGACTGACATGTGTGAAGTTTTGATTATATATCTGTAGTAGACATAGAGATATGGAGATGTTGCACGCAAACTTTAACCTGAAGTTTCTATAAACAAAAATGGACATATTTCAATTAAATTGATGTTCAGAGTTATGTACCTCAGTAACCTTATACAGCGTTTTTCCTCGATATAAAGTCTGTACCGGAAAACGGTACCATTCCCAATCAGATTTTCTGATCATTTTTCCCAATTTGAAGTTAAAAAATTCCCAAATGTAAGAAAAAAGACCCTGAAAAGATCGACGATGTTCCTGTATTTTACTTTTGTTTAACCCAAGCGTAAACCTCCAGGCACAACTGCAGGGCCTTCCCCAGGCCGTTTTAGCGCTCCGGTGCCCGGGCGCTTAAATTTTAACTTGAACATATCCGGGGAGCCTAAAATTAGTGGTGCGCTTATAAACATCGTCCGGGCAACGTGTATTTTATCAATTATTTAGCTGTGTTGACTGCAGCAGACCGACAATTCCTGCTGTGAAAGCTAATCTCTTACGTCACAATGGCCGTTTTACACTCGAGAAACATGTACACCACTCTATAAAGTCAGTAAATGATCAAAGCGAGTGTCACTTCGCCGAAAATTGTAACAATTTACAGTTATTCCTAAGCCGCAATTAATCACCGTGAAGCACCGCCCTGTAGGCGGAGTTTCAACCTGCAGTAAAATCGATATGTGCCAAAACGCTCAGTTTATCTTCGCTTTGGAATGACTGACCAATCGGCGCAGTTGGCATGTATCCACACACAAGTAACCTTATACGCGCGCAAAGCATATTATCGACCTAAAAAGTGAATGAGCTTTCGTATTTTATAATATGCACATTTATTTATTTAAAAAGTTTCATAACATTAAAAAATAAACTGCGAAAAATCAGTCTCAAATACGCTAATATGAAATCGTAATCGGAAAAGCCTATCCAGTGTTACTGCTCAGTGTTGTAGTTTCGTAAACACAAGCTGTCTTGTTTATGTACATGTATGCCATGTAAAACCCGTTTTCTGCAATCGAGCGCGGAATGTCTGCTGACAATGACGACGTCACGTTCCACGCATGGAAAGCATGCGTCTACCGACCATGTGCTTTCTAAATACAGGTCTTTAACATTTGACGCGCGTAGGCACAATGTGCACGGGGAAATTCTCCCGCCGTTTTTGCAAGAACAAAGCATGTATAATATACATGTATTTTAATCATGATTCCTACCTGTATAATATACATGTATTTTAATCATGATTCTTACAATGACGATTTTGCTTTTAAAAGGCTAGAGGTATACCGTTTAAAAGGTGATGTTTCGTTTATAACATTTCGTTTAAACGTTAAAAAAAAAATGAAAACGTGTTACACTTAATTTTAATAGCTAAAACGCACCAGATAACGTCATATGACACGTCTCAAAAAAAAAATTTTACATTGGGACCGGGGCGCCTGAGAAAAAATCCTGGGTTACTGTTAACAGCTAGGGGATGTAACTTACTGTTTTTACATTTTTTATGACATCTTTTAATGAAAGTGATAAAATTCCCAATTTGGCTGAAAACGACGCCAATTTTCCCAATTTGACCGGAACCGGTACCATTCCCAAAGTGGTGAGGAAAAACGCTGTTATATAATGACCCCAAAGACATGTGAGAAGTTTCAATTGAATATCTGTAGAAGTTAAATAGATATGTACTCGTTGCACGCAAACCTCAACCACAGCATCACGCTGAAGCCTACGAATGGGTGAGTAGTATAGCTCGAACTATTCGGTGAATAGTCGAGCTAAAAATTATGGTCAGCAAAAATCGGTTCATTTAGCATGGACCTGCATAATTCATTGATGCACTGATGTCTGGCAAGTAGACTGGGTGTATGAACCGGATCCGACTGTGAAAGTAATTATTAGTTTACACTTAGTTTGGAACGAGGCCAGGTACCTACTATTTATTGATGCACTGATGTCTGGCAAGTAGACTGGGTGTATGAACCGGATCCGACTGTGAAAGTAATTATTAGTTTACACTTAGTTTGGAACGAGGCCAGGTACCTACTATTTAATTCCCACATTGCTCTAGCTCTCAACTACCATTATGTTAATGTAAATTTCTATACATGTAAGATTCCTCTTCTAATTTAAATTGCTAATTTTATAAATCATGTACATATTTTGCGTATAATGAAAAAAATCTCGTTTTATGAATAATAACTATTAATTGTTTTATGAAAAAAAGATAATAAATGCTCTAATATATTATTAAATGATAATGTGTTATTTTATGTTTTTCCTAATATATATAGTGTTTTCTTTCATTTATTTTCAAAATAAAGACACGGCCAATCAATGCTCGTGGTTCAGGTTTCTAAGCCTTGCTAAATAAACTTGTCTTCATACAACATCAACCAAGCATTCTCTATTTAATTCATTCCATCAATCGGTCTTGCCTGGTGGTTTAAATCACAGACTTTTCATCGATGGGTCTTGATATATTTGAGTTGGAGAGTCCAGACGGCAGTTTTGCAGTTACGAGTCTTATGACATTTTTTGATATGTTGCGAAAATAAATCTGTAAATATGTTCAGCAGTTAATGACTGAATAACTGATCATTCATCAACTGCATGATTTACCATTACGACACAACAAACAAGATCATCTTGAAGATGCCACAGGTGGTTCTTGCGTGGCTTTGATAATAATTAGTGAACACATCATTTTTAAATTTAAAAATAAACGAGTAGGTCATAGTAACTTTTTTCAGTGTTATTTCTTAAAACTTCCACCAAATAATTATAAAACATTGGTAGTGTTGTACATTTCCTGAAAGGAAATTCATTTCTGCGTCGAATAAGATCAAGTTGATGAAAATCAATTCACAATTGTTCAAGTTAAGGCTGTTCAAACCGATGCACCCTATTTTTCGGTCGTCTGGAGTTGGAAACCTTGTTATATATATATATATATAACAGTGTTCGCGAAAACTTACAAAATCTGTCCGTCATTCGGTCTGACTGGCTTCAATTCTGTGTAAGTCCGAATGAATTTCTGTCAGTCCGACTTAACAAAAAGTAATAACTTGTAAAACACAAAACAATGAGGCAACTGTTAAGATTTATTTTATTTTTCCATTGTAGATGTGCGGGTTGATATTTGTTATTTATATTATATAATCATAGTTATGTTTAAAGTTAACTTAAGTTTTCAACACAGCTTTTAGGCTTTTCCGTTCTCTGTTCATTTGTGATATATATTCGGTTATCTTTGACACAGGACCTAACATTTAAGTCAGTAGGGCTCATTCAAGTTATTTCTAAGTTTCTCTGTACTTTCATTCTCATCTTGTAGAAAGCAAAATCACTTGGCAAAATCCTCTAAAATAGCCGAAATGGTGTTGTTTATTTTGTAATTTTTGATTTGGAAAGTGAAAGTGCCTCGCAAAAACTGAATAGTAATTTTCTCGCGTATGATTGTTTACAAAATTCAAATACGTGTTATAACGGCCCAGTCCAAGCCGGCCCAGACAAAGACGGCCCAGTCCAAGCAGGCCCAGACAAAGACGGCCCAGTCCAAGCAGGCCCAGACAAAGACGGCCCAGTCCAAGCCGGCCGAGACAAAGCCGGCCCAGTCCAAGCAGGCCCAGACAAAGACGGCCCAGTCCAAGCCGGCCCGGACAAAGACGGCCCAGCCCAAGCCGGCCCAGACAAAGACGGCCCAGTCCAAGCCGGCCCAGACAAAGACGGCCCAGTCCAAGCCGGCCCAGTCCAAGCCGACCCAGACAAAGACGGCCCAGTCCAAGCCGGCCTACTTATTACATTGCAATAATTGTTTAAACTCCGTTGGGATAGGATTAAATTTTGTAATTTAAATGTCAAATACATGTATACTATGTATGTACATTTATGTGTACCTATTACCCGCAGGGTTGTCATTAAGAGCCGACAGCTGGCCAAATTGACCGTTTCAAACTAGATATGGGCCGGCTCAAGTTTTCGAGGAATTAAAAATAAATTATTGTGTACCTTGTTCTGAAAGCCAGTCTTTAACCTCAACACATACTAATCCAGATTGAATGTAAATATTCATGTTAAAAAAAAAAAAAAAAATTAAAAAAAAAAATATTCAGGTTAATATCCAATAAGTTTTCCTCGTAACACAGTTTCAATGTTAATTCCGAGACATGTATATTTCGTCGACCCATGCAAATCTCCAATTTATCAAATGCAGCAAAGCAACATTCTGATTTTTCGACACCCTTGATTTTTCTCCTAGGACGCTAATTCATCAATGCTCTATCGACAGTGCTTGCATTGTTCAGGTACAGTAGTATTGATTGATGCTTTTTCACACCGACCATGTGCTGAGCGTGTTACACCCTTAATAGCTGCAAAAGGTAATGTAACGACTCGCCCCATTAACAAATCGCCCCATAACGACTCGCCCCACATTTAATAACGACTCGCCCCATATGTATAAAGATTCGCCCCATCAAATGTGATTGTAGGAATCTGTTATATTTTGATGTTTTGTAGCTTAATTTGAGTGTACATTAACATGTAAACGAATATATATAATAAGACGATGTGGTATAATTGTGTAATATCATTAAATGGGTTCACTGCCTATGTAATGTAATAAAATATGGAATTGAAAGCTGATTTGTGACTGTATTGAATTGCGATCGATAATAATCGCCGACCTTTAATGTTCTAACATTTTATTAAGTATAAATAATGTTCTTCACATGCAAAAAAGGTGGTATAACTGTGTCATTTTACTTGTTTAAATTAAAAAAAATATTTCGAATGTTTCACTATGTATTTTTTCCACATTGACAAGGCACATGTTTATCAAGTTTAACTAACTTGTGTATGTGTCAACTTTGTAACAAAGGGTCTAGCAGTCATCTAATAGTGTGAACACGTGTTGTTATAACAGGTTTTCACACGTTTCAGTGTTTGTATTGTACTATTAATCTCAATCACTTTATCAGCTGGACAAGTCCAGTTTTAACATAATTTAGCCCCACAGCAATTTGTACTTTTGTGTTTTTTGCATTATTTAAATTTAATTTCAAAAGGTATGCGAACTTTTGTATGCAATGTTTATATGTAGAAAAAAAAAACACATTACACAACTGGTTATGTATATTTCAAGTATACACCATGGCAATCGATATTTTGTAAAGTTCAAATGAAAAAAAAATGACTAGGATTTCCACTTAAAACGTATTTATTACACATGAAATATATAAATACAAAAACAAACAAAAACAAACTTTTTTCTTATTATTCAGTACAAATGAAACATTTTCTCTATGTTAAATAAGCTAAGAAAAGCTTGAATAATAATGCTAATTTTTTAGATTATTTGCTTTACTGATTTCTTTGGTGGATTATATTCTGTAATTTGGGGCGAGTCGTTATTAAACATGGGGCAAGTCGTTATGGGGCGAGTCTTTAATGGGCCGAGTCGTTACATATTCCTGCAAACGGCCCCAATCGAGCAGTCACATCAAAGACTTTTTAAGTCAAACTGACGCCGTTGCTATGGCTGCTCTAACGACTTTGGAAGCCCATCTAATTGATGACGCCACGCTGTCACTCTTAGTTTAACAGGTGTTACTATTAATCACTCATGTTTTCAAAGGATTTTATTGTTCTTCAAATTGGAAAAATAATTGCAAGGTAATTTGAATGCAGTGTTTTATTTATAAAAACAAACTTTATGAATTAATAATTAACAAAATATAATGAATGTATCATTTAATTTTAGAATTCCAGAAAGTGTTAGACTATTAATCTACAGGTTGTTCAATCTGTAAAAAAAACATTTAAAATGTGCTATGAATTTAAGAAGTCCAGTCATACAAAATCACACTACAAGTGTTATTACTTTTTTCCTTCGTTTAAAAAAAAAGGTTATTTCTATAAATGATTATACAAAATCTGAACTATTAAAATTTAGTAAAACAAAGGGTAATTTTCATACATCAAACTATCATGAATCACGTGTACAAAATCGCTAAATGCTAGGATTTTGCATCTAAATTACGAAACTTTTTCGAGGCAGGGGGAGGATACCCCGATATCCTAAATCACTCACACCTTCCACGTTTGAAGCTCTGATTTTTTCGTCGGTCAATCGGACCGATATTCTTTCAACTTATTCGGTCCTGCACTAAATTTATCAGTCAGGACCGGCGGACCTACGGTTTTCTCTGACACTGATATATATTTAATAGTGAAATTTTTCAGAAAATTTGTTTTTTGGTCATATCTTGATTATTTGTCATTAAAAATGATGTGTTCCCTAATTAGACTGGGTGTACCAATTACCGGGAATGTTAGTTTTTTACCGGCTTGCAACATATAACAAAAAAGAAATCAATAAAGACTGCTGGAGTATTGTAACAATACAAAACATTCTCATATCAAAATAATTCAAATATATATATATAAAATATCACAAGTTTAAACAACTGTTGTGTCAACAATTTGTGCATGTCATTAGCCATCTATGTTCTGGCAATACACCTATTACCGTGAATCTGAATATCAGCTAATCAGAATTCAGAAAAATCATGTTCAGGGTTAAACAAATGATACTGTACATAACATCAGTCATATTACATTATATTTGCTAAAATTTTAAATCTATTCTCTTTACATATTTATAGTAACTGATAATTTATGTTAACAATGCTGTTGAAAACAAACTTTTACAAGACTTAGACATTTAAATGAGTTTATTTACCTTTAAAAACGACATTATTGAATGGAAACCAAAGTTGATTGCAGCTAGCAGCAAAATTTTAACAAAGGGGTGGACATTGGAAATTCCCGGTAATAGGTATATCCCGGTAATAGGTATATGGAGTATATTATCATAGCCACGCGAGAGCCACCTGTGGAAGATGCTGACGAACATGCAAAATCAGTAACACTGATTATGATACAAATAATTAAAAAAAATCGACATGATAAAAACAGACAGTGTAAATAATAAGTGTTTAATATCTGCTCAGCTCAGTAAGTGCCCTTTTATTTCCTTATTCGAACCAAAAGTTTCAATTTACAAATCCAGTATTTACGTCACATAATTTCGCGATAGACTCCGTGACGAATATGGAAATAAAATATTTCCATAACACCATCCTCACAAAACATCACTAATCATAAACAATTTAAACTTTTGTCAACGTTTTAAAACATAAAACAGCATACTTACTTTCAACGTATTGGTTTAACGCTCGAAAATGTGTTAATCATTTGAATTGTGGATTGTGGCGGTCGGTAAATATAACCCGGAATATCGTACACACAATCATTGACAGAGGACCCCTAGCGGTGACCCAAGAGGTTCAACAACACGGATATGCGTCTATAGTCTGTATCTAGTTTATTCACAAAAGCAGTTAGACAAGATCTACTCTTAACTACAGTAAATTGGTTAATAATTCATAGTTTCTTAGATATATAGGGCAGTAAATGGGGTGATTTCTAATATACAGTATGGTGAATTCCTTAGTATTATAGGTCAGCGCTAGTGGTGATTACTACTAATATGGTAAATTCCTTAGAATTATAGGTCAGCACTAGTGGTGATTACTGATATGGTGAATTCCTTAGAATTATAGGTCAGCACTAGTGGTGATTACTGATATGGTGAATTCCTTAGAATTATAGGTCAGCACTAGTGGTGATTACTGATATGGTGAATTCCTTAGAATTATAGGTCAGCACTAGTGGTGATTACTGATATGGTGAATTCCTTAAAATTATAGGTCAGCACTAGTGGTGATTACTAATATGGTAAATTCCTTAAAATTATAGGTCAGCACTATGGTGATTACTGATATGGTGAATTCCTTAGAATTATACATCAGCACTTGTGGTGATTACTAATATGGTGAATTCCTTGGAATTATAGGTTAGCACTAGTGGTGATTACTAATATGGTAAATTGCTTAGAATCATAGATCAGCACTAGCGATGATTACTGATATGGTGAATTGCTTAAAATTATAGGTCAGCACTAGTGGTGATTACTGATATGGTGAGTTCCTTAGAATTATAGGTCAGCACTAGTGGTGATTACTGATATGGTGAATTCCTTAGAATTATAGGTCAGCACTACTGGTGATTACTGATATGGTAAATTCCTTAAAATTATAGGTCAGCACTAGTGGTGATTACTGATATGGTGAATTCCTTAAAATTACAGGTCAGCACTAGTGGTGATTACTAATATGGTGAATTCCTTAGAATTATAGGTCAGCACTAGTGGTGATTACTAATATGGTAAATTCCTTAAAATTATAGGTCAGCACTAGTGGTGAGTACTGATATGCTGAATTCCTTACAATTATAGGTCAGCATTAGTGGTGATTACTAATATGGTAAATTCCTTAGAATTATAGGTCAGCACTAGTGGTGATTACTAATATGGTAAATTCCTTAAAATTATAGGTCAGCACTATGGTGATTACTGATATGGTGAATTCCTTAGAATTATACATCAGCACTTGTGGTGGTGAATTCCTTAGAATTATAGGTTAGCACTAGTGGTGATTACTAATATGGTAAATTGCTTAGAATCATAGATCAGCACTAGCGGTGATTACTGATATGGTGAATTCCTTAGAATTATAGGTCAGCACTAGTGGTGATTACTAATATATGGTGAATTCCTTGACTTATAGATCAGCACTAGTGGTGATTACTAGTATGGTAAATTCCTTAGAATTATAGGTCAGCACTAGTGATGATTACTAATATGGTAAATTCCTTAGAATTATAGGTCAGCACTATAGTGGTGATTACTGATATGGTGAATTCCTTAGAATTATAGGTCAGCACTAGTGATTACTGATATGGTGCATTCCTTAGAATTATAGGTCAGCACTAGTGGTGACTACTAATATGGTGAATCCTTAAAATTATAGGACAATACATGAGGTGATTACTAATATGGTAAATTCCTTAGAATTAATTATAGGACAGTTCTTGTTTGCAACATGTATTATCTTCAAATACTTATCATTGCTTATAAATGGTAGTGACTGATTTTATTTATTCCGTAATTACATCAGGCTTGTCGCTATTACGAACTTGGCAAATCCATTAACATTTGGAGTCAGCACTTTTCCACCAATCCTTCTTTCTGAGAATGTTAGATCTACACTTCTACAATATTATCACCTTCGCCAAGGAATTTATGTTTTTCTTACCATTCTTTTGTTAATTTGTCTGTCTACCTGTTATTAACCTTTCACCAACAGCTATGAACACATTTGCATGCAATTTTGCAGAGGTTGAAATTGGATCAATTAATAAAATGGTAAGATTTTGGTGATATGGGTGTTTTTGTTTTCCTAATTTGATAGGGCATGGGAGGTAACCTGTTACTGGGAAATTCAAATGCTTAGTAGGTTACCTAACTTGACATAGGACTGAGCTTTCCGAGTGCTTTCTAGTTCCTTGTGCATATAACATTGGTACAATCTTCATTTTTCATTTCTAAAATATTACTCTTTTTTTAAATCTTTCTTTGAATCTTACATTTGTATGATCTTCTTCCTTTGAGTCTTACATGTATACAATCTTCCTTTGAGTCACACTTTTGTACAATCTTCTTCTTTCGAGTCTTAAATTTATACAATCTTCCTTCTGAGTATTACATTTATACAATCTTCCTTCGAGTCTTTAAACATTTTACAATCTTCCTTTGAGTCTTAAATTTATATAATCTTCTTTTGAGATTTACATTTTGAAAAATGTTCTTGGAGTCTTACTTTTGTACAATGTGTTACCTTGAGTCTTACTTTTGTACAGTACAATGTTCTTCCTTTGAGTCTAAAACATGTTAACAATCTTCTTCCTTTGTATCCTATATTTGTACGATGTTCTTTGAGTCTTCCTATTATACGATGTTCTTTTTTGGGTCTTCAACATTTTTATAATGTTCTTCCTTTGAGTCTTACTTTTGTACAATGTTCTTCCTTTGAGTCTTACTTTTGTCCAATGTTCTATCTTGGAGTCTTACATTTCAACAATCTTCTCCGTTAGAGTCTCACATTTGTACAATTTTCTTTCTTTGAGTCTTAAATTTATACAATCTTCCTTTGAGTTTTACATTTTGTACAATCTTCTTTGAGTTTTACATTTTGTACAATCTTCTTTCTTTCAGTCTTAAAACTCTGCAATCTCATTAGGTTTTCATTCATGGCAAGTTAGCTGATCAAATAAATGTAAGTAAAACAATGAATTGTTGTCGATAAACATTTATTTATTTAATAATTTTATTATAATAACCAAAATGATATCTCATACACAATATATATTTTAAAATGCACACATAAATCAATTAAAATGAAGTCTTAAAACACATGATTTTAGAACTATTACACACACATTATTTACTTAAAATATGTACTTTAATTATGGTCAACATTTTCGGACATTAAGTACCACATTCATTATTTTGTCAAAGAACTATGACATACATGAATACGGAATGAGTTGGTATGGTTATCTCCCTCAGGCGCGTAGCTTGGCTCACGCACTTACGCACGTGCGTAAATCAATTTCGTAAATCGTCAAAAACAAAAGTGAAATACATGACAAAAATGAATTAAAACTGTTGTCTATGTAGATTTTAGGGGTATTGGTTGGAGTATTGACAATGACAATGATATCAGATTAACTTCCCCTTTGGTATTGCCTGTGGTAAATTGTGTATATAAATTGAATTCGTTTCGATAATACCACCAAGTATGTCAGAGAAGACTTAGGCATGAGATGCTTTGTATGACAAGTCCATCGACATTGTCAGTGCATTAGGTGTTGATCCATCCCGCCATAGGGCAAACAAAAATCTCCGTCTGCAACATCGTCAAAATGCGCTTCTGTGGTTCCAATATTGGAAATTAAAGTTGCATTTGCCATGTGTGGACCATCTTGTCATAGAATTGTCTGGCCGCCCGATCGAGGACAGTGACAGACTCAATGCGCAATGCTTAATCCCAAGAGAGATCAATGACTTAACAAATGACATTCAACAGTCCCTGTTTGCCATGTTTGAGCAATATCAACCAGCAGTGTCTATGGAAGATTTCAAAGAGTGAGGTTTCCTGATAAAAAGCGGGATGCACGGATGCTGATCCTGTTTGGGGATACCTTGACAAATGTCAACAGGAAGTTGTATCCTAAAGACGCATTCTGCTTGCAAATACTGCTGACCATGCCTGACCGTTAATGGGGAGCACATCAATGCGCGTGAAAACAATAAGGCGGTTGAAAATGTACCACAGGTCGACAGTGAAAACGGATCGGTTATGGGGCCTAGGACTGATGAACATTCATTCACAAAGGGAGAGAAATGAATGTGAATTCGGTGAATCAATTTGTTTGCCCAAAAGGGATGAAGGCTAGCGCAATGTACTCTTTCGTGACGTTTTATTGCCTACCTAAAAGGTAACTTTGTTGTTGTTGATTGCGTTATATTTGTTGATGGAAAGATAATAAACTTTCATTATTGTGAAATGTTTATTCGTTTTCATTTTAATCAAATAGTGAAAATTAAGCCAAGAAGTACTCTGAAAACATTTATGTTCACGCCAAATTTCTTGTGAGAGCTTCTAGAAGAAGCATGCCCTCGGCCGGCCTAGAATTGTGCGTAATCCTAATTTGGGTCCAGCTACGCGCCTGATCTCCATCTGTATGCCAAAATATTTTAAAGATTTATTCATCATGATTACTACCTTCACAATTAATACATTATGTTCGTATCAAAAAACAATAAAACACAAATCACTCATATTTTTTTAAATATACACAGCTTCTTGCATTTACAAGTGTACAGTTTTACAATTTTGTTACATAGTTCTACCAAATCAATTCCTCATGTAGAACATTTTTACAACTACAACGCCGACTTAAATAACACTTTTTCTACATTTTTATAATCGTTAACGGTGCAGTTTATACAACAAATGCACATGAATGACGAATATACCCCCACAATGTGGCCTTGTCACAAAACTATGGCATTTACTATGTGTACCAAAAATTATGTGAATATGTCAAGCCTTTCTTGAGTTATCATCAGGAAACCATGAAAACTAACAGACTAACAGACCGAATGACCGACAAGTTTACTCCTATCTGTACATACCCCACCAATACTTCGTTTGAGGAGATATAATCAAATCAATATAGAATCTAATTGACTTACATGTTAAAAACAATAATAAAAATTCTTCAACAGCTATTCTAAGTTTTTTATAAACAAAATGGTTCCATTTAACTAACATCTTTACGCTTATTTTTCTGTAGTATTTTATGTACGTCCAGTTCTCTGTCATGAGAATATTTACTATTATTTTCATTAAATTTTAACTTGAGTTTTTTTGGGGGGAAACGCATTTAAGTATTTCAGAAGTTTGAAATTTCGCCACTAAATATTGCAAAAAATACTGCGTATAGTTCATTTTGTAATTATGTGTATACTGGTAATACTTGAATGAACTAAAATGATTCCCCAAAATTCAAATATATAACTGCTTGGTTTATGATCAACAATGCTACAAATAGTCCCCTAATGTTTTTTTTTTTTTTTTTCAGAAAATAACTTAAAACACATTACAATTTCTATCAGTAACAGATTCTTGTAGAAACACTTAGTCCTAACTAACACAATACATACCTTACTGACAAATACACTTAAAGCTTATTTCAACATGAGGTAAAATGCTCCTTGGTCATAACGGTTAATTATAATAAGCAATAATAGAATCAAATTTAAAAGTGGTCTGTTTACAGTTTAACACATTCTCTGTTATAATGTAAACTGATAAAATAATAAAATCCTGACAGCAAATTTCATTAGCTTTAAAGAAATGCCATAACATTTATAATAAAACAATTGTCCTTCAGTTACGATATTTAAGAAATTGGCCAACGAAAAAATAAAATAACAAAATGAAATCAATGAGAAAGCAAGGTAGTATAAAGTTGTATGCCTTTTTGAAGGTAATTATTTACCTTAATGACTCGTTCCTTTAGACAGTCATTACTTGTACGGTATTTGTGCCTGTTTTAAATTTAATATTAAAACATCAAATTCATACGTATTTGTAAATTAACAGAAAGAAACAATCAAACCAATTTAAAAGAATTAACAGGTGAGGATTTAAAATACATGTCATCTCAAACAGGACTCTTAAAACAACAGAAATCTATGAATTTCTGAGAAATATCAATCTCACATTTAAAAATCAAAACAAGGGAGATAATATGCCAATAGCTGCCATTTTGATGTACCAGTTCTCTCTTTCTCAAACTAAGGTCAGATAATCACTTGCTATTGCTCTCCATGTCAGTAACACTGAAAAGAACAAAAATCAACCACAATAAAACATTGTTCAGGGTACTGAACATTTTTATATTTTATTTTGAAAATATGATTCCTAAAAATATATTCTGTCAATTTAAATAAAACGGATATGTCTTACTTGAAAATGACCACAAATTTGACACAAATTTACAGCACACACTGCACTTTGAACCAAATTTCTTCTTCTCACTGAATGATTCCATGATTTTATACATAAAATCAGATTAATGTAACATAAAACACCGTGTATAATGCATGACAAAATTTTGCTATGAACAATAGGTTCTCATTAAACAAGGCAACAGTAATTTTCAGTCATTTTTTTTTCGACAATTACAATACACTACAATTATTAACACAAGTTTGCATACTGAAGATAATAGTAATAAAACATTTGTGCAATTTAAACAGCACAGCAGATATAAAGAAAATGAACTATTAATTATTTTCTTATAATTTACCAAATTTATAACGTTCACATTGATTTAATGTTTATTGAAGTAACTCCAATTTGTCCCAAAATAATCATTAATCAGTGATACCCAAAACCAACATTTGGGGTGTGAAACTTTAGTTTTAACAATTAAACCCTTAATGTTTATGAAAAACCCTTTTAAAAGTCAGGTTTTACATATAATTATATTGTCCATAAGGAAGTGGTGCAAAGGAGGTTTGGAGAATCCCTATAATGAAAGTAGGGGCAATACTGATTAATTTTAATTTTACAAGGAGTGTAACAAAAATTCCAAATGAATGTGGAATCTTACCCATTTCTTTGCCCAGGTTCAGATATTGACACAACCGCAGGGGGCGTAACTCTTTTCTTCTTCACAACAACAGCCTGGTCAGTGATGTCATCTCCATTGGTGACATCAGAGCTATAAATAGAACAAATCAATAGGAACTACAAATGATACAGGACCACTGAGAATCATCAAAAAAATTATAAACCATTTTCATTTGAATAAACTGATGTGCAATATGCTAAATGTATGGTACTTAATGCCATTTTTGTAATACTTCGTTGCGTTGGCAGCAAACTTTATATAAATGTTTACATTCAGCATAATGCATGATCCTTATATTTCGAATCACAATTGTTTAACTCAGAGACATGTACCGGTACACAAAAGCGTAGAATACAACTTGTCACTGACACTTGATGATTAACTTGTCACTGACACTTGATGATTAACTTGTCACTGACACTTGATGATTAACTTGTCACTGACACTTGATGATTAACTTGTCACTGACACTTTATGATTAACTTGTCACTGACACTTGATGATTAAGTTGCGCAGCCAATATTGATAGTCCAAGAGTCGGAGACTCAAACCCAGGACCACTGGCTTAAAAGATGAGTGCACTTGACACTGCGCTAACCACGTCGCTAAAAGTCTCGTCCCTAAACTGACTTAATTGACACACTGACCTTACTTTTTTTTCTTTTTTTCTTTTTTTAAATCATTTAAATCGGATATCAAAAGCTATACTGTTAACTGAGTTTACACTACACAGAATGTGGCTACGCTGGTGGAGTGCTTTTGAAACTCTATGAATGGAAACTACTGAGTAAGGCTTTAACAATAGCTGGCGAGGAGTGTTAAACATTAAAGGTCTGTTATCACGACTTCACATACTTTTTTGGCATCTCATCAAAGCTGAGTCTCTTGGAGGAAGCCCTCTTCACCGTGGTCACGTACGGCAGGTTGCCCCTCGGCTTGAACGCCGACAGAGACTCGTTGATACTCTTCAGTTTCTCGGCCGACTGGAAAAGAGTGAATGGCCTGGGACGGTTAGTGAAATGTAAATCTGTTAAGAATGAATTGCAGATATCTGACACGTATGTATAATACTGAATTACAGCTGTAAAAGAATTGACTGAGATAAACAAAATTGACCTTAATTTTTATATGAACTCATGTTATGAATTTCATTTTCTGCAACTGGAATTGACATCAACATCGAGCAATCAAAGAAATTAGTGTTGTTGTTATTTTGTTTTTGTTGTTGTTTGTGGACATCTAGAGGTCTCAAATTAGCTAACTGATAGCCTTGTGCAACACCATGATTACTCCTATCTAACATACCTAAATGTCACTCAGTGTAGCTCTGAACTACACATATTAATGACACTGAGCATCAATCGTATTATTGATTCCGAACACTTTTCACTGAACACTTACGCCGAGTAGTTCATCGAAGCTGTAGTTTTAAAGATTTTGGAATCATGTTGCTATACCAGTCAAGGAATTAACCATTAATTTGAGTACCGAATTGAGTCCATTGGCTAATGGCAAAGCAACAAACACTTACACCGAGTAGTTCACCAAAACTGTAGAGTTTTCGAGATCGTGGCGTCATGCTGCTGGGGGAACACGGAGGCTTGAAGGGCGACTCCTTCAGAGGGGAAATATAGAAATTCTTGCGACCAGGAATACTGCAAATGTCAATGGGTAACATAGTTTCAGGTTCAGAACATAATGACAAATGACAATGACATTTGCTTTAGCTGCCGATATAGACACTGATAGGTACAACAGGTAAGACCACTTCCCTGCATCCATGCATTATATCATATCTCGATCTGAATACATAGTATGGTAATCAAGATCCATAACTTAACATGTAAACAACAACACAGTACGCCGGAGGCATGTTCTAATTAAACAAATGTCCAGTCCTCACACTTTAGTCAGCAGGTTATTGGTGTAAATTCCTAAAATAAATCAAAATTTAGAACCAGCAGCATTGCATATTGAAGAAGTCTCATATTAAAGTAGTTTTACATAAAATATGCCAACATCAGTTATATCAAGATCATTTAGAGGTGTTCATACATACCTGTACACTGGAGATGAATTTAATGATGAGCTGACAGGCTTTGGCAATGGTGACAGATTGGGTTGCTATGGAAACAAAACATGCATTTACTTGTTAGGATTTTATTAGAAACATTTGTAGAACTGGGGTTTGTAAGGATAGTGTCATTTATTATGCTATGCAATCAACTGATAGCATATGTTATATACATTTGAAATTCAATGCTTATATGTAATATGTATAAGTTATTAATAAAACAAGTTTCCAATCCACCAATTTGTTTGTGTTTGCTCACATGATTAATATGACAGAATATAATTATAGTCCCCTGAAAGCCAGAAGGTGTCATGAGCATATGATCAAAGAAGGCTGATAGTCCCTTCTGGCTTTCAAGCACAAATCATCCCCTGAAAGCCAGAAGGTGTCATGAGCATATGATCAAAGAAGGCTGATACCCCTTCTGGCTTTCAAGCACAAATCATCCCCTGAAAGCCAGAAGGTGTATCAGTATATGTGTAAAGAAGGCTGATAGCCCCATCTGGCTTTCAAGCACAAATCATCCCCTGAAAGCCAGAAGGTGTATCAGCATATGTGTAAAGAAGGCTGATAGCCCCATCTGGCTTTCAAGCACAAATCATCCCCTGAAAGCCAGAAGGTGTCATGAGCATATGATCAAAGAAGGCTAATAGCCCCATCTGGCTTTCAAGCACAAATCATCCCCTGAAAGCCAGAAGGTGTATCAGCATATGATCAAAGAAGGCTGATAGCCCCTTCTGGCTTTCAAGCACAAATCGTTTACTGAAAGCCAGAACGTGTATCAGCATATGATCAAAGAAGGCTGATAGCTCTTTCTGGCTTTAAATGGATAAAAAATACAGTTCCCGTCCCAATAAGACTTTGATTATTGTCTTACCACTGGCTTTGCAAACTGCAGGATGTAGTTCTTCATACACTGCATGTAGACGCGGTTGTAGAAGCTGATGATGGAGTCATTGGTGCCATTCTCCAACAAAGCTTGTTTGTAAACCTGCAATGTACAAGCCGCAACCCTAACCGTCTCCATCTATCATATGGAATTAAAATTAGGCCTGCTGCGATGAGGAGAAAGTATCGTTGAAAGTAATTTCAAAATCCATCCAGTTATTGACCGGACACGAGAAACAGACCCCATTCTTTACCTTTGACTTCTAAGTGTGACCTTGACCTTGGAGGTATGGACCTGTATATTGGGCGTTACATATCGTCTAATGATGGTGATCATCTCAGTAATTTCACAATCCATCCAGAAATGACAATGAGTTATTGACCGGACACGCAATTTTTTGGGATGGACAGACGCACAGACATACAGGGGTAATACTTAATGCCCCTTAATCATTCTTCGAATGGCGGGGGCATAACAATTACCAAATACGCACCTCCGACATGGCGTGGGGCATAGTGCTGTACTCCTTTACAATGTCCTTGAACCGAATCTCGCAATCCGACACCTTGCAGATCCCGTACACGGAGCACATCATGATCTGAAACATTGAGTGTTCTTTCTTTAGGAAACGATCTAGGACCAGAAAAGGTACAGGTACATAATCCAACCAAAATCAAACGTGACCTAAATTCAACATAGTGTTTTTATCTTGATATTTGAACTTATGCAGATTCCGTACACAAAGCACATCATGCTGTGAAACATTGAAGTAATATTTTTTTTAGAACAAACACTATCTGGGATCAGTAAATATACGAACTTAAGTGATATTACACACTCTTTCTTTTGAGTAAGACCTAGGTTTGGAAAAGTTATGGACCCTTGATGAATGTCAAACTGACCAGAGTTATGGACCCTTGATGAATGTAAAACTGAACAGAGTTATGGACCCATGACGAATGTCAAACTGACCAGAGTTATGGACCCATGATGAATGTCAAACTGAACAGAGTTATGGAACCTTAATGATTATCAAGCTTACCAGAATTATAGACTCTTCATGATTATCAAACTTACCCGACTTATGGGCCCTTGGTCAATGTCAAACTGATCAGAATTATGGGCCCTTGACGAATGTCAAACTAAACAGCGTTATGGGCCCTTGATGATTATCAAACTCACCAGAGTTATGGACTCTTGATGATAATCAAACTGACCAGATTTATGGGCCCTTTACGAATGTTAAACTGACAAGAGTTATGGGCAATTGGTCAATGTCAAACTGACCAGAGTTATCGGCCCTTCATGAATGTAAAACTGAAAAGAAATATGGACCCTTGATAATTTAAACTGACCAGAGTTATGGGCCCGTGGTCAATGGTAAACTGACAAGAGTTATGGGCCCTTCATGAATGTAAAACTGAACAGAATTATGGACCCTTAATGATTTAAACTGACCAGAGTTATGGGCCCTTGGTCAATGGTAAACTGACGAGAGTTATGGGCCCTTCATGAAAGTAAAACTGAACAGAATTATGGACCCTTGATGATTTAAACTGACCAGAGTTATGGGTCCTTGGTCAATGGTAAACTGACAAGAGTAATGGGCCCTTCATGAATGTAAAACTGAACAGAATTATTGACCCTTGATGATTATCAAACTTACCAGTGTTATGGCCCTTGATGATTTAAACTGACCAGAAAGAGTTATGGACCCTTGATGAATGTTAAACTGTCAAGAGTTATGGGCGCTTCATGAATTTAAAACTGAACAGAATTATGGGTCTTTAATGAATGTTAAACTGAAAAGAGTAATGGTCCCTTGATGAATTTAAACTGACCAGAGTTATGTGCCCTTGGTCAGTGTTAAACTGACAAGAGTTATGGTCCCTTGACGAATTTAAACTGACCAGAGTTATGTGCCCTTGGTCAATGTTAAACTGACCTGGTCAAGATGTCTGTCCTTGAGTAGTTCTGGTCGACTGATGATACAAAATTCAAAGCACGTCCAAATCTTTTGTTGCTGCGAAAGAAAGAACAGAACAAGTTCTTCGAGAATAAAATGTAAACTAAGATTTAGTCACATTTCTTCATATGGCACCTTTATGCAATGTATATCATCTGCTCAGAAACTGTAATGTATAATTAACTTATCAAGAGTCTAACTGCACTTGAATTACTGTAATTACTCCATACGTTGGGATCTAAATATTGGGACACCCTTTAAATCCTATTATTTTGCGTGACTCCTAATATTGGGACACTTCGGGAAAATTTGAATTTTTCCTGTTTCTCATGTTTGGGACCCTGTTTTCTAAATGGGCAATTTTGTGTCAATTTCTATTAAGTCAGCAATTCACCATCTAACTGTTATTTACCAGCACCAATAAATTGCAATGTATTAGCAAAATGTGGAAATTCCATATTATATCCGTATCTCATGGCAGCTGACCCCGTCAATTTGGCCATTTGTCGATGCGTTTTAAATTACTTCATGTGGCAAAGATCTTCCCATAAAGTAATACAAGTATGATATAGTACAGTCTAGAACCAGGTAAAATACTTCAGAAAACACTTTTTCAATGATCATACATCAAAACAAATATTTAAAAAAATACCAAGCAATAAAATAAAAACTTACTGTTTCTGGGGTAATACGCAATAGGTCACCCAGTGTTTTTAATCTATGATAGCCAAGTCTACAAACTGCAAGAAAGAAAGGTTTAATTGCAAAATAATAAAATCAGCAGCTTTTGTAAATATATTTAAAGTAAAGGGAATAGATGTATATAGCCACGAAAAGCTACTTTTTCTCTGTAGTTATTACACATTCATGTTTTACAATGAAAATATACACCACAGTGTTCTTTTTCAACGATTTTAGAATATGCCCTTTCCTGTGAAATTGTGAAAATTATGTCGTAAAACCCCAAAATTGTGAAAATATTTCTTTCATTAAAAAAGAAAAATATAAACTAGTATCAAAATTCAAACAATAACTAGTAATTCTCTTGTATTTAAACTAACTTAAAGTACAAACATGTGATAAATGTGATTTAAACACTCATGCAACCATGTATATATATTGAAACATTTCAAAGATTTCATAATTCTTATCCACTTTTCCATTTGTGAATTTAGGCAAAAAAAATTGTGAAAAAAGTATACTATTGGGCTTCGTGAATGGCATCGGATAAAGGCATGAAAATAAGGCCAAAAAATGCTGCACCATATAAGAGCTTTTCATGCAAGATACATACAGCACTTTTCGGAAGAAACGTGCATTTTATGTGAGGTTAATTGTTATACATAGAAAATACTAAATCTGACCGTAAAATACTACTGAACGCTTTTAGAAACTAGCAAACATAAATAGACTTACCGTTTATACTACCCCTTAAATTATATTTCAGTCCTTAATACAATTTTTTGAAGAAAAAAAAAGACATCCAAACATTCCTTCAACATGTCTTTTTTTAATCAAAAAAGATAAGACCTATCCAAACCTTTGTTGAAGAACATGGTGAGGGCGTGAGATCGTTTGGGCGTGTCGGGGGCGCGGGTCTCTGGGCTGTCTCTGCTGTAGGCCATGGTGACCCCGCCCTTACGAGGGGACATAACCACGATGTGGCCTGAGTTAGTTCCCTTGCTAGCCTGGCCGCGACTGGGCGACATGTAACTGGAGTGGAACATTTCGTTATGAAGTATAGATAGCAAACAGAATACTAAATTGAGGTGAACAAAGACATGAAAATAGCAAATGAAAATTCATAAATGTCTCGCTTCTCCTTTGCTCTATGAAAAATTCATTTTTGTTCAGTTCAAAACACTGTGTTCATATGACGATCTAATCTTGGGTGAAACCTACATACTACTTTGATGTTTGTGATGACTGATTTCATTCTAACGGAGTTACTACATACTACTTTGATGTTCGTGATGACTGATTTCATTCTAACGGAGTTAAGTCTTAATGACACTGCACAAGTTGAAAATCTCAATCTTAACGCATAAAACGCCAAGAAGATTGACAAAGAATTTACAATTCATTAATAAACAACCTATAGTAGAATACAACGAATTTGGCGACAATTTCATGTACAACACTTACATTTCAGCTGCCTTGGCTGCATTGTTGTTCTCAGCGGATATGAGGTCATTGCACGGAGAGACGTAGGCACTGCTAATGGCACCGCATCGGGATAAGATATCAAACACTGGGGAATCCTGAAATATGCAAAAAAGGCATTCGGCAAGTGTAATGGTTATGGTGTCCACAATGCAATCAGGCGACTGTCAGTTCCATCCCTTCTCGGAAGATATCAAGTTACCTTTTCATCAAGTATTGGTTCTACCCAGAATATGGACTTGAAAGTGTCTCATTCAGCATGTGAGTTCCATCCCTGCTCAATAGACTTTGAGTGACCTTTCTCGAATCAAGTAGTGGTTCGACCCAGAATATGGACTTGAAAGTGTCTCATTCAGCATGTGATTTCCATCCCTGCTTAGTGAGTGACCGTTCTCGAGTCAAGCAGTGGTTCGACCCAGAAAATTCGACAGGGTTTCTGTAATCATTTGAGTTTCATCCTTGCTCAACAGAGTTCGAGTTACCGTTCTTAAGTAATCAAGTAGATCTACTTGTTCAACCCAGAAAACAGATTCGACAGGGTCTCAGTAATCATTTGAGTTCCATCCCTACTCAATAGAGTTTGAGTGACCTTTCTTAAGTCATCAAGTACTCGTTAACCCAGAAAACAGACTCAAAGGTTTCTAATTAAGTCTGTAGCTTTTGATACAATCGCTTAAATAAATAGGTTTAAACTAAACTGAACAAGAGGACTTGAAATCCTAACGCTCTAATGGCAACACAAGGTAACACTCTAACTTACAGATGAACCTCATTATCTCAAAGTCGCAGGGATATGACTTCAACTTATCCAAAGTTTGGCATATACGAATACAGACTCGGCATATACGAATACAGACTCGGCATATACGAATACAGACTCGGCATATACGAATACAGACTCGGCAT
This sequence comes from Congeria kusceri, assembly GCA_027627225.1. Lineage (NCBI taxonomy): Eukaryota > Metazoa > Mollusca > Bivalvia > Myida > Dreissenidae > Congeria > Congeria kusceri. Next base: position 16,768,521 of record CM051029.1, on the reverse strand, counting down.
ATACAAATACAGACACGGCATATACGAATACAGACTCGGCATATACGAATACAGACTCGGCATATACGAATACAGACTCGGCATATATGAATATGGAATAAAAGTATTGCAATCCTGTTTACATATACTGGACTGTAAACCAAGGACAATCTACTCAGTTAAAGACAGTCTGTGGTAATAGTGTGGCGACCCTTATCAGCTGAGATCAGTACACTGCTACAATTGAAACAGTGCACTCAGCCATTGCTCAGTCAGTCAGCTGAGGGAAAATATTGCAAATAATGATACGAGACTTTATGGTGGACCAATACGCAGCATGCTATGAACCTAGTTTATATATTAAAGATAACCGCTCTTTTCTATACCTCCAATTGAGGCTTTTCCCACGCACTGAAGAAATGCAGAAGAAATACATGTAATATATTTTGTACATTTTGAATTTTTAGTAGTTTTTTAATAATAATAATAATAATAATAATACAGTAGATTTCGCTTAAATGAATAGCTAATTTGTCACGTCCGAATATTCAAATATCCGGAGTATTCATACATACGGAATCAGTCACATTTTCAATTATATTAATGTTAATCAGATATGTTATGGTCTTATTTATTCCATTTTGATGATATATTGCCAAACCTGTTATGTAACAAAGTGTTTCATACTTTAGAATGCTAATAAACATGCAGAAAAGCGCTCATAGTTGTTTGTTATCCATTTTAAGGTGCATTTGAAAAATATTTCACTTGTGATAATCACTCACAGGCAACATTGCGTTCTAGAGTAGTAAAAATGACGTGTATTTGCGCTTTGCTCGTATTACATGTAATAAAACTCATTGGATTACTTTATGTATGTGCTTTATTTAGTACACGTAATATTTACAGCATTTAATAACCATATTTAACAAAAATTGATTTTGATTTGGTGTGATATGAATGATTGGAGTTGTTCACCCTCGGGACTTCGGTTGAAAACCATTGTCCTAGCACACTGCTTCACATAAATACTTTGCATAAATAAAATAAACTATACAATTCCCTTAATATGGCGGGAAAGTAACATATGTAAAACTTTGCAGTGTAGGTGCGGTGCTAATAATATAAATATATGCTTTAAAAATATAAAAATTTGTAAAACTTTTCAATAATTTTCATAAAGAACAATATACTATTGTATAAAACTGTATTGTGTACTTTACACAAACAAATACTCTGCATATTTATCACTACAGAGCATAATAATACCATAATATATAGTAATAAGATTGAGGATTTCCTACATTTCACTTAATAGCACTCTGTTCTTATATAAAGAAATCAAATAACAAGGTATACACAGTTTAAAGGGGAGTAATTCTGCAATTACCTTTTATTAGTCAACAGGAGTTGCCTCCCTTATACTATTATAGAACTACACTGTAAACATGGCTTTCATTAACTTTTGAAAACTGGAAGTTTGAACTTCCTGGCCTCTGATTTTGGAAGTTTTGCTCATAATATTTGGAAGTTTTGACAGTATTGCGCTACATAAGTCCTGATTATTTCAGAAAAGATATTAAGTAATGTAAAAAATTCAAGGTGATTTTAAGGCCAGTTCTTTTTAATCAAGTGTTTATATGCCAATTTATTCAGTGAAATAGGTTAACATTTCGATAAATTACTTAATGTTTCTTCTAACTTGTACATCCTTACATGATGGAACTTCCATGGCTGAAATTTTGGAAGTTCTGCAACTTCCATGACTGCAATTTTGGAAGTCCTGTGACAAAATCTGTGAGTAAATTACTCCAAAACTTTCCTTAATGAAAGCCCTGTGTAAAACAGCCAAGCAAACAAGTATTTAATCAGATTGTCTCCCTTCACTTGCAAAATTGATATATGAGAGACATAACAGTAAAAATATATTAAGCGGAAATGTGTAATAGACTATTATATTTATTATTAAGATATTTATGTTTGACAATAGGAGTAAATAAGTAAAAGTTTCTTTGCAAATAGGGAAAAAAAGGAAAAAACAGGAAATGTCTTTAAAACAGACAATCGGCGTAGAAATTAATATTGAGATGTCATTTTTTTGCCCTTAATATTATACAAGAAGACCAAGCTGTGACTTCACGGACCCCATATTTTTCGTTCCCTACTAAGGAGACTTCTCAGACCCCAGATGTTTCGGTCCCTACTAAGAAGACTTCTCGGACACTAGATTTTTCGGACACTATAAGAAAACGTATCGGCCCCCAAAATTTATTTGAGATAAACTCAATAATTATTAATATCTGTACCGTAAAAAAAACGATCATATACCGCCCCATGTTTTCACCAGTGATACATGAATACGCTAAATACTTTTAATTTACGTAAACATAATTGATACATGAATTTGTCAGGCAAAGTTAACAAATTAACATTGTCAGAAAATAATAGCGCGAATTAATGAGCAGTAAGTTTATTAATTCCCCATTTATTGCATTTCTCGGGTTTAGGATTCTCCAGACGCTAATTTTAGAATGATTCTCCTGCTAGAATTGTACTCGCTAGAATTAATTCACGGGGACGGCAGTCGGTTACAGCGTACAATAATATTTTTACACATTTATAAAATAATAGGAAATATAAGCTCAATCAAATTTGCTAATATTTGATTTGCTTATTTATCAGATAAATACCAGAAATTTACCACTTAACATTTTGTGCTTGCGAGCTCAACAGGCAACATTGTACGTTGTGACCGAGTGTCGTACCCGTGAATTGTAGGATTGTTATTGCTATTTATAGAGCGCGCCGATTATGTAGGCTAAACTATATAGTTATTTTATTATGTGAATGAATATAACATTCTGATTATGACATACAATGAGTAAAATTTTTCATAATTATGTTCATTTCTATAGTGTATGTCGAAGATATGTTTATCACTGTAATTTAACCACTTATGTAAACAATTATGTAAATTTTTAATCCCCAAAAGTATGAAACAGTTATTGGTATACGTTAAACCATTGTTTGAAGTTTGCATTCCCTAAAATTAGAAAATTTGCCCAATTCTATTGGCATTCAATTTTCCCGCTGCATAATTATCGAAAGAAATCTAGGTCAAAAGTGATCTTAGACAGCTACGCCAAAAAAACAACAACAAACAAACAGAGATTAACCTATATTAACGTGAGAAAGTGAAGATTGGAGAAAATAGCCCAACTGGAATAACAGTTAAATGGTGGAAACACATAATTTTATGTGTATCATCATTTTTCAAAACCTGTTATGCAGCAAATGCTGCAACAGTGTTGTTGGAGTCTTTCTTACTTAAAGATCTGGGTCAAACTCGGGTAAAACTTACCATATACAATATGTAATATTAAATTTAAAACCGATGTGCAAATGCACGTGTAATGATATTTATAATAACGACTGTAAACAATGTTAATTATATCCAGATCTCTAAGTGGTTCAGCATTGTTTTACAACATCTTTATAATTTGCATGTCTTTATATATGGAGATAGAGAAAAAAGGTTAAAATATGCTTTCTTAGCTTTATTTATTATAAGGTTCAAGTAGTGATAGTTGAATATACAATGAAGATGGACTATTCAATTAATAGCAAGTAAATTAACGTGAGACTGTTAAAGTAACTCGCATCTGCAAGTATATGTTGGTTGGTATGTAATATTTTCTTTATAATGGGTATATATATTTTAATGATGGATGTTACAATTGCATGACATGCTTTTAACTAATGCTGAACTCCTGTAGACAGGGAACATAACTTGTTGCTCCAACATAACTTGTTGCTCCAACCTGATACCCTGTCTTTTGAGTTTTATGCATAATTGTTGGGCAATTTTGTGGAATGTAGCCTACCCCAGGGTGACAATTTAAGAAAATGGTCAACATAGCAGGATGAGAATCCAATATACAGTAAAATTAAGAATAAAACATATATTACACCCTTCCGGCACTATCAAACGGCTTACTTTTTAGGGCCTTTTAAAATAACACAAATAAAACAAGACATAACTAATAAAAGCAACTGTCTAGACTGTATAGATATATACAAATAAAAGAAAATCACCCTGGGGAGCACATGAAAGGAAGATTTTGTCTCGTTCGTGATTATTAAAAGAAGGGATAGCACCGGTGGGGGAGGGGAATTTTGGCCGGTAGTGCTTGAATGGTATTTTGAGATACTGGGACCAGGGGGGCGCACAGGTTTACATGCTCTACATAGATAGGGATACTTAAAACATGTAGTTCAACACTTTAAAAGTTTAAATGTGGATAACCACTTCTATGAAACAGTTATTTGTTAAAAATATACAAAATTCTACATTAAGAATAACTGCAGAAAATCTAAATATGTAATACCACAAAGAAATAATGGCAACTTGATCATTATTAACAATATGATCCAAATACTTGCCATAAAATTAAGAAACTTACTACCCATGAAGGTTAAAACTATGTATAGTACACATTAAAAAATTGATAACTGGGTCCTCTCCATATTATATAAAATCTGCAATAAAATGGGGCTTATTAATACTTGACAATAGTAAACGGGGCAAACTCTTAACTAAAAAATGGCTTAAAATAAGGAATCCTTGGTCAATCAGATTTACAGATTTACAAACAATGCAGACACACACTGTTTTGTAACTGGAGACTCCAGTGTATGCACTGTACTTGGCCCACAGATTACACCTATTAGTCACGTGACATTCAACAGACGCTGCATACATGCGTGGTGTGTAATGATAACAAAGGCGGTCATTGAAGCGTGGCTGTCAAAACTAGCGATACGATACGTATCTTCGGAGATTATGAGATTATCGAGCGGACTATACATCTACAACTGATAATTGGCTATTCAATTAACTGGAGGATACCATATTTTCTATCAGATTAGGCAGTGTTTTTACAATGGGAATGAATGCAAATGCTTTGGTGTTTTCAATCTTCATTCAATTAAGCCAAATATGTTTAATTATCTGATATTCAATTAAGTGGAATCTACTGTAATAATAATGATAATTATCATCATCATCCATCATCATCCCAACAGTCCTTATTTACTTACTGACTGCCATGCAACACTGTCAAGTATTCTGTTCTCTATAGACGTCAAATGCTGAAAAACAAACAACAAAAATATAAACAAAAGTCCAATTTAGAAGTACTCAAATACATATTTTCATGAGGCAAATAAGTTTTTAAAATTATGAATGAAAATTGCTGTTTTAATTTCTATGAACAAAACAATTTTATACACAAGTAATGCAAGTCATTTTCGCTATGCCAAAGTAGTATTTGTCATTTTGAAATGCTAATATGGCTACTAGGGAATATCAGACCTTTTCATGTTTATTCTTTTGAAGGACTTTTTTTTCCATGAAAATTAGTGACGTCATAAACAAGCCTCGCCTTGTAAACCTTTCCACAACTCGTCAGATAAATTCAAGTACACAAAGACACTAACCTACTAATTTTCTATATACACACAAAAGCATGTACAATCGTGTATGAATACAACAGTTCCTCAGGAAACTAACCTTTATTATATCCCTGGTCAGATTTGGCTCTGCTTTCAGATAGCTCTCCAGCACTTTGTAGAAGTCGAAGGCGTAGAGTTCGAACACGTCGAGTACCCACGGGAACAGGAACTTGCTGTCGCTGCTGTTGAGAACCGAGTGAGTCATGGACCCTGAAAATATTGCATCTTTGTATGAAATCAAAAAGGAATTTAAACACTTTTTCTGTGTTGAACATGTACTTGTTTTTCGAAAAACTGGAATGTTTCCGGAGTAGGGATTGAAAACATGATCTCCCAGTCACACCACATCCAATGGAGTTGTTTACCTTTTTTTTAAAGACACGTTTTGATAAAAAAAAAAATGATTGAAAATTATCTAAAATCTGACAAAAATATGGATTTCACAGAAAACAATTAAACTAAAAATTTCGCTAGAAAGTTTAGGATCGGTGTTTTTTTCGCTAGGTAGTCGGGTTGCCAGAAACACATAAATTATTTTTTGGACCCAAGCACAAGCATATTATATACCAAAAATTGCAGTAAACACATACTATTAAACTATATACTAACAAGAGACATTGTATGTTGTGAGGACGATCTCTGTAGAACACGCCAGCAGTGAGCGATGAAAGACGTCGTTGTTGAGTAGACTGCTGAAGTCTTTCTGTGCTAACCTTTCCCTCTCCTGAAAGAATAGTAGAAAGAGAAAGGTATACATGAACTAACAAGCAGTGAGCGATGAAATACGTCGTTGTTGAGGAGACTGCTTAAATCCTTCTGTGCTTACCTGTTCCCTCTCCTGAAAGAATAGTAGAAAATATGAGGTATGCATGTACTAACAAGCAGTGAGTGATGAAAGACGTCGTTGTTATGGAGACAACTGGAAACTTTCTATGCTACCCTTTCCTTCTCCTGAAAGAATATCAGAAAAGGAAAGATATACATGTAGTAACAATGTAAAATAGGCAGGGGCATACCAACATGTAGGCCTAATTTGTATATATACAGTTAATTAGTAATGTATACTAGTAGTAATTGATGAAAGCGTTTGCATTAGTGTTTTAAGTTGAGGTGACATATATTTGTATCAGTTTTTTTAAGTTGTTGTTTTTACCAGTTTGTTTTAAATTTATTGCTATGTCAGTGTGTAACTAGTTAATTAATTAACAAACTTTAAAAAAAATCTGTGTATTTAGCTAATCAATTCTCCTAATGAACCATCAAACCAAACATCAAGGTAACTGTGACTCAAAAAATCCCCAAATTCATCAAATTGTCAATCAAGAAATATTAATATGTTAAATTTTTTTAGCCATTCCAAGTTTGCCTAACGGCGTTTTCAACTGATGCAAAATCCTGCTTTTTATGTTAGCAAACAGCAACTTACTCATTTATGACTTGAGCAAATTATCTGCCTTACATCGTTTTGAGGCACTTGTTTTCCATTTGACAACTTCAGAACGATTAATTCTATCACAATAATGGTGAACTATGCAAAGTTCTTTACATTAATTAACACAATGTAATTACCAGGGCCCGTATTCACAAAGCACCTTTGTGAAAACTTCCTTAAATTCATAAAATTCCGTAAGTCCCTGGCTGTTTCATGTGTAGGTCTTTTAACCCTAAAATGTTGTAAACTTGTAAATATTGCTTATATGTTTAGTACTGCAGCCTTCTTTGTACAGAAATCATTTGATTTCACATATAAAATTTTATCTGAAATTTTCACTTAAGTACAACTTAAGTTAAGATTCCTCTTAGGAGCTTTGTGAATACAAGCCAAGGGGCCATATATCCACAAAGCTCTTAAGTACAACTTAAGTTAAGATTCCTCATAGGAGCTTTATGAATACAAGCCAAGGGGCCATATATCCACAAAGCTCTTAAGTACAACTTAAGTTAAGATTCCTCATAGGAGCTTTATGAATACCAGCCCAGGGGCCATATATCCACAAAGATCTTAAGTACAACTTAAGTTAAGATTCCTCTTAGGAGCTTGTGAATACCAGCCAAGGGGCCATATATCCACAAAGCTCTTAAGTACAACTTAAGTTAAGATTCCTCTTAGGAGCTTTATGAATACCAGCCAAGGGGCCATATATCCACAAAGATCTTAACGACAAACTTAAAGTAAAGCATATTTAAGTGAACAGTCCAAACAAACTTTATTATGTGAAAATCAATATTTTATATTTCAAATATGGTAAAAAGGAACAATTAGTGATTCTTTATCGATTAAAACAATTCAATATAAAATAAACTTTAAATAAACCAATCACAGCCTTATGGAATGTTAAGATTTTAAGAATTTTACTCAAGTTTTTCAATACCGAGCTCTATTAATACCAGCCCCTGATTGTTCTGCCATAACTACTCACTATGTCCAGCCCATGATTGTTCAGCCATAACTACTCACTATGTCCAGCCTATGATTGTTCAGCCATAACTACTCACTATTTCCAGCCTATGATTGTTCAGCCATAACTACTCAATATGTCCAGCCTATGATTGTTCAGCCATAACTACTCATTATGTCCAGGCTATGATTGTTCAGCCATAACTACTCACTATGTCCAGCCAATAACTGTTCAGCCATAACTACTCACTATGTCCAGCCTATGATTGTTCAGCCATAACTACTCACTATGTCCAGCCTATGATTGTTCAGCCATGACTACTCACTATGTCCAGCCTATGATTGTTAAGCCATAACTACTCACTATGTCCAGCCTATGATTGTTCAGCCATAACTACTCACTATGTCCAGCCTATGATTGTTCAGCCATGACTACTCACTATGTCCAGCCTACGATTGTTCAGCCATAACTACTCAATATATCCAGCCCATGATTGTTCAGCCATAACTACTCACGATATCTAGCCTATGATTGTTCAGCCATGACTACTCACTATGTCCAGCCCTATGATTGTTCAGCCATGACTACTCACTATGTCCAGCCTATGATTGTTCAGCCATCACTACTCAATATATCCAGCCCATGATTGTTCAGCCATGACTACTCACGATGTCCAGCCTACGATTGTTCAGCCATGACTACTCACTATGTCCAGCCTATGATTGTTCAGCCATCACTACTCACTATGTCCAGAATATGATTGTTCAGCCATGACTACTCACTATGTCCAGCCTATGATTGTTCAGACATAACTACTCACTATGTCCAGCCTACGATTGTTCAGCCATGACTACTCACTATGTCCACCATATGATTGTTCAGCCATAACTACTCACTATGTCCAGCCCATGATTGTTCAGCCATGACTACTCACTATGTCCAGCCTATGATTGTTCAGCCATAACTACTCACTATGTCCACCCTATGATTGTTCAGCCATGACTACTCACTATGTCCACCCTATGATTGTTCAGCCATGACTACTCACTATGTCCAGCCCATGATTGTTCAGCCATAACTACTCACTATGTCCAGCCTATGATTGTTCAGCCATGACTACTCACTATGTCCAGCCCATGATTGTTCAGCCATAACTACTCACTATGTCCAGCCTATGATTGTTCAGCCATGACTACTCACTATGTCCAGCCTACGATTGTTCAGCCATAACTACTCAATATATCCAGCCCATGATTGTTCAGCCATAACTACTCACGATATCTAGCCTATGATTGTTCAGCCATGACTACTCACTATGTCCAGCCCTATGATTGTTCAGCCATGACTACTCACTATGTCCACCCTATGATTGTTCAGCCATAACTACTCACTATGTCCAGCCCATGATTGTTCAGCCATAACTACTCACTATGTCCAGCCTATGATTGTTCAGCCATAACTACTCACTATGTTCACTCTATGATTGTTGAGCCATAACTACTCACTATGTCCAGCCCATGATTGTTCAGCCATAACTACTCACTATGTCCACCCTATGATTGTTGAGCCATAACTACTCACTATGTCCACCCTATGATTGTTGAGCCATAACTACTCACTATGTCCACCATATGATAGTTGAGCCATAACTACTCACTATGTCCAGCCCATGATTGTTCAGCCATAACTACTCACTATGTCCACCCTATGATTGTTGAGCCATAACTACTCACTATGTCCAGCCTATGATTGTTCAGCCATAACTACTCACTATGTCCAGCCCATGATTGTTCAGCCATAACTACTCACTATGTCCACCCTATGATTGTTGAGCCATAACTACTCACTATGTCCAGCCTATGATTGTTCAGCCATAACTACTCACTATGTCCAGCCTATGATTGTTCAGCCATAACTACTCACTATGTCCAGGCTATGATTGTTCAGCCATCACTACTCACTATGTCCAGCCTATGATTGTTCAGCCATAACTACTCACTATGTCCAGCCCATGATTGTTCAGCCATGATTACTCACTATGTCCACCCTATGATTGTTCAGCTATAACTACTCACTATGTCCAGCCCATGATTGTTCAGCCATAGCTACTCACTATGTCCAGCCCATGATTGTTCAGCCATAACTACTCACTATGTCCAGCCCATGATTGTTCAGCCATAACTACTCACTATGTCCAGCCCATGATTGTTCAGCCATAACTACTCACTATGTCCAGCCCATGATTGTTCAGCCATAACTACTCACTATGTCCAGCCCATGATTGTTCAGCCATAACTACTCACTATGTCCAGCCCATGATTGTTCAGCCATAACTACTCACTATGTCCAGCCCATGATTGTTCAGCCATAACTACTCACTATGTCCAGCCCATGATTGTTCAGCCATAACTTCTCACTATGTCCAGCCCATGATTGTTCAGCCATAACTACTCACTATGTCCAGCCCCTGATTGTTCAGCCATGACTACTCAATATGTCCACCCTATGATTGTTCATCCATGACTACTCACTATGTCCACCCTATGATTGTTCAGCCATAACTACTCACTATGTCCACCCTATGATTGTTCAGCCATGACTACTCTCTATGTCCAGCCTATGATTGTTCAGCCATAACTACTCACTATGTCCAGCCTATGATTGTTCAGCCATGACTACTCACTATGTCCACTCTATGATTGTTCAGCCATGACTACTCACTATGTCCAGCCTATGATTGTTCAGCCATGACTACTCACTATGTCCAGCAGCCTCTTCATGACCCGATAGTACAGGTTGGAGGCCTGCCTGTAGCGCTGCTCTGCCACCGCGCCCTGTCCTGTCCCCGCCGTCTCGAGGTAGTGGGAAAGGAACTTTAGCTTCATCTGTGACACCCGGTCTGTGATGGACCTCTCCGGATTGCTGGCACAGTTCTGTGAATATATGAAATGAATGTTATTTTCTGTACTGTGTTGGTCCATATTTACTGTTATAAGCTGTTCTTAAAGCCACATGTACTGCTCAATGTTGTTCTTTAGCCATATTTACTTAACTACGCTGTTCTTTTGATAGCCATATATAAACTATATCTCACCTCCTATATAAATGACGTGATCCGATTGGCTAAGAGCGGTCACATGACCGTGGTGTATTAACCATACACCATGGCTAATTTTCAATACTCCATAGAAAGTAAAACAAAATGGCAACTGCTGGATAATCTGTTGTTTTGTTTAATAATTTTATATCAACTTGATGTTACATGGCATATTTTTTATGGTTAAATACAGATTCCAAACAAATGTATCTTAATACTGTGAAAGAACTGTCTAACGTGCACCAACTATAAAAATTAAGTAATCTTATCTCGGTGTTTTTGCTGTTTATCAACCTCGACAGTGTGTCTGACAAAAACAAAATACTGCTTTGTTCTTGTCATATTTTAATAAATCCAATTTAATAAATCCATTTTTACATCAGCATATAATATCCACAGTTGATGTGCACAATTCATTGAATTTCTGTGATTAGTCTAGTTAAAATGTCTTAAATTTCCAATGTGTACTGCAGTATACTTACTGTACTGCTTGACACTCCATTTGATTACTAAAGATGACGTAACTTACATGACGTAGGTCTACTGTTATTGTCTGTTTCTTGGTAGACACATTACAGTCAGTTCCAGTTTGTTAAAGGGACACTCTTGAATAAAATAACAATTGAATATTTTAACATTTTTAATATCTTTACTAATTCGAACCATGGACGACCATTAAAAAATTTAATAAGATTTAAAAAACGCTGCTTTTATCAATAATTATTTATTATTAATGGACCTACATGTGCGTACCTAGAACAAATTAAATGAAACCAATGAAAGGTAGTCGGTGGGATATATTCGTTACACTGTTAGTAACTGATGGTGTATGCGATATACACCCACAGTGGCTTTAAACCATACTCGAGCTGTGCTCTCGTATGGTATGAAGCCACTGAGGGTGTTATCCCATACACCATCAGTTACTAACAGTGTAACGAATAGTACTGTGTTGTTCTTTAGCCATATTTACTCTTCTGTGATGTAATTTAGCCAAATGTCCTTTACTATGCTGTTCTTTAGCCATATTTACTCTTCTGTGATGTAATTTAGCCAAATGTCCTTTACTATGCTGTTCTTTAGCCATATTTACTCTTCTGTGATGTAATTTAGCCAAATGTCCTTTACTATGCTGTTCTTTAGCCATATTTACTCTATTGTACAGTACTGTAGAATACTGTTCATTACCGATAGCTATTTATGTTCTAATATGTTCTTGAGCCATATTCACTCTGCTGAATAGTACACTAGTATATTGTTCATTACCGGTAGCTATATATGTTCTAATATGTTCTTTGATGTTCTTTTAATATATTTCATGTACTTCGTTGTCTTTAGCCATAAGTACTGTACTGTGTTGTTCTGTACCTATATTGACTGTACTGTGTTGTTCTTTAGCCATATTAGTGTATTATCTTCTTTGTTGTTCTTGAGCCATTTTTGCTACACTGTGTTGTTCCTTTGCCATATTTACAGTAATATGTTCTTTGTTGTTCTTTAGCCATATTTACCATACTGTGTTGTTCTTTAGCCATATTTACAGTAATATGTTCTTTGTTGGTTTTTAACCATATTAACTGTACAGTGTTGTTCTAAAGTCATATTTTCGATACTATGTTGTTTGTTGTTCTTTAGACATATTTACTATACTGTGTTGTTCTTTAGCCATATTTAATGTACTGTGTTGAACTTTTAGCCACATTTACTGTACTGTTTTAAACTTTAACCATATTAACTGTACTGTAATATTCTTTATCTATATTTACTGTACTGTGCTGTACTTTACCTATATTAACTGTACTTTGTTGAATTTAAACCAAATGTACTGAACTGTGTTGTTCTTTAGCTTTATTAATTGTACAGTGCTTTTAACCTGTATTTTCTGTACCATGTTGTTTGTTGTTCTGTAGACATATTTACTGTACGGTGTTGTTCTTTAGACATACTTACTGTACTGTTGATCTTTAGACATATTTACTGTACTGTGTTGTTCTTTAGACATATTTACTGTGCAGTGTTGTTCTTTAGACATATTTACTGTTCTGTGTTGATCTTTATCCATATTTACTTTACTGTGTTGATCTTTAGACATATTTACTGTGCAGTGTTGTTCTTTAGACATATTTACTGTACTGTGTTGTTCTTTAACCATATTTACTGTACTGTGTTCTTCTTTAAACATATTTACTGTACTGTGTTGATCTTTAGACATATTTACTGTACTGTGTTGTTCTTTAGATATATTAACTGTACTATGTTGTTCTTTAGACATATTTACTGTACTGTGTTGATCTTTAGACATATTTACTGTACTGTGTTGATCTTTAGACATATTTACTGTACTGTGTTGATCTTTAGCCATATTTACTGTACTGTGTTGTTCTTTAGACATATTTACTGTACTGTGTTTATCTTTAGACATATTTACTGTACTGTGTTGATCTTTAGACATATTTACTGTACTGTGTTGATCTTTAGACATATTTACTGTACTGTGTTGATCTTTAGCCATATTTACTGTACTGTGTTGTTCTTTAGACATATTTACTGTACTATGTTGTTCTTTAGACATATTTAATGTACTGTGTTGATCTTTAGACATATTTACTGTACTGTGTTGTTCTTTAGACATATTTACTGTACTATGTTGTTCTTTAGACATATTTACTGTACTGTGTTTATCTTTAGACATATTTACTGTACTGTGTTGATCTTTAGACATATTTACTGTACTGTGTTGTTCTTTAGACATATTTACTGTACTGTGTTGTTCGTTAGACATATTTACTGTACTGTGTTGATCTTTAGCCATATTTACTGTACTGTGTTGTTCTTTAGACATATTTACTGTACTGTGTTGTTCTTTAGACATATTTATTGTACTGTGTTGATCTTTAGATATATTTACTGTACTGTGTTGTTCTTTAGACATATTTACTGTACTGTGTTGATCTTTAGACATATTTACTGTACTATGTTGTTCTTTAGACATATTTACTGTACTGTGTTGATCTTTAGACATATTTACTGTACTGTGTTGTTCTTTATACATATTTACTGTACTATGTTGTTCTTTAGACATATTTACTGTACTATGTTGTTCTTTAGACATATTTACTGTACTATGTTGTTCTTTAGACATATTTACTGTACTATGTTGTTCTTTAGACATATTTACTGTAATATGTTGTTCTTTAGACATATTTACTGTACTATGTTGTTCTTTAGACATATTTACTGTACTATGTTGTTCTTTAGACATATTTACTGTACTATGTTGTTCTTTACACATATTTACTGTAATACGTTGTTCTTTATACATATTTACTGTACTATATTGTTCTTGAGACATATTTACTGTACTGTGTTGTTCTTTAGACATATTTACCGTACTGTGTTGTTCTTTAGACATATTTACTGTACTATATTGTTCTTTAGACATATTTACTGTACTATGTTGTTCTTTAGACATATTTACTGTACTGTGTTGTTCTTTAGACATATTTACTGTACTATGTTGTTCTTTAGACATATTTACTGTACTGTGTTGTTCTTTATACATATTTACTGTACTGTGTTGTTCTTTAGACATATTTACTGTACTATGTTGTTCTTTAGACATATTTACTGTACTGTGTTGTTCTTTATACATATTTACTGTACTATATTGTTCTTTAGACATATTTACTGTACTGTGTTGATCTTTATACATATTTACTGTACTGTGTTGATCTTTAGCCATTTCTCCTGTACTCTGTTGATCTTTAGCCATTTGTACTTTACTATGTTTTTCTTTAGCAATATTTCCTGTTAAGTGTTGTACTTTAACCATATTTACTAAACTACTTTAGCCATATGTACAGTACTATGTTGTTTTTTGCAATATTTACTGTACTATGTTGAAATCGTATTCAGTGTGGGTATTTTATATGGGTTAATGAACAAAAAGTAGCTGCCAACCTATACATTTCTTTAGCCAAATATTTAAATCTGTAAAAATCACTGGCTAATTCAACAAATGACAGAGAGACACTGTGTTCCAAACTATCCAACCTATAATGCAGTCTATCCTTGTACTTACAAAGGAAATTGACCTATGCATAAACACTACAGGTTTATTATTAATAAAGATCTGATAATTTTATAAATAACAACAACACATTTTACATGAACCATTTTTTACAGCAAACAATTATTAACAAAAATACAATCATGTAAATCAATGGCACTCAGCAATTATTTTAAAAGCAAACAATTAACTGACAAGATCACACCACATAATATTATATACGATTGTCAAGCAATATTACTTTGTTTTCCACATATGATCCCGATTACTTTTCATCTGTTAAAGATCGCAGAATAAACAACAAAAGGTTTTGTTCTCAGTATATACAAAACTGGAACATTTCAAGTTTCTATTTTATAATAAGGATATTTTCCAACCGCTATCACCAGAAAATTTGACTTTATATCACAATTATCCAAACTAAATGATGCAATAACACAGCAGGTAAATTTGTATCATTATCAGTAATTCATTAAGTAAAAATACATCGCTAAATATAATGTGATTAAACTCGGACTAACGACCAAAATTCACAGCTCCTGTGTTTGTCTGCATGCATTATCATTGCAGACAATGATTCTCAAATTGACAAGAACTGTGACTGTTTGTCAGATAAGAAAAACATGTTAGACCTTTCAAAAAAAAAAATCGTATACATAACATACTTGCTTGATAACACAGTACATTGTAATAGAAACTGCAAACTCAATCTGTAATACAGAGCATCCCTGTCAATGTTCAAAGAAACATTGTTATTGTCAGATAAAACATTTATTAATAAAAGTATCTGATAAATGTGGAAGTGTGCTATTGCACTTCAAACACCAGGATATTATCCTGTCCCACAATGATGGAGGCTGTGTTGTTATTGTAGCAGACTGACCATGGGCTCCTAACTCCATCCCTCAGTGTTGCCAGCTTCTTCCTGCCCTGGCTATCCACCTGAATGATAGTGTTGGATGAGTTTCCACAGATCAACACCTGGCCAGCAGGTGTTACATGTACACCCCATGGGCCTCGTAGTTCAGGGTCAGTGAAGCTGTTCAGCACTGACCCATCCCTGGCCAGGGTGAGGAGCTTGTTATGGGCATTGTTGGTCACATAGATCACGTCACCTGTGGGGCTCACAGCACATCTATCTACTGCAAAACAGAGTTACATCAAGATATTTAAATACTTTAATAATGTTTATAAATAAACTGAAGTGATGTATTTTCGTTAATTTGTGTTTGGTTTTTCAAAATAGACAATAACAATTTTACATAAAATTCAATAATCATACATGTTAGTATGACTGGAACACAAAGCATTAGTTAATTTATTATAACAGTATTATTAAAGCTGCTATGTCATAGATAGGGAAAATGAAAAAAATGTTAAAAATTGTTTCAAATCTAGTAAAACACATTATCATTAAATAGAAATGACTGAAATAACATTGCTGGCACATTTACAAAAGTTCCAAACACCTTGGTTTAATCATTACAACGCATTCAAACCAATTTCAAAAGCGTCTCGATACACATTTCAAGTATTTATAACTCTTAGGTTGTTGTTGTGAAATCACCACGTGTTACAAACAGCCAATCAATTTCACTTTCGGAGTCCAGTTGTTTACAAAACATATGCCCCAAATTACAAATAGCGCAAAGTGCATCTGCCTCTAATGCCGAGGACCCGGATTCAATCCCCCGCAAGTGCTCAGACTTTTTTCATTTCAGTAGTGTTAGAAGAAATCTTTGTTTGCACGACAATTTCCTAATATATTTCAGATTATTAAGAAATCCTTAAATTAATAAAATCATTAAATATACCATATAATCTCTCGTTTAAAGACATTTGTGTCCTAGTTTCCCGTAAAAGGAATGTAAATCACATGCGTGATTTTTGCATGAAGAAATACCGTTATTGTGGTCAGTAAAGTGTTTCACTTTCGAGGGTATCAAAATTTGAATAAAGACATTGGTACAACCAATTGAGAAAACAGGTAATTTTAAACCAATTAACATGGGTTTTTTCTATTCAAATTTGCTTATTAGTGGACACAAACTTACCAAGTGATTTAGTATGTAAATTGTTGAATGTATTATATATTTTAAACTTAAATACCTGTAGAACATGTTTCATAGACTGCCCTCAAAATTAATTGTCCAATTTATGACAACTGATATCACTGTCAGAAGTACAGTTATTCATGAAAGGCATGGAACTTGTGAAATCACCACTGTGTTTTTATGAATAGTGACATTTGTCTTTAAATAAGCTATTGGAATCGCATCTGACATCTTCATAAACGGTCCGAAATTACAATAACTCAATACCACACACCGCAAATTCCTAGTATATGTTTAGAAGGGCTTTCCCAAAACAGTCAGTTAGTCTGCTATAATTTGTATCGTTATCATATTTTAAGTGATTCTTTATTGATTGCATTTGATGAGTATAGTATTATTTACATTACAAACATCAATTTTGGCCCCAGTTATATATGTCATCTGTGAAGAAGCAGGTTTAATACATGATTGTTATGATGAGTTGATAGATGTATGATGAATTAAAATTAAAGGCAAAATACTGACAAATTCTATTTATAGACTTAACATGTTTTAATAGTTGCTCTTACATATAAATAAATGATGGAAATCATTTCTAAATGTGTATTGAATAATTAACTCACAAGTATATCTTGCACAACCAGGTAGTTTAAAATTACTAAAACGAAACTAAAATGAATCCACCATGATTCTTACCTGTAGACCCACCTGATGTATCCTTATACAGCTTGCTGACCAGTTTCCCACCCAGAGTGTACTTGTACAGTGCAGTAGTATCAGTGACATACAGGTCTCCATTGTGGTGGGCAATACCAATACTGCAATGTTGTAACTGAAGCTTATTGCCCTTTACCAGCTGCCCATTGTTGACAAATATAAACTGGACCTGATGAGTGTAATCACCATCATACACAGTGACAGCCACTTCACATGGAGAGATCTGACACATGTCCTGTGGATAAGCAGACATGTCACATACACAGACCACCTGGTACTGCTGGTCCAGCAGCTTTACTCTCTTATTAATCCAGTCAGCCACAAGGATCTGACCATTTGAGAGTGCACAGATGCCTGTGATTGTGTATACCTGGCTTGAATCACCTGATACTGCCACATTATACTCAGAGTTCTGCTTCACAGTAAATGCCTGGTCTGGATTTCCCTGTACAGTCAATGTTTGATTACTGTGTACAATCCTCCCCAGACCTGACAGTTTGGACAAGTACTGCTCGATGTCACCGTTAGCCTGGAATGAAAGTGAATGTTTAACTTGAACAGATTTCTCCTTCAGATATGCTTCTGACTGTTGTATCTTATCCAGGCATTTTTTGCTGGCAATAAAGGAGAGTTCCTCCTTGCTCTTATCACTGATGTCCTGTATGACTTCGCGGAGTCGTTTTAATTCATCTCGAAGCCTCGTACAGTTTTCCACATCATTCTTGAGGGAAGCTTGAAGGCTATTCAGTGTTTCTTTCATTTGCTTCAGGGTGTTTTTTTCTATTTCATCAAAAGCTGCATTTATTTTCCTGCGGGTTTCTCGTACCTTGTGTAATTGTTTATCGTATGAGCCCTGCAAAGAATGAATGTTTATCTCCCAATTAGTTTGAAGCTTCTTTATTTCTTCTAGGATAGTTTGAAGTTTAACTGACAGTTGCTGGAGGTCTGTTGAATGTTTTTTCACTGACTCCGAAATAAGTGTAACTTTTGTGCACTGTCTGAAAGAATAACATAAACATTATATTATAATTAAAGATTAAGAACATTTAAGTAAAATGCTATCAATAACACGACAAGATGCACGGCTTGATATAAAACTATGTGATTTACATACAAACAGAAAATAGTTGGATGCTCTTAAAATTTTAGAAGATAATATATTCTTCTACTGAATATTTTATGAAACTTATTTAAGGAACATGAATTATTACTTTGAATGAAAGATTTGTGTGTTTGGGAAATAGTGAAGAAAGGGCATTCATAAAATGTGTAACTGGTTTTAATGCAGGGTGAAATTTAAGTAAACCTTAAACTCGTTAAACATATTCATTGATGTTATCTAACACCCAGGTATTCAGTTTACCTGCTAACCATTAGTATCTAGCTAATAACAGGAAGTTTAAAACTCAAATGTGTCATTTCGGTTAACATACACTTCTCAAGACACCATTTTGATGTAGTTGTCCTGAATTTGATTCTTCAGCAAATTATCTGTGTTCATTCAATACTGATTTCAGAGGTAAACCTAAAATCTCAGTAACACTCAAGTTATTATAAAATATACAGCCTTTCAATTGACCAAGACTTTTAAATCAACCAAATTTGTAAGTTTCGTTTTAAGAGCGTGTCAATAATTACAAAAATATTGTTTTACGTGCCTCAATTGTGTCACATATTTACCATAATAACTGAATGAAAACATGTCTACGGTACCTGTGATTAAGGAAAGCACAGTTAGTGCATGTCTACGGTAAACATGTCTACGGTACCTGTGATTAAGGAAAGCACAGTTAGTGCATGTCTACGGTAAACATGTCTACGGTACCTGTGATTAAGGAAAGCACAGTTAGTGCATGTCTATGGTAAACATGTCTACGGTACCTGTGAGTAAGGAAAGCACAGTTAGTGCAGCATACGGTACCTGTGATTAAGGAAAGCACAGTTTGTGCAGCATACGGTACCTGTCATTAAGGAAAGCACAGTTAGTGCATGTTTACGGTACCTGTGATTAAGGAAAGCACAGTTAGTGCAGCATATGGTACCTGTGATTAAGAAAGCACAGTTAGTGCAGCATACGGTACCTGTGATTAAGGAAAGCACAGTTAGTGCATGTCTACGGTACCTGTAATTAAGGAAAGCACAGATAGTGCATGTCTACGGTACCTGTGATTAAGGGAAGCACAGTTAGTGCATATCTACGGTACCTGTGATTAAGAAAAGCACAGTTAGTGCATGTCTACGGTACCTGTGATTCAGGAAAGCACAGTTAGTGCATGTCTACGGTACCTGTGATGAAGAAAAGCACAGTAAGTGCATGTCTACGGTACCTGTGATTAAGGAAAGCACAGTTAGTGCATGTCTACGGTTCCTGTGATTAAGGAAAGCACAGTTAGTGCAGCATACGGTACCTGTGATTAAGGAAAGCACAGTTAGTGCACGTCTACGGTACCTGTGATTAAGGAAAGCACATTTAGTGCAGCATACGGTACCTGTGATTAAGGAAAGCACAGTTAGTGCAGCACAGCTTATTGTGGTCTTCACAGAACATTTTCAATTTTTCATCTTCGTGTACATCACATTTCTGAAGAAAGTCCTCAACTTCCTCGAATACTGGCCATTTCTTCGTGTCCCCTTTTCCATATGTGGTACGTTTCGTAAACGCCTGATCATGAGGTTGAATACATTTTCCGCAAAAAAACCTTAGACATGCCTCACAATAGAAGTCAGCACATTTCTCAAGGTTCTTCTCTTCACCAGTAGTACAACTGTACTCCTTAACTGCATCAGAACCCTTATCTATTGAAGACTGCGGAGAAAATGTCGCCATTTTGTAGATTGCTCGTTATCACAAACCAACCTTTTTTACTTTAAATCGAGTGAATGACGTACGTATCTCTGATCAATATATTAACGTATTCCACAAAACATAGATATCTAGCTATTGTCCATAGTAAAGCAACGCAAGAAGTTAAATTAATATTGAAACGAAGATAATTTCAAACAAACTTCGAGGTTAAGACTCATATGATTCGAGCTGTTTACCGTCAGTAAACGAAGTCAATATGTAAACTACCACGTGATCCAGAGGGTTATATTACACCATATTGTCACAGAGGCAGGGAGTTCAGACCCCGTGTACAAATAATATGAAATATCAGATTGCTTTAAGTTTAATGTTTTATATCATTAAAGCCACTATCAATGTTTGAATAATTTATTATTCTCAAAGATTATTATAAATTTCCATAATAAATCTGTCACAATGACCAGGTGGGTAAACAATGTAATTGATTAAGTTAAGTTACACAAGTTTTTTAAATACAGATCTTTATCATTATAGAAACCGTAAATCTCAATAAATGGATGAATTCATGGATGAATTAAGTGATTTAGAATGATACATTTAATACTGATATATATTATATATTTTTTAAACAAGAGGCACAAAAGTGCCTGTATCGCTCCACTGCCTTATTAAGTAAGGAGTGTCAGAAGTGAAAGCACCCTGGTATGCTTTATCAGAAAACAAGAGGGCCCTGAGGGCCCTAGGACGCTCACCTGAGACTTTGCTACCCACTGGAATATGCATCTCCAAGGCGTGGCTTATATTTATCCCAGGGGCATAATTTCAACAATCTTGAACAAACTTCCGGGCATTGCGGTTTCAGGTAAAGATTTTCGAAGTCATTTTGCTATTTAAGTCTATATAAACCATGTGACCCCTGTTACATACCAAATACGAAACCTCTGGGCCTTGCGGTTTCAGTGGAAATATTTTTAAAGACATTTTGCTATTTAAGTTTAAATAAACCATGTGACTCCCGGGGTATGGCTAGTTTTAACCCCAGGGGCATTAAACAATCTTTGTAGAGGACCACTTTACAATGTTACATACCGGGGCGTTGCCAGTTTTGACCCCAGGGGCATCATTTCAACAATCTTTGTAGAGGACTACTATATGACGTAACATATGAAATATGAAACCTTGAAGATTTTTAAAGTCATTTTGCTATTTATGTCTATAGACATCATGTGACCACCGGGCGTGGCCAGTTTTGACCCCACGGGATTAAATTGAACGGCAATTGTAGAGGACCAGTATAGGATGTTACATAGAAAATATGAAACCTCTCGGCCTTGCGGTTTCAGATAAGAAGATTTTTAACGACATTTTGCTATTGAAGTTTATATAAACCATGTGACCCCCGGGGCTTGGCAAGTTTTGACACCAAGTTTTTACAGTTTTCAATATAGCCATATAAGGAAAACGGCCCCGCCCCCTGGTGGCCAAGTTTTTTAACAAATCAAAATGAGGAGCATTTCTGTGAAAACTATTTTCAAATCCAGCCAGTGGTTTCTGATTTTCTAAGTTCTCAAGTTTTTAAGATTTTGGTTGCCATGACAACCAGAGTTTTCAATATATATTAATAAATTGAAGGAATTTGGTAAAGGACCATCCCAGGAACATTCCTGCCAAGTTAGGTTAAAATCTGCCTAGTGGTTTCAGAGAAGAAGTTGTTTGAAGTAAAATGTGGACGCCGGACACAGACTGACCACAATATTTCATCCTTGTGCACTTCGTGCTCAGGTGAACTAATAAACCATGTGATCGTTTAGACTCCAAGGGCATAATTTGAACAAACTTTGTAAAGGACCACTTGAGGATGTTACATACCAAATATGAAACCTCTGGGCCTTGCGGTTTCAGAGGAGAAGATTTTTAAAGTCATTTTGCTATATTCTATATAAACCATGTTACCCCCGGGGCGTGGCCCGTTTTGACCCCAGGGGCATAATTTGAACAATCTTTGTAGAGGATCACTATATGATGTTACATACCAAATATGAAACATCTGGGCCCTGCGGTTTCAGAGAAGATTTTGAAAGTTTTCACTTTTTAAATCTATTTTTAGCTCTGTTAACCTACATTTGCAGCTGACCGTAACGTTTGGAACAACTTTGAAAGAGGGTCGCCCAATGATCATTCCTGTGAAGTTTGGTAAAAATCTGCCAAGTGGTTTAGGAGGAGATGTTGTTTGAATGAAAAGTTGACGATCGACGCAAGCACCGACAGACAGACGACGGACAACGGGCGATCACAAAAGCTCACCATGAGCACTTTGTGCTCAGGTGAGCTAAAAAGGCCATGCTTTATGGCAGCCATGATTTTTTAACAAATCGAAATAATTAAAATTATTTTGGTAAATTAGCACCTAAGGAACATTTTTGTGGATTTATTTTGAAATCAAAGCTGTGGATTAATTATTTCGAAATCCATATAAGAAAAAAATGCCCTTGGCAGCCATGTTTTAAAACGGTGCGGAACTATTTCAGAAACTTTGGTAGAGAACCACCCATATACCATTTCTGTGAAATAATTTCGAAATCCAACCAGTTATTTCTGACAAGGTTTTCAAATTATTTTATATAGTCATATAAGGAAAAATACCCCCGCCCCTTGATGGCCATGTTTTTCAAAGGAGCGGAACCATTTGAGCAACTTTGGTAGAGAACTACCCATATACCATTTCTGTGATATTATTTCGAAATCCAACCAGTGATTCCTGACAACAAGGTTTTCACAATTTTATATATAGTCATATAAGGAAAATACCCCCGCCCCGTGGTAATTAGTATTCGGATACACATAATTAGTATACAACAGGAACATGTCTAGCAAACCTCAGGACTGATTGACTTTGCTTAAACCCCAAGTAAATTCAAGAAAGTACCATTAGAAATTTGTGATGAGGTAAGGTGAGCAAAGTTAAATGGCTTGTGACTTTTACTGTCCAATGAAATTGTTCATGATAAATCGGTGCATGCATAGTAGCCTAGCAACAATTTACAATGAATTGCGGACAAAGAATTTTACTTCCCATTATGGCCATATGTTTTCTAAGCATATTACACAATGGTTTGCTGTGCAACAAGCAATTTCATTGGGCGCAGAAGGACCAAGACTGTTATTGTTGGGAAGGTTATATGATGTATACAATTGATTTCAATATGATGGCTAATGATGTATAGGGCTTAGGCTGCCATTTGACAAATAAAACCAGAGATACACATATGAATAGTTTGCGAATGAAAAATCGGTTTGTCTACAACATTTTCACTCATTCTCATTTTTTTCGGCAAAATACATGTCACAGGTACAATAACTATCACAAAATGTGTATTTCCATATAAATGAGTTATGTAGCACCTTGTTTTACAAGCACAATGTATTTGTTTTAAATGAAACCAAAAATGATGTATCAGAAACTATTTTATATTAATTAAACGTGTCCTTTATCAACATACCCCCCTATAAAATCTACAGTCACTATCATAATGCCATATTTTAAATGGGTTATTTATTCTCCATTTTGACCGAGTTCCATAAGTTTTGTTTAATACTTTATTGGTTATTGTTTGTACAATGCAGTTTCAAGATAGAAAAAAAATATTGCAGAATTATATCATTAAACAAGCGGGCCACTATGGCCCTAGGTCGCTCACCTGATATCTATGTATGAAGTTTCATTAAAATATCTCAATAGGTTTTCAAGTTATTGAGCGAAAACTGTTTGTCTATTTTTAGTAACAGTGACCTTGACCTTGACCCCACCCAACCCATATGCAATCCCATGCGAGGTGTCAATATAAGGTATCTATGTATTAAGTTTCATTAAAATATCTCAATGCGTTCTAAAGTTACTGAGCGGAAACCGTTTTTCTATTTTTAGTAACAGTGACCTTGACCCCACCCATCCCATATGCAATCCCAATCGAGGTCTCAATTATGTTTTAACCAAATATGAAACCTCTGGGCCTTGTGGTTTCAGAGAAGAATTTTTTATCATTTTGCCATTTACATCTATATAAACCTTGTGAGCCCCGGGTTGTGCCCAGCTTTAACCCCAGGGGCATCATTTCAACAATCTTTATAGAGGACCACTACAAAATGTTAAATACCAAATATGAAACCTCTGGGCCTTGCGGTTTCAGAGGAGAAGATTTTTAAAGTCATTTTGCTATTCAAGTCCATATAAACCATGTGACCCCAGGGGTGTGGCCAGTTTTGACCCCAGGGGCATCATTTGAACAATCTTTGTAGAGGACCACTTTACAATGTTACATACCAAATATGAAACCTCTGGGCCTTGCAGTTTCAGAGGATAACATTTTGAAAGTCATTTTGCTATTCAAGTCTATATAAACCATGTGACCCCCGGGGTATGGCCAGTTTTGACCCCAGGGGCATCATTTGAACAATCTTTGTAGAGGGCCACTTTACAATGTTACATACCAAATATGAAACCTCCAGGCCTTGCGGTTTCAGAGAAGATGATTTTTAAAGTTATTTTGCTATACAAGTCTATATCAACAATGTGACCCCCGGGGCATAATTTGAACAATCTTTGTAGAGGACCACTAGAGGATGTCAGATATCAAATATGACAGCTCCAAGCCTTGTGGTTTCAGAGAAGAATTTTAAAGTTTTCACTTTTGAAATCGATTTTTAGCTCTGGTGACCTACATATGTAGCGGACCGAAACGATTTGAACAACTTTGAAAGTGGGTCACCCAAGGATCATTTCTGTGAAGTTTCGTGAAAATCTGCCAAGCGGTTTAGGAGGAGATGTCGATTATATGAAATGTTTACGCACGACGGACAAAAGGTGATCACAAAAGCTCACCATGAGCACGTTGTGCTCAGGTGAGCTAAAAAAATTAATATTTTATTCGTGTCACAAGATACTTGAAGTTTACGTGACACTAACTTATTTGCTGTGCTATCATAAAATTGTTTTGAAAAAAATCATGGTTTAACATTTCAATTGATAAGACTTTACACAACTTCTTTTGAAAAAACAAAGTTTTTATCAACCATATCATACAAAATCAAGATTTAAGCCATTAATGGTCTAAGCTCATATGGGGAAATTTTTTCTGTGAAACTTTACATGACGACTGTTTGTCTCTTGCCAGACTTTTCTCTATGAAATTGACAGTGTTATATGTAATCTCGTACTGAAAACTGTATATTATGACAAATAGAGTGACGAGCTATCAAAAATATTACAGATTTTGGTTATTGGAAAGGTAAACTTGAAGTTTACGTGACTGAATACTTACGTGACAATTTTATGAAACGTGCGCTTACCGCGGTGTAGACAGCGACCAAATAATTCGTTCGGTATTTTCGGTTTATGCCGTGATATTTATGACGTCATTGAATGTTTTTCTAGGGCCATTTAGTTGAAATCAATGACACATGAAATATTGTGTTAGGTTACTTATTTGAACTCCCCTTGTTTTTGTTTTGTCAAATATAACGTGATAACTTTATAGAAAGAATGTGTTTTAATTGCACTTATGCTAAGAAATAATTAAAGATAAGTGCTGTTATGACGCATGGTTGATTATCAGGGTCTGGTGCACATATAGAGCATATATTAAAATGTCACGTAAAATTAGTAAAATTCATAAAATGTCACGTAAAATTCAAACATAAAACATTGAAGTTATATTGTTTTTGTTTGTTTTAATATCACTAATAATATGTTTAAATAAGTTTGTTTGTCCAATAATACAAATGTATATTGACAAAGACAAGGCTAAAATAGCTGAAATCTTGAAAAAGTTAGTTGAATTTTACGTGACAAATATGAACTGAGTTATGTTATTAAAATGTCAAATACTCTACAATTATCCATCATCTATCACATTTATATTGGTAAATCTAGTTATTCAGAACACAAGGATGTCATTTCAAAAGAGTTTGCGATAGTTTTACGACATGTGATGTCCGTTAAATATAACAGTTGAGTTCATTGAATTTTATACGTGATAATTGGTATTGATTTAGCATTTTAATGGTTCTATGTCAATTACAATCTTTATTTTTCTAAAAAAATTTAAGTTTGCAAGTTATTTTCCCCACTTCTACGATAGATTAACCCATTTTCTGCTGAAGTATGTACTTGTACAATGTGTTACTTGTTTAATGAATTTAACGTGACAAAAGCACATTCCTGTAAAATGGTTTTACATCAGTTGAGCTCTATTATTTCTGCTTTAGGGTTTATAAAGGGTTTGTGAGCACTACTATTATACTTGACTATGTATTTACGGTTTATTTTAGGTGTGAGAATATATGAAAAAAACAAAAGGACAATAATGCAAGAAATTACTGTTTCTTCAGCCCAATTTTCGATTTTAAGTGTCCATTGTTCGACAATGTTATCAGTTAAGTGTTTTCAAGAAGTTAAATAATAGAAATTGCTGTGTTGATAATTTAATAAAGACAAAAAAGTGCATCTCTTATGTATGTTCATAATCTGTATCTGTCATTTGGCTGGTATCACCTGTATCTGTCATTTGGCTGGTATCACTGTCACGTAAAATACATAAGTAAAACTCATGCATATGTTGACAGCGTACTACAGCAAAAAATAAAACTTGCACAATATGGACATCACTTAAACCTCAACACAGATAAGTTCCATTTTCATATTTAACATAAATTTGTATGGAAATGAGAAGTCATAAATTTCATATTTATGTTATGCTTTTCAGCCCAAAAAATGAGAACGAGTGTTTATTCATAAAAACCTCAAAATTTGTCATAATTAGCACATTTTCAACATAGTAAGATAATTTGGCTACAGAAATGTTTCAGCCAGAGGGGGCTGTCCAATTATGAGCCATTACCATAATGGAAATTTTGTAGAACAGCTGACACACACCCCACACACACACACACACATACCCCACCACCATGAAATCTTCACAAATCAGACAAAACATTAAAAACACTTTTCTGATTAAAATTTTCAATAAAACAAGGAAATCTGCTAAACAGAGGTCAATTCTTATGCCCGAGATATCTGAATGCTGAATAAAACAACAAACGAGCCCGGAAATGTTCCCTGAGGAATTGTAGTTGGTTCATGGTTGAGGTATCTACCCCCCCCTCCCCCCCCCGCCGCACATACTCATATAACACTGGCCACACACTCATACACTAACCTGGAAATGTTCTCTGAGGAATTGTAGTTGGTTCATGGTTGAGGTATCTACCCCCCCGCCTCCACCCCCCACACACATACTCATATAACACTGGCCACACACTCATACACTAACCTGGAAATGTTGCCTGAGGAATTGTAGTTGGTTCATGGTTGAGGTATCTACCACCCCCCCCCTCCTCCCCCAAACATACACTCTCACATAACACTGGCCACACACTCATACACTAACCTGGAAATGTTCTCTGTGGAGTTGTAGATGGTCTGCATTGGCTAAGATATCCATCCAACCCCACTAGCACTCATATAAATAAGTAAGCAATGCACACAAACACACACCTGGAAATGTTTTCTGTGGACTTGTAGATGGTCTGTAGTGGTTGAGATATTAATTCCCCACACTCATATAAACAAGTCAGCAATGCACAGACACTCACACAAACACATACTTGGAAATGTTCTCTGTGGAGTTATAGATGGTCTGCGTTGACTATCTACTATCCACAACTACTCGTATAATCAAGTGAACAATGCACACAAACACACACACATCAGTGCTCCAGATACGCTTTTGTACAGGGGGTAAATGTACGCTTACGTCTGAAAATTTGGGAGTAAGTGAACACTCTCTTGAATTTATGGGGGTAAATGTACACTCTATGTAGGATAATTGGTGATTTATTTACACCAACCTAAAGAGTACAGTATCAACGTTGGAGAAAAAACAATGGCTTATTATTAATATTATCCATAATACTAGTAATGTAGCAACAACCTTTGAATACAATAATGTTACAAGTAAGAATTCATTTTACACGTTTATGTTTTTATTGCACATACAGTAGTGCAGACCTGTGAACACCTATCTTCTATATAGCTTATGATCACTAAAATGTGATGTTATGTATTAATGGAGGACTTTGTGCATAAATGTACACCCAAACTTTATTCTCTCTGTGTATATGTACTCCCAAATGTCATTATTCACAGCGTATCGTCCAATAGTGTACACATAATTTACACGTGTACACGCCTGATCTTGGCCTCTGACACACATCAGGAAATGTTCCCTGAGAAGCTGTAGATAGTCTGTGTTGGCTATCTACTCTCAACATATAAACAAGTGAACAACGCACACACAAACACTCACACAAACATACCTGGAAATGTTCCCTGAGAAGCTGTAGATGGTCTGTGTTGGCCGAGATCAGGTTTTTCAACTGCTGTATAGTGTTCATGGCCGCCCGCACTGGCGTCACCGGGGTATCAAGGCCGTTGTTGGTGATACCGGATTGCACACTGTCAAAAAGAAGTGAAAACATTTAATAGCCTTGAGAGCAAGATTTGGAGAATACAATAATTGTGTTGTAACAGCAATTTGAAAATAATTATTTTCATCGATGAAATAAGAGATGCAACTCAGTTCTTTTTAAAAACTAGACATGTGTGCGTTTGACACGTATGCCCCCACATTCCGCTGGTTGTCACAAAAAAATGCACCAAAATACCCAGGTGCACACATTCACATGCACATGCTGATGAATATGTTTATAAAGTTTCATCAGTCTAGCAGTTAAACTTTTTAAGTAACACGTGACACAAATCCAAAAAATGTCATTTTTTGCTAAAAAAGGGTCATAACTCCACTGATGGCAAACAAACATGCACCAAAATACCCAGGTGAACAAGTTCACACACTGATTAATATGTTTACAAAGTCCCATCACTGTAGCAATAATACTTCTTGAGTTACACGCGACATAAGTAAAAAAAAATGTCATTTTTTCATAAAAAAGGGCCATAACTCTGCTGAAGTTCCGAAAAGACTACACCAAAATACCCCGGTGCACCAGCTCAAATGTTGATTAATATGTATATAAAGTTTCATCACTGTAGCAGTGAAACTTTTTGAGTTATGTGCGACACAAGTCCAAAATTTCATTTTTTTGGCTAAAAATGGGTCATAACTCCACTCAGGTCTGAAAAAAACTGCACCAAAATATTCAGGTGCACAAGTACACATGCTGATTAATAAGTTTTTAAAGTGACATCACTGTAGCAGTAATACTTTTTAAGTTACATGCGACACAAGTCCAAACATGTCATTTTTTGCTAAAAAAGGGCCATAACTCCGATGATGTCAAAAAAAAACTGCACCAAAATACCCAGGTGCACAAGCCCCGATGCCGATAAATATGCTTAAAAAGTTTCATCACTCGAGCAGTTATACTTTTTGAGTTATGCCTGACACAAAAATCCAACGGACGGATGGACGGACCGGCGGACAAGTGCAAATCTATATGCCCCCCCCCCCCTCTAAAGTGGGGGCATAAAAATTAATAAATTTGCAGTACTGAGATAAGCAAAAATTGTGTACCGTGAAAAATTGTTTGGCATCAGGGTAGGCTCATGTTGAAGGAATAACAGCTCGTCCAGACCTCCGCATTCCTTCTGCCGAGCATGGTACTGGTCCTCCAGGGAAGTGACCTGAATAAAAGATGCAGTGCAACCCGGGGTACTGTTTCCAAATTCATTTTAACATATGAATTTATAACAAATATTATGTTGAGAACGGTTAAATGAATTGAATGTGTCGCAGTGCTCAAATGGATATGGTGTCCACATTGACATCAGGCCCCGTGTTTCCACATTGACAGCAGGCCCCGTGTTTCCGCATTGACAGCAGGCCCCGTGTTTCCGCATTGACATCAGGCCCCGTGTTTCCGCATTGACAGCAGGCCCCGTGTTTCCGCATTGACATCAGGCCCCGTATTTCCGCATTGACAGCAGGCCCCGTGTTTCCACATTGACATCAGGCCGCGTGTTTCCGCATTGACAGCAGGCCCCGTGTTTCCGCATTGACAGCAGGCCCCGTATTTCCGCATTGACAGCAGGCCCCGTGTTTCCGCATTGACATCAGGCCCCGTGTTTCTGCATTGACAGCAGGCCCCGTGTTTCCGCATTGACATCAGGCCGCGTGTTTCCGCATTGACAGCAGGCCCCGTGTTTCCGCATTGACATCAGGCCCCGTATTTCCGCATTGACATCAGGCCCCGTGTTTCCGCATTGACATCAGGCCCCGTGTTCACTAGATTAACTACAGGATCAAGACTAATCATTGCTGATGTTGATGTTCCAGCTCAAATGAGTGGGATCTCCAAAAAATATTTCCAAAATAATTTTTCTTCTACATAAAGCAACATGAATAATTACCCGTATTTGGTTTAGATAAAAATATTCGTGTCAGATAGCAAATGTACACTGTCAGGATATTATAATCATGTACAATATATATCTGACCAACAAGTTCACCTTAAACCTTAAACCTGCAAATCAGACTCAAGCGGTATTGTGAAGATGGGGTCAGGAGGTCATGATCCCTACTCAGGTAGCGTTTGAATGAGTCCATGACATTTCTGGAAAGACACCAAGTACTGGCTCTATCCTGATAACAGAAACTAACGTGTATCAGTAAGCATCAGGCTTTGATACAACTGAGCTAAAATAAATAGGTTTAAACTCAATATGTTTTCATGTTATTAAGAGAGCTGTAAAACAGGTACGCCCTCTCAAGGATAAAAACAATCTTTAAATCAAATTTGGTGAAGATGGATTGAAAACTGTTGGACATAGAGAGCCTAACTGCTAAAAATGGTAATTTCATATAAATCAAGGGCCATAATTCTGCAGTTCATAGGGCGATTTGGTTGATCATCAAACTTGGTTAAGATAATATGCCCACAAAGATTTCTATCAAGTTTGGTTAAAAACTGTTGGACTTAAAGAATGGAAATGAATGTGGTCTACCGACTGACAGGAGAGACCACAAGATCGACCGACATTAGCAAACCAATAAACCCTGCCTAAGGGTATCACGTTTAAACGGTCGCGTTTCGTGTTTTGCCCAAAAACGTTTACAAAAACAGTAAACGTTTAAACGACAGTCAATATCAACAGAATCCATTTTAGTTCATTACGTTACGACGTTGCAAAGCTTATTAACAGCTGCTGAAAAAGACTCGTATTTGTATCACGTGCGCCAGATGGCCCTTATTCACAATACCGTAAACATAACAATACACCATGTACGGACTAAACGTCTTGAATATTTAACGCGCGTCTGCACGAAGTGCACGAGAATTTTTCCCGCCATTTGTTGCATGAGCATGCCCCGAATCGTCTTGAACATTCGACGCGCGTCGGCACGAAGTGCACGAGGAAATTTTCCCGCCGTTTCTTCATCGGCATTCATTTTTAGAGACATGGCGAACGAGACAGGTCGCGGAAAAAAATCTCCGTATTGGAACTTTTTTCCTAAAATTGAAGTATGCGGAAAAGAAAAGGTTAAATGTAACTTGTGTGCAACCGAGTTGTCGTACAAAGGTGGAAGTACGGGGACCATGGCGAACCACATAAAAATGGTTCACAAGTCTGTGCGACTGGATGCAACTAAAACGTCCGCAGACGATAGTGAGAAACAGCAGCGGAAGCTGACTGATTTTGCCAAACCCACGATGACTCGGCAAAAATGGATAGTTTGCACAGATAAATTAGCCCTCATGTGTGCGCGAGATCTCCGACCTATTTCCATTGTAAATGGAGAAGGTTTCATTGACTTTTGTCGAGAGCTTAATCCGTCGTATGACGTGCCTGGCCCTAGCACAGTGTCAACTTACGTTACAAAAATGTACGAGTCGGAAAAAAGCGAACTGCTAAACGTATTATCCAAGCAGACTGGCGTGGCACTGACATCGGACCATTGGACTAGCCTTGCAACGGAGGGCTATATTACAGTAACTTGTCACTTCATTGATGAAGGTAAGCACAAACTATAAATGCATTGATATATTTTTAATAACATAATTTCATACCAAATCAGTTTATGGAACCCACAGTACATTACAGTACATTAATCATTTAATTATTTGAAATTTGACATTTAATTCGTCGGCATGTTTATAATGAAATAGGACATATTTTAAGTTTACTGTAGTGATGCAATGATTTAGTAAACAAATATACGTCATGTACGAGTTTGTCAATTTGGATGTAGGAAAAAATACCTCATCACGTTAGTGAAATTTGAATGTTGACTTTAGTATTATGCCAAAAATGATAAAGTATCTTGTAAAAAAAAAGCTAATTTAAGCGTGTAAGAAGATGTTTAATGTATTCCATTTTCTGTTTGCAGATTGGAATTACCACAACAGAGTGTTGGCCACTCGAGCTGTCAAAGAGCGACACACTGCAGAAAATACAGCAGCGGAAATCAAATCGATAACCCAGGAATTCGGCATAAAAGATTAGCATGTTTCTGCTATTGTAACTGACAATGCGTCAAATATGGTGGCGTGCGTACAACAACTTCAGTGGACTCACATACGCTGTTTTGGACACACGCTACAATTGTCCATTCGCAGTGGGTTTGAGAAGTCGGAGACTATCCGAAAGGCATTGGTTTCATGCAGAAGATTAGTAAAACACTTCCGAAAATCCGTTGTCGTCTCAAATGCACTTGAAGAAAAACAAAAGCAAATGGGCTCCAAGTCCAAGGAAAACAGCTTAATCATTGACTGTGAAACACGTTGGAATTCAACATACGACATGCTCGAAAGGCTTCTCGAACAGCGTCTACCGGTGTATGCCGTCTTGCACGACCCAGCCGTAACAAAATTCGCTGATGCGCGTTCTCTTGACCTAACTGATGACCAGCTGAAAATAATTGAGGGTCTGGTCCCGGTTTT
Source organism: Congeria kusceri (assembly GCA_027627225.1). NCBI lineage: Eukaryota > Metazoa > Mollusca > Bivalvia > Myida > Dreissenidae > Congeria > Congeria kusceri. Next base: position 16,734,929 of record CM051029.1, on the reverse strand, counting down.
AAAACCGCTATATTTTGCAACGAGAACAATGTGTTCAGAGCTGTACCCTACCGTCGGTGGTATTTACCCGATACTTTTCAGTATAATAAACCACCACCTCGCTGAGAATGACCAAGACACTCCCGCTGTTGCAAAATTCAAGAAAGACGTGCATTCTGATTTGGTGAAAAGGTATCACATTGACAGTGACGAAATCACATCAAGCTTGCCGGTCATATGCACTTTTCTTGACCCCAGGTACAGATCACTGCCGTTTCTGACGGAGCCCCAGCGGAAACTGGTTCATGAGAGCGTGCTTGAGCGTGTGGACACTTTACAGTTACCGATGTCTCAACCAACCGCCGATAGCCCAAATATAATCTCTCAACCAGGGCCAAGCAAGCGATCGAAACTTGACCAAGATGACATGGCATTTTTGTTAGGTGGATATTTCCAGGCAACAACCAGTGCTACACCGTCAAATGGTGCCGAAGAACTTGAGCGTTATCTGTGTGATAAAGCTGTCCCATTAAGTCAAAGTCCATTTCTGTGGTGGAAATTGAACATGGACACCTATCCCCGACTTGCAGTTCTTCCGAGAAAATTGACCGGTGTGCCAGCAACTTCCGTACCATCGGAGCGAGTGTTTTCCGTTGCTGGAGCTACCGTTTATTAAGCTTAGGGCGTCCCTAGACTCTTCATCAGTGGACAAACTGGTGTTCCTCCACAAATCTAGTGAGTAAACCTTTACGGGACGACGGGTACGCAAACCACGCCAGCGAGTTCATTCCTGATGCAGCCAATTTAATGAACAGATACTCGTTTTGATGTACATCTTGTTAAGTAAAACATTGAAAATTTTATTGTTTGTCTCAGTATTTCAAATATAAACACTTAAATAAAATGGTCAGGGTACCATTTTACTAAACTACTAACGCTAGTCGTAGACTTACGCACACATTTTAAAGTAATTGAGTTTTAAATATAACAGATTGATGCAAGTTAATAATTTCTTGGAATGTATAAATATGCTATGACTTCGCTCGAAAACATAAAATTTATCAAAGTATTAATAAACTGAATAGTCTTCACTGAATTTAAAATACGGTTGAAAGTTTAGGAATTGCGTAAGTAGCTTAGTAAAATTTTACCCTGCACCATAAATGTCAATATTCAACGATTGAAGCGTTGTCAATTTTTGGCTTATCGCGCTACTATCCTACTAGTAATTACAAATAAATTCCGTAAAGTCTGTATAGGTTACTGGTTTAATTGAGTTTATACATAACTCAACATCGAACGGGTTCAACAGGTTTATTTATCAATATGTATCGCTTTCTATAACGAAATCAGTATCTCACTCACAAGGATTAAACGTTTGAAACATGAACTTAACAGCACAGCATGGCAATTCTGGTACAATATAAACGGAAAACACAGAAATAGAATATAGTTAAATGCAATACAGATCTATACGTTTTCAAATGCAATAAATACGTGTTGTTGTTTTTTTTGTCTTTTTTTATCCAGAGCTTTTTACGTCCTCATTTATGCAATCTGTATTACGAATTCAACTCACCAACTGTGCTAACGAATAAAACCGGTTTACTCTTATTGAAGAAATGTGGGTTCGATATTAATTCGTCTTTGTTACAAAATATTACGGCATGTAAGTAGACAAAGTGTAACCCAATGGTTCGACGACGACGAGAACAGTTGGTTTTAATATGACGTCATTGCGCGAATGGGACATGCACTGAATATAACTTCCGGAAATAATTACTACTTTCAGTTTGGAAATGCGATGGCACTGATGCTTTTAAAACAGACATAGGGATACCGTTTAAACGGTAACGTTTCGTTTATTTCATTTCGTTTAAACGTTTAGAAAAATCTGTAAACGTGATACCCTTAACCCTGCCATCTTTGATTGTGGACGTAAAAATTAGAAACTGCACTAAATTGGGTAGCAAAATATAGTGCTAAATTAACTATATGGGGATTTAATGACTTCTCTTTTAAACCCCCAGTTTTCATAAACAAAACAGAACACACCACTACTTACATCGAGGTTGCCATTTGCTGCCTTCAGACTCTCAAAGTACGGCTGGGTGGAGGTCTGCATTGCCTTGAGCTGAAAAATGTTCACATTAATTTGAAGCAGGCCTCTTTAGACAAGCTTACATTTTTTAGCTAAAATCATACTAACTTGGGGGTATAATAAAGAATTATTTGAAAAAAATGTTGTCGCCAATCGGATTCATACATTTGTATCAAGGCCTATTTGGCAAATGGCAGCTTGACATGTGGTGAAGGTTTTCATATAGGCTCATATAATCTTTCAGTATATGTTTTAAATGCCATGATAGTAAGAGATGCACTTTACAAGTATTACCGTGTATACATAACTTGATGTCAGTATGTTGTCTTGTACTTCTCGCTAAACTACTCAAACAGGTTTCTAATTTAAACCACAAATTTATATATTTTTGTTAATATTATCATGTCTATATTTGATTGTTTGTTTGCCTAGGGGCTTTTTGCGATAAGAGTGTTATTTTAACATTGGTAAATTTATTCGTATACACTGTCACATCAATAAATATTTAAATTACATACTATGCATAGTATCATACTTTTGTACGATTATTTCTGATATGTATTTATGGAAATTATGTAAATGTATACTCATGGGCATTATTGCCTCGATGTATTCAAAATCAACTGTATCAAACAGTGGTTAAATAGAGTACAAGCCCGTAAGCCTTGCACTGATAATTTTTGAACCCGACTTGTTCAGTTTCTTAGTTTTATATAGGCGGGATTGTAGCATTCACTTGCTCTCAAGTTATTCGCCCTTGCTTAGCCAAACAGCAAATGTTGATGACTGGATCAAAAGATCTGTTTTATATCTCAACTGTGCAGTCAATTAGATTGAAGTTGTATAGTTGTGTGATGGCATGAATCATAAAACATTCAAACAATTTATCAAATATCTGGCTTAACAAGAATTTCTCATAGCATTACTTGTGAAGCGTCTAGTTTTTTAACAGCCACTAGCCTACCTCGTCTAAACTTGTGTGAAATTTCTCTGCCAATGTCCGCACAAAGTTGAGGCTCGGAGGACTTCCACCTGTGGCACTGCGCTCTAGTTTTAACGAGTCTGGAATAAACATTAACTCACTTTTTCAAATCACTCTAGACAATACAATAACCTTTCTTCTGAGACAAATTTTGAATCGAAAAAACGCTGCTGTACAAAACACAAAGCTCAGTCTTGTTTGCAGTTCTGTCACTATGCTGTGAGATTTTATCCATAAAATTTATTGTGCAGTCTGAAAAATTAACATCATAAGACGCTAATTAAACCTAACCTTGAACGGTTTCCATGGTGCATTTTTCTTGATTGAAATATAAATGTAATTGCTGTACATCTCATAAAAATCAGAGAAAATCCCACCGATTTTTGAAAAAGTCCACATATTTTTGTCGACATAAGAAATTATCTCGTAAGGAAAAATCCTTTCCCACTGACTGGGATCACCAAAATCTATTCATTTGGTCAATGCACAAAAATCTGTTTTCATCTATCAAAACAGCATTTGTTGGCTTAGAACAGACATGGCAAAAGCAGGCCCACCGGACATTGCCGGTAAAAATGTAACAGTTTGGCAGTGAAATCAAATATGCCGGACTTACTGTTCGGTAAATTGTTTCGTATCCGTAAATACAAAACGTATTTCAAACTCAATTTAGGCCGGAAAAATCTACAACTTGCCTGTAATTTTTTTCCTTTCATAGGACAGACTGGCCTGTAAATTTTGACAGTCATTCGTCGTGTCTGATAGATCTTAAAGGCACTAACAAGGTGATCCACGTTAAACTAAACATTAAATGTTAAATGTAGAGATAACAAACATATAAACTAATGCATTATGAGCTAAAAACTTATACACATGTTCATTAATTAAATGGAATTTGAACAGTTTGAAGTTCAGTTCGGTGTTTACATTTTCAACACTATGAAACTAGAAGAAGTTCTTTGTGTTTTATGTAGAATATCGTGCAGCTCAACAAATCTTAACAGTGAATAGTCGGATTTAATCCACATCGCCACGAAGTTCGGCAGTAAATAAAGCTAGCATTTGTTAGCAGTTTTAATCGGATGATCAGTGTTTTTGCAATACACAGTATCCAGCAAACCAAATGTTTCTGGCATAAACACATGCAGAGATAGACAAAAAGATAACCGTCTTATTGTAGAATTTCAATTTGGCCATTTTCACCTTTCATGCAGCAGAATTGTACAACTGACTTTCAATCTAACGAGACATAACATCTCTGATGGAGTTACAAAAACACCATTCAATGACTTGCTGGGTAAGACATGAATCTAAACTGCTTAGGAATATCAAGACTACAAAAACACCATTCAATGACTTGCTGGGTAAGACATGAATCTAAACTGCTTAGGAATATAAAGACTACAAAAACACCATTCAGCGTTTTTTCTCACCACTTTGGGAATGGTACCGGTACCGGTCAAATTGGGAAAATTGACGGCGTTTTCAGCCAAATTGGGAATTTTACCACTTTCATGAAAAACAGTCGAAAAGGATGTGAAAACAGTAAGTTACAATAAATAAACCCTAAAACAATTTGTTATATTTATTATTTAACTTGCATTCAAGTCAGATAATGGTTTTAAATGCCGTGCTGGTGGGTATCAACCTGCACAACTTGCCCCAGAGACACAAGTTTGCTCTCTGTCTGTGTCAATGGTTGAAAGAACATAAACAAAATTACTAGTATCTTCCGCCGTTAATGACGGTTGTGGATCTATACTTTCTGCTTTGCCATAAAAGCCATTGCTAGATAAAGGATTGCATCCCAGAATGTTTTTTTTCTGTAGTATTTAGTGTTATGAATTGCCATGTCTCATCAATGACACTCGCGAACACGCATTACAGTCCAGATGGTTCCCATTCTCGCACGCAATGTATAACTGATAACAGTAACCAATCGATACAGCGCCACCAAACCTTGCAGCGGTTACTTCCCCTAGCCGTTAACAGTAACTGATTTGAGCTATGGTTTATGCTTGGGTAAAACACAAGTAAAATACAGGAACATCGTCGATCTTTTCAGGGTCTTTTGGGGTGTTTTTCCTTACATTTGCGAATTTTTAACTTCAAATTGGGAAAAATGGTCAGAAAATCGGATTGGGAATGGTACCGTTTTCCGGTACCAACTTTATATAGAGAAAAAACGCTGCCATTCAATGACTTGCTGGGTAAGACATGAATCTAAACTGCTTAGGAATATAAAGACTACAAAAGCACCATTCAATGACTTGCTGGGTAAGACATGAATCTAAACTGCTTAGGAATATTAAGACTACAAAAACATCATTCAATTACTTGCTGGGTAAGAAATGAATCTAAACTGCTTAGGAATATCAAGACTAACTGCGCAGGATTGTATTACCAACATTCACACTAATGTCACAGGAAGAAGACATTGTGCGGCCAGTCCGGGACTCAAACCCGGCTGAGCTAACTGGGCCGGCACACAACTTCTCCCTTTAAGTGACCAAGTACATGCCTTTCTCGCTCAAATATGAATTCGTCTGTCCTCGAATTCAGGGATTCAGGGTGTTATATAATTAACCACGGGCTTTGTGTGAGTATACCCAGGTAACGTCACGGTCCAAGGTTGGGCACCAAATGTCGCCGGGTGTTGAAAAGTGTGCAGCCAGTCCAGGACTCGGACCCAGGACAGGGCGAGTGCTCTATCAAGTGAGCTAACCGGGCCGCTTACACACTAATCACCAATCCCGCTTTAGTTCGGTACCGTGACATCAACAGAGCTAGACTGATGTTTTACCGAACGGAGACTGTAACTGGAAGGCGGGAGAATCCCTCAGGACGAATTCCAGGCAGCACAGCAGTAGGTGGTAGGTCTGGATCAACTCCTCAGTACGCGACAGTATGTCATCTGCAAGGGGGGCGAATAAGAAATAGTTTTCTTCGACTTAGCATTGTTGATATGCTAATAAATAACAGTTTAAAGTTCTGATTTAATGTTCTGATTTTGTATGTTTGACGTTACCGTTGCCGTCACATGACGTCAACGTCATTTCCAATTTATCACAACAAACCTGATTAAGGCTAGGGGTCTCACAATTTACTGGTATATTGGTTTATTGCAATCTTTTATTCTACAATAAAATATTGCAATATGAATGTCCATACCAATATATTGCATTATTTATTTGGTCTTTTTACTGTTTTGGATTTATTTATTTTTATTACGTTGATTGCAAAACTTTTGACTGAAATAAAACATGCTTATTTTCAGTGATAAACAATTGAAAGACAGTATCATTTTGTAAAGCTGATAGTTTTGTAGGGGTGAAGGTCAATAGTGCGACCATTATATATAGCCTGTACTTGCGACCAATAATATTCCATTTATGTTTGGTATACATGTTTTCTCTTTTAAGTTTATGCTTAATAATACATCAAACCTGACATTGTTTCCAGTTCAAACAAAGAATGTAATACATATATAGTTTATGCATAAAACAAGTATACATAAATAAAGTGCATGTACATGTAAAAAATCACTCTGAATGTACTATAATAAATACAGTGAACAGCAATGACAGGCAATAAATATCGCAACAAGAGGGCCATGATGGCCCTAGGTCGCTCACCTGAGTTTAAGGCATCCCAGTTTTGACCCCAGGGGCATCATTTGAACAATCTTTGTAGAAGACCAGTATGCAATCTTACATAGCAAATATGAAACCACTGGGCCTTGTGGTTTCAAAGGAGAAGATTCTTGAAGTAGTTTTGCTATTTAAGTCTATACAAACAATGTGACCCCCAGGGCGTGGCCAGTTTTGACCCCTGGGCATCATTTGAACACTCTTTGTAGACGACCACTAGAGGATGCCACATACCAAACATGAAACCACTAGGCATCGCGGTTTCAGAGGAGATTTTTGCAGTTATTTTGCTATTTAAGTCTATATAAACAATGTGACCCCCGGGGCGTGGCCAGTTTTGACCCCAGGGGTATCATTTGAACACTCTTTGTTGAGGACCGCTATACAATGTTAATAACCAAATACCAAACCTCTGAGCCTTGCGGTTTCGGAGAAGAAGATTTTCACAGTCATTTAGCTAGTTAAGTCTATATTAACCATGTGACCAGGGTGTTGCCAGTTTTAACCCCAGGGGCATCATTTGAACAATCTTTGTAGAGGACGACTATGCAATATTACATACCAAATATGAAACCTCTGGGCCTTGCGGTTTCAGAGAAGATTTGTAAAGTCACTTTGCTATTTAAGTCTATATAAACAATGTTATCCCTGGGGCGTGAATAGTTTTGACCACAGGGGCATCATTTGAACAATCTTTGTAGAGGACCATTATGCAATGTTACATACCAAATATGAAACCTCTGGGCCTTGCGGTTTCAGAGGAGAAGATTTTTAAAGTCATTTTGCTATTTAAGTCTATTAAAACAACGTGACCCCCGGGGCATGGCCAGTTTTGACCCCAGGGGCATAATTTGAACAATCTTTGTAGAAGACCACTAGAGGATGCCACATGCCAAATATGAAACCACTAGGCTTTGCGGTTTCAGAGGACAAGCTTTTTGCTGTCATTTTGCTATTTAAGTCTATAAAAACAATGTGACCTCGGGGCGTGGCCAGTTTTGACCCCAGGGGTATCATTTGAAAAGTCTTTGTAGAGGACCGCTATACAATGTTACCAACGAAATACCAAACCTCTGGGCCTTGCGGTTTCGGAGAAGCAGATTTTCAAAGTCATTTAGCTATTTAAGTCTATATAAACCATGTGACCACCGGGTTGTTGCCAGTTTTGACCAAAGGGGCATCATTTGAACAATCTTTGTAGAGGACCACTATGCAATGTTACGTACCAAATATGAAACCTCTGGGCCCTGCGGTTTCAGAGGAGAAGATTTTAAAAGTCATTTTGCTATTTAAGTCTATATAAACAATGTGACTCCTGGGACGTGGCCAGTTTTGACCCCAGGGGCATCATTTCATTTGAACAATCTTTGAAGAGAACCACTAGAGGATGCCACATACCAAATATGAAACCACTGGGCCTTGCGGTTTCAGAGGAGATTTTTTAAGTAATTTTAGTATTTAGGTCTATATAATCAATGTGACCCCCGGGGTGTGGCCAGTTTTGACCCCAGGAGCATCATTTGAACAATCTTTGTAGACGACCACTATGCAATCTTACATACCAAATATGAAACCTCCGGGCCCTGCAGATTCACAAAATAAATTTGTTTAAGTCATTTTGCTATGTAAGTCTATATAAACCATGTGACCCCCGGGGCGTGGCAAGTTTTGATCCTAGGGGCATCATTTGAATAATCTTTGTAGAGGACCACTAGAGGATGCCAAATACCAAATATGAAAGCTCTCAGCAATGCAGTTTCAGAGAAAAAGATTTTTAAAGTTTTGACTTTTTAAATCCATTTTTAGCTCTGGTGACCTACATATGCAGCGGACTGAAATGATTTGAACAATTCTGAAAGAGGGTCACCCAAGGATAATTCTTGTGAAATTTGGTGAAAATCTGCCCAGCGGTTTATGAGGAGATGTTGTTTGAATGAAAATGTTCACACACGACGGACGACGCACGACGGACAACGGATAAAAGGCGATCCTAAAAGCTCAACATGAGCACGTTATGCTCAGGTGAGCTAATAAATTGAAAAATATTGCAAAACATTGCAATATGGATTTCTAATATCGTGACACCCCTAATTAAGACTAACAAGGCCGAAATGTCGTTTCAGTTAAAAATATTTTCTAATTGAAGTTTGACTTCTTTTTGTTCATCACTTAAAGTCTGATTTAACAATTTAAGTGAAATGAAGGATGTTATTGATTATTACTTTGGACATTTGTATCTATCCAGTCAATAAATGTTTAACACATACCTTGTGCATTTAAAAACAGCAGCCAACAAAGTTTCTTAGGGTCCTGAACACTTTCAGTCTCATCCAACTGCACTGACCTGCAGGATAGAAACAAAACTTCAACCAACTGCACTGACCTGCAGGATAGAAACAAAACTTCAACCAACTGCACTGACCTGCAGGATACAAACAAAACTTCAACCAACTGCACTGACCTGCAGGATACAAACAAAACTTCAACCAACTGCACTGACCTGCAGGATACAAACAAAACTTCAAAGCATGCATGTAAACACTTTCTGTCTCATCCAACTGCACTGACCTGCAGGATACAAACAAAACTTCAAAGCATGCATGTAAACACTTTCTGTCTCATCCAACTGCACTGACCTGCAGGATACAAACAAAACTTCATCCAACTGCACTGACCTGCAGGATACAAACAAAACTTCATCCAACTGCACTGACCTGCAGGATACAAACAAAACTTCAAAGCATGCATGTAAACACTTTCTGTATCATCCAACTGCACTGACCTACAGGATACAACAAAACTTCAAAGCATGCATGTAAACACTTTCTGTCTCATCCAATTGCACTGACCTGCAGGATACAAACAAAACTTCAAAGCATGCATGTAAACACTTTCTGTCTCATCCAACTGCACTGACCTACAGGATACAAACAAAACTTCAAAGCATGCATGTAAACAACTTAACCAAGGAAAGACACACAGTGAAATAGCTGGATGCTGCCCCCATCCACGTTTTGATCACCATTACAATATAAAAGATCTTGCTCAAAAATATTACTTGAAGCTTTAAAGGAATAAAAACCATGGGTTTACCCAATTATGATAAAATGCCAATGATCTGATCTGGCTTCCCCCCCCCCCCCCTGCTCCTTTTCAGCAGCACCCTATTAGATCTTTTGACACTAGTTGAAAGTTTCCAAGTACTAGTCCAACATTCCCCTCCCCACCCCCAATTATGATAAAATGTCAATGATCTGATCTGCCTCCCCCCCCCTGCTCCTTTTCAGCAGCACCCTATTAGATCTTTTGACACTAACCAACCCAACCCCAGGCTCCTTTAAGCAGTACCCTGTGCCTATTTTGATCCCAGATCTTTTGACCTTAGTTGAAAGTTTCCAAGTACTAGTCCAACATTCCCCTACCCATCCCCGCCCCAACCCCAGGCTCCTTTAAGCAGTACCCTGCACCTATTTTGATCCTAGATCTTTTGACCTTAGTTGAAAGTTTCCAAGTACTAGTCCAACATTCCCCTACCCACCCCCACACCCACCTCAAGCTCTTTTTAAGCAGCACCCGGTACATTTTTTGATCCTAGATCTTTTGACCCTAGTTGAAAGTCTCCAAGTACTAGTCCAACATTCCCCTCCCCACCCCCAAATATGATAAAATGCCAATGATCTGATCTGGCTTCCCCCCCTGCTCCTTTTCAACATCACCCTATTAGATCTTTTGACACTAGTTGAAAGTTTCCAAGTACTAGTCCAACATTCCCCTCCCCACCCCCAATTATGATAAAATGTCAATGATCTGATCTGCCTCCCCCCCCCCCTGCTCCTTTTCAGCAGCACCCTATTAGATCTTTTGACACTAACCAACCCAACCCCAGGCTCCTTTAAGCAGTACCCTGTGCCTATTTTGATCCCAGATCTTTTGACCTTAGTTGAAAGTTTCCAAGTACTAGTCCAACATTCCCCTACCCACCCCCACACCCACCTCAAGCTCTTTTTAAGCAGCACCCGGTACATTTTTTGATCCTAGATCTTTTGACCCTAGTTGAAAGTCTCCAAGTACTAGTCCAACATTCCCCTACCCAAACCACCTTCAGCTCTTTTTAAGCTGCACCCTGTACCTTTTTTTTTATCCTAAATTGCCCCTAGTTTAAAGTTTCCAAGTACTATTCCAACATTCCCCTACCCACCCACCCCCATCCAGCTCTTTTTAAGCAGTACCCTGTACCTTTTTTGATCCTAAATTGATCCTAGTTGAAAGTCTCCAAGTACTATTCCAACATTCCCCTACCCACCCACCCCCATCCAGCTCTTTTTAAGCAGTACCCTGTACCTTTTTTGATCCTAAATTGATCCTAGTTGAAAGTCTCCAAGTACTAGTCCAACATTCCCATCCCCACCCCCACCCCAGGCTCTTTTTAAGCAGCACCCTGTACATTTTTTTATCCTTGTTTTTTTTTCTTAAATACTATGCTCATGATAAAAAATCAAGAGTACTATAAGGAAAAGAGATATCTTACTGCTGTTCATCTTCTTCTCGAAACACTGTGCCCCATTCTCTGAAAGTAAAATCAACATTCAAGTGACAAAGCAGTTATTTTTGTAGGGCCAGTTTGGGGCCAAAATAGGGTCCCATTCCCCTCTTGAGTATATATTTTTCATCGCAAGTCTAAAAATATTGACTCTTAAAAATTTATCAGTTTAAAACAATTGTTGCATTCTATTATTGAGCTTTACAATTGTTTATATGATTAAAGATGTGTATTTAATAAACCTATTTATAACTCTTAACTTCATCAATTACATTGTTTACCCACTTACAGTGGCAGACTTAAAGGTGACCTAAACATTAAAATTAAATATTCATATTTTCCTCTCTGCATTGTTTACCACTTTATGGTGGCAGACTTTAAAGGTGACCTAAACATTAAAATTAAATAATCGTATTTTCCTATCTGCATTGTTTACCCACTCATTGATGCAGACTTTAAAGGTGACCTAAACATTAAAATTAAATAATCGTATTTTCTTATCTGCATTGTTTACCACTTTATGGTGGCAACTTTAAAGGTGACCTTAACATTATAATTAAATATTCATATTTTCCTATCTGCATTGTTTACCACTTCATGGTGGCAGACTTTAAAGGTGACCTAAACATTAAAATTAAATATTCATATTTTCCTATCTGCATTGTTTACCATTTTATGGTGGCAGACTTTAAAGGTGACCTAAACATTATAATTAAATATTCATATTTTCCCATCTGCATTGTTTACCACTTTATGGTGGCAGACTTTAAAGGTGACCTAAACATTAAAATTAAATAATCGTATTTTCATATCTGCATTGTTTACCACTTTATGGTGGCAGACTTGAAAGGTGACCTAAACATTAAAATTAAATAATCGTATTTCCTATCTGCAATTGTTTACCACTTTATGGTGGCAGACTTTAACGGTGACCTAAACATTAAAATTAAATAATCGTATTTTCCTATCTGCATTGTTTACCACTTGATGGTGGCAGACTTTAAAGGTGACCTAAACATTAAAATTAAATATTCATATTTTCCTATCTGCATTGTTTACCACTTTATGGTGGCAGACTTTAAAGGTGACCTAAACATTAAAATTAAATATTCATATTTTCCTATCTACATTGTTTACCACTTTATGGTGGCAGACTTTAAAGTTGACCTAAACATTAAAATTACATATTCATATTTTCCTATCTGCATTGTTTACCCACTCATTGATGCAGACTTTAAAGGTGACCTAAACATTAAAATTAAATAATCGTATTTTCCTATCTGCATTGTTACCCACTCATTGATGCAGACTTTAGAGGTGACCTAAACATTAAAATTAAATAATCGTATTTTCCTATCTGCATTGTTTACCCACTCATTGATGCAGACTTTAAAGGTGACCTAAACATTAAAATTAAATATTCGTATTTTCCTATCTGCATTGTTTACCCACTCATTGATGCAGACTTTAAAGGTGACCTAAACATTAATATTAAATAATCGTATTTTCCTATCTGCTTTGTTTACCCACTCATTGATGCAGACTTTAAAGGTGACCTAAACATTAATATTAAATAATCGTATTTTCCTATCTGCATTGTTTACCCACTCATTGATGCAGACTTTAAAGGTGACCTAAACATTAAAATTAAATAATCGTATTTTCTTATCTGCATTGTTTACCACTCATTGATACAGACTTTAAAGGTGACCTAAACATTAAAATTAAATAATCGTATTTTCCTATCTGCATTGTTTACCCACTCATTAATGCAGACTTTAAAGGTGACCTAAACATTAAAATTAAATAATCGTATTTTCCTATCTGCATTGTTTACCCACTCATTGATGCAGACTTTAAAGGTGACCTAAACATTAAAATTAAATAATCGTATTTTCCTATCTGCATTGTTTACCCACTCATTGATGCAGACTTTAAAGGTGACCTAAACATTAATATTAAATAATCGTATTTTCCTATCTGCATTGTTTACCCACTCATTGATGCAGACTTTAAAGGTGACCTAAACATTAATATTAAATAATCGTATTTTCCTATCTGCATTGTTTACCCACTCATTGATGCAGACTTTAAAGGTGACCTAAACATTAAAATTAAATAATCGTATTTTCTTATCTGCATTGTTTACCACTCATTGATGCAGACTTTAAAGGTGACCTAAACATTAAAATTAAATAATCGTATTTTCCTATCTGCATTGTTTACCCACTCATTGATGCAGACTTTAAAGGTGACCTAAACATTAAAATTAAATAATCGTATTTTCCTATCTGCATTGTTTACCCATTCATTGATGCAGACTTTAAAGGTGACCTAAACATTAATATTAAATAATCGTATTTCCTATCTGCATTGTTTACCCACTCATTGATGCAGATTTCAACGTTGTACTAGACATTACTATTCAACTAAAATATTCATATGGGGTCACAAAAGGTACAGGGTGCTGCTTTAAAGGAGCAGGGGGGAAATCCGGACCAGTCTGTTGACATTTTCTAATAATTTACTAAATACTGTGTTTTTATTAGTCTAATGCTTGTAATTAAGGTTTTTAAGCCTAGTCAATTCATTGTCATTGAATATTTGCAAAAATACATTAAATTTCAAAAAATATTAAGCATTTCTATGTTGACCTGCCCAGAGGGGCAGCAGGGGGGAACCAAAAAGGAGCAGGGTGCAGCACCCTGCTATTTTGCTCTAGATCTTTCCCTATATCTTCCTATCTTCATTGCTTTCCTACCCACTGCGACAAACTGGACTCTATAATTGTTAAACTTTTGAAAGTGCTCACATTTCCTGTAATCAGTACCCTTTATAAACCAACTGCAGTTCAGTGACAATCAGGTGTATTGTAACCTACACATCACGTGACAAGGAAGTTTATACAGTCACATGAGTGAAACTTGTGGTATCTTAACCTTCAAAGTTATTGAACGTTTATTTCAGTTTCAGTTCTATTAAGTGTCTTTGTTGCTTGCCTTAGGACACTCTACAGTATTGTGTGTTTTGTGAAAAATGTAAACTGATTCATCGTGATCTAATTAAGATATTGTGATTTAAATTATCAAGTTAACTTGTTGAAACCTGTCAACAAAATGGCGACATTTTCTCTGTGTATACTTGATAAAGGTTCAGATGTGGTTAAAGACTTTTGTTGTTCAACTTGCGAAGTGAAGAATATAGTTGAGAGTGCAGATAACTACTGTGAAACTTGTCAAAAGTTTTATTGTGGAAAGTGTGTTGGGCTACATGATCAGTTGTTTGCAAATCATGTCAACTATGAAAGGGCTGAAATCAAGAAGTGGCCAGTTTCCAAGGAAGTGAAGGATTTTCTGCAGAAATGTGAAGTTCACACAGATAAAAAGCTGAAAATGTTTTGCGAAGACCACAGTCTGTTGTGCTGCACTAACTGTGCTTTCCTTAATCACAGGTAACCTAGACTTGTTTCGATTCAATTATTCTTAGAATGTCGATGTGTTACACTATTGAGACACTTACAAAAACATTTACAAGCATTACGAATCCTTTAAAAGAAATATACCCATTCGTTTGATTGAAGTCTTGGTCAATGAAAAGGTTATATTTTTAATGATAATTTTAATGTTACTGAGCATATTGTTTTATTGTGACTTTATATCAGTATTGAAATGAACACAAATAAGTAGGAGTAGAATCAGATTGAGGACAAAAACAACAAAAATATCCGGCAGAAACCAGTATGTTAACAGAAAGGACGGTTCACAATACTGAGCTCAATACAAGTGGATACCACATGCGAACTGATACCTCATTTTAGGACCCCTGCGCATTTAAATAGAGCCATTTTTGTTAATTCTGCCATTATCCAGAAATCAAGTTTTCATGTATGCGCACTTTCCAATGATGTAAAACACATTGGTATAGTCTAAATACGGCCAAAGGGCTTTGTCCGCAAGAGAAAATTCACGATGGTACTGTCTAAATTAATATCGTCGATCGACACGACGAGCTCACTCGCACGACATAATGCACAATGGTGCAGTCTAAATTATTAACATGATCGACGTAATGAAATGTGACACTACAGACGCACATTCTGGTTGACTGCTTTTGACAGCGCTTGTTGTTGAAACCTCCACGTGGGAAGCGTGAAACTTGCTTTGCGTGCGCAAACTGTTATTACATGTTCTTATAATAAATATTCATAATATCGAAAGGAATTCTTGTGGTCCCATTCACTTGCGTCATATATGGTTGCGTGTAACCCGTTTAGTGGGGCATAGGTTTATTTATATATTGTGCAATTCCGGATACAGAAATATTGCGGTCTATTTAATCGTTTCTATCGAAATACACTTTAGTTTTTCGTTAATTTTCGAAATAGATTGACAAAAAATATTTCGGGACCGAAAAATACCCCATGCGCGTCTATTAGGGCATGGGCGTCAATAAGGACATTTACAGTATTCTTAGAATATCAATATTGTAACACAATTGACACAATTACAAAGAAACATACGCATTTGTTTGATGGAAGTCTTGGGCAATGACAAAGCTATATTTTTAATGTTGATAATTTTAATGTTACTGTGCATATTGTTGTATTGTGATTGTATATCAGTATTGAAATGAACACAAATAAGTAACTGTAGAATCAAATTGAGGACAATAACAACAAAAATATCATCCTTACACCAGTATGTGAACAGAAATGACTGATCACAATACTTCGCTAGATACAAGTGGATACCACATGCGAACTGATACCTTACGTGTAAAATCGATAAATATGTATCACAAGTTTGAGGTTTACTTAAATGAAACCTTACATTTATATCAGTTATGCCTATAATACATGTGCCTAAATTATAAAAGATTCAGTATAACAATATATTATATTTCGGAATCAACATTGAGTACATCAAATTATAAGTTGTATACAGATAAGACGCGTATCCACGTATTTATGCATTGAAAATAAAGAAAAACGCATTGAACATCTGCCCAGCGCATAACGTTATGCATTGCAAATCTCGGTACATATTTTTATTCGCCTAAACTGCGTAACCGGTTCAGCTAATGGTTCAAGTTAGCCTTTGAATCGATTAAAAGTGAATAAACCGAAACTTTCTACTCAAAATGGCTTCGCATTGTGTATGTGGGTCGAAAACGGAACGTTTTAAGCTCATTTAGCCAGTTCCAGTAAGCAATATCTTGAAAAATGTTAATAAGAATGAGTCTTATGATGCTTCTCCTATTTAAAAGGTGGAAAGTGGCGATGTTATTGTCACAGCAGTTGAAAAATAGAACAGGAAATACAAGCATCATGTGAGTTCAAAATTATCTGAAAAATTGCTGTAATCCTGAAAAGAAATTATCATTGGCTAATTGTCAAGCAGGAAGGACCAGAAATCAGGTTACCTTGTAGGATTTGCACTGAAAAAAAGTACAAAGTATCTGGGCAAATGACTACTACTACTTTGCTAAGTAAATGTTATGTTTTGATAGACCTACAGATTATTGTCTACATTCAATTTATTCCATTTGCCAATACAAGCACATTAAATACTCTTTTGATCTTGTATAAAAAATGAAAATACCCTTTAAATTTCTCAAATACCCTCAAAAGCTGACAGACTGGGGGTAAAATACCCTTTAACCAAAAAATCAGGGGGTAAAATACCCTTTAGGCTAAAACCTTATCTGGAGCTCTGCATGTACATGTATGTCCCCTATACTTTTGAAAAAAAAGTACATCTTGTGTTTATATTGCTGTTAGCGTTTCCAGTAGCAAAACTATGACTACTAAACTTTTGAAAATTATTAGAAAACGACGTATATTTTCATAATTTTTGGAAAATTATTTCAAAATGACAAGTATTTTTGCAAGATCTAAAAATTTTGCTACTAATTTTTATTTCCTATCGCTAATTTAGTATTGATAGAGCGTCATATAAATGTTTTTTATGTCATTACAAAATATATTCTATTCATTATTCTTTCAGAATGTGCACAAAAGTTATACTTATTTCGGAGTCAGTGAAAAACCATTCAACAGACCTCCAGCAACTGTCTGCCAAACTTCAAACTCTCCTAGAAGATATAAAGAAGCTTCAAACTAATTGGGAGACAAACATTCAGTCTTTGCAGGGTTCATACGATGAACAGTTACAAAAAGTACGGGAAACACGCAGGAAAATAAATGCAGCTTTTGATGAAATAGAAAAAACCACCCTGAAGCAAATGAAAGAAACACTGAATAGCCTTCAAGCTTCCCTCAATAATGACGTGGAAAACTGTACGAGGCTTCAAGATGAATTAAAACAACTCCGCGAAGCCATGCAGGACATCAGTGATAAGAGCAAGGAGGAACTCTCCTTTATAGCCAGCAAGAAATGCCTGGGTAAGATACAACAGTCGGAAGCATATCTGAAGGAGAAATCTGTTCAAGTTGAACATTCACTTTCATTCCAGGCTAACGGTGACATTGAGCAGTACTTGTCCAAACTGTCAGGTCTGGGGAGGATTGTACACAGTACTCAGACACTGACAGTAAAGGGAAATCCAGACCAGGCATTTACTGTGAAGCACAAGTCTGAGTATAATGTGAAAGTAACAGGTGATTCAAGCCACGTATGCTGTATCTTTGGCATCTGTGCACTCTCAAATGGTCAGATCCTTGTTGCTGACTACTATAATAAGAGAGTAAAGCTGCTGGACCAGCAGTACCACGTGGTCTGTGTCAGTGACATGTCTGCTGTTCCACAGGACATGTGTCAGATCTCTCCATGTGAAGTGGCTGTCACTGTGGATGATCTAGGTGACACTCATGAGGTCCAGTTTATATCTGTCAACAATGGGCAGCTGGTAAAGAGCAATAAGCTTCAGTTACAACATTACTGTCATGGTATTGCCCACCACAATGGAGACCTGTATGTCACTGATAATACTGCACTGTACAAGTACACTTTGAGTGGGAAACTGGTCAGCAAGTTGTATGAGGATACATCAGGTAGGTCTACAGGTAAGAATCATGGTGGATTCATTTTAGATTTTAATATCATGTAATTGTAAGACCACCTGGTTGTACAAGGTACACATGTGAATTCTGCAGTTAAACATGATTTTCGTTATCTAGTTTAGGCCAGAGTTTGTTTTATTTCTTGGTTCTCGTACATTTTTGGAAAAGTGTCCGGTTTGAGGAGGGAAAAAAATAAAAATACAAGTAAACAAGATCTGTCAGAAGACAGTGCACTCGACTATTCTAAGTCTTTCAGTTGGTACATATTTTGGATAGTGAAAGGGGCATAAATTTGTTAAAATACAATATTTGTATAAGTGAAGCCTTGTATATTTTATAAATGTTTGGAACAAAAACTTTAACCACAAAGTCCAGGGATCTCACTAGGATTTTAAAATAGGAGTCCTGGGACTCCTCCCCCCTAAAAAGTAGGAGTCCCAAATAGAAAATAAAGTTAAAAGTTAAGTATGTGACGCGCGAGAGTGAATGGAATTTTTACAATTTATACAATATATGAAAGTTATAAATAAAATAATAATAATAATAATGTTATTTTTATTATTATTATTATTTGGTTATGTAATCAAAACAATATTTTTGTACCAATAATTAATCTTAAAACAGGCAAATTCTGGACAATAAGCAATTGATGGTCTAAACTTGTTGATTGAGTCGTTATGTGTAGGCCTAGTAAAAAGTTATGATGCGGTGATTACAGTACAACAGGCAGGTACCAAAGCATAAGTTACTGTCAAGTACACTAATTGTGAAACAGGTTAACAAGAAAACAAAAAGGAGCAATTATTGGTCATATTAAACACCAAAATATGTGTTTGCATGTGTTTTACAAATGTTTGTGATCGGAAAAGTCGGGGACGAACATTTTCACGAGGCAATATAAATTAATTAAATCAGCTGAAGCTGTTTCTCACTCATTTTAACAATGCTGTTTGTTTCAATTTGTCAACTATTTTCTAATTGTTCTTAATTGAGGACGCCTTTTGTCACATTTCGGCGATTTAGCACATTCTGATTGACTTGTTGATTAACGCACATCAATGAGTGACAAATGTAATTTACCAATGAAATTAACAGTAACTGTCTAGGATGCTGTGGACGGAGCTAAGGGACTGCTGTGGGCGGAGCTAAAGCACAAAGACTTTGACAGCTGCAGTGTGCACTGGGGCCAATATTGATTGTTATCGCGACTACTGCCAAGTTTACTGCAGGCACTCATGTATGTGTTAAATAACAGGGTATACGCAGTAATCAAAAAAGCATGCGTCTCATGGACTCTTGGCATGGGTTTGAAATGCGTCCTTTTGAAAAAATATGCGTCCAAATACGCTTGATTTTGCGTTTCCGAGATCCCTGAAAGTCTATGCAAAAAGTGGGCTAACTCTGTCAAAATACAAAACAGAGTTACGGGTAATGTTGCCCCTGATACTAGAGTTGATGACAAAGGTTAGTTCCAAGTTTCAAGTGAATAACTTATGTAGTTTTTAAGTAACAAAACTTTTGAATATAACCTTAAACCAGAAAATTTATGTGAAAAAGGGGCATACCTCTGTCAAAATACAAAACATAGTTATGTTGCCCCTGATACTAGAGTTGATGACAAATGTTAGTTACAACTTTCAAGTGAATAACTTATGTAGTTTTGAAATTACCAAACGTTTGAATATAAACTTTAAACAGAAAATCTAAGTGCAACGGGGTCATAACTCTGTCAAAATACAAAATAGAGTTATGGGTAATGTTGCCCTTGGTACTAGAGTTGAAGATAAAGGTTCGTTCCAAGTTTTAACTGAATAACGTATGTAGTTTTGAAGTTACAAAACTTTTGAATATAAACTTAAAACAGAAAATCTATATGAAAAAGAGACATAACTCTATCAAAATACAAAACATAGTTATGGGGAATGTTCACTCTGATACTGGAGTTGATGACAAAGGTGTATTCCAAGTTTCAAGTGAATAGCTTTTGTAGTATTTAAGTTACAAAACTTTTGAATATTAACTTTAACCAGAATATCTATGTGAAAAAGGGACATAACTCTGTCAAATACAAAATAGAGTTATGGCGAATGTTGCCCTTGATACTGGAGTTGATGACAAAGGTTAGTTCCAAGTTTCAAGTTAATAATTTATGTAGTTTTGAAGTTACCAAACTTTTGAATATAAACCTTAAACAGAAAATCTAAGTGAAAAGGGGGCATAACTCTGTCAAAATACAAAATAGAGTTATAGGTAATGTTGGCCCTGGTACTAAAGTTAAAGGTTAGTTCTAAGTTTCAAGTGAATAAGTTATGTAGTTTTGAAGTTACAAAACTTTTGAATATAAACTTTAAACAGAAAATCTATGTGAAAAAGGGACATAACTCTTAAAAAATACAAAATAGAGTTATGTGGAATATTCACCCTGATACTGTAGTTGATGACAAAGGTATATTCCAAGTTACAAGTGAATAGCTTTTGTAGTATTGCAGTTACAAAACGTTTGAATATTAACTTTAACCAGAAAATCCATGTGAAAAAGGGGCATAACTCTGTCAAATACAAAACAGAGTTATGGGGAATGTTGCCGTTGATACTGGAGTTGATGACAAAGGTTAGTTCCAAGTTTCAAGTGAATAACTTATGTAGTTTTGAACTCACAAAACTTTTGAATAAAAACTTTAACCAGAAAATCTAAGTGAAAAAGGGGCATAAATCTGTCAAAATACAAAACATAGTTATGGGGAATGTTGCCCCTGACACTGGAGTTGATGACAAAGGTTAGTTCCAAGTTAGTTTCAAGTTAATAACTTATATAGTTTTGAAGTTACAAAACTTTTGAATATAAACTTTAACCAGAAAATCTATGTGAAAAAGGTGCATAACTCTGTCAAAATAAAAAACTGAGTCTAGGGAATGTTGCCCTTGATACTGGAGTTGATGACAAAGGTTAGTTACAAGTTTCAAGTGAATAACTTATGTAGTTTTGAAGTTAGAAAACTTTTGAATATAAACTTTAACCAGAAAATCTAAGTGAAAAAGGGGCATAACTCTGTCCAAATACAAAACAGAGTTATGGGAAATGTTGCCCCTGACACTGGAGTTGATGACAAAGGTATATTCTAAGTTTCAAGTGACAAACTTATGTAGTTTTGAAGTTACAATACTTTTGAATAAAAACTTTAACCAAATTCAGACGCAGACGCCGACGCCGGGGGTAGTAGGATAGCTCACATATTCTTTGAATAGTCGAGCTTAAAACAACAATACAGAATTGAGTAAATGAATGACTAGCAAATTTTACAAATGGAAATGGGCAGTGACATTAAAATTGTTATGCTTTATTACTTACAAAAAAACATATTAGACAACATAAATTTAATCACTGTTTGATAACCATGACATTAATACCAACTAGAATTGTCACATGAGTGACGGATGTACATCCACAATATGGCCTTGTCACAAAATTTAATTTCAATAGGAGCCATAACTCTGTCAACATTTAGTGGTTTGTAACCAAAGGTGAACTTGACTGTATTTTATGAGGCTACACATGTGTACCATTAATTATTTAAATATGTCAAGCCATTTTTGAGTCATCATCAGGAAACCATGTTTTTAGGGAATTTAAGTAAAATAAAGGGCCATAACTCTGTCAAAATTTAGTGTTTGTAACCAAAGTCAAACTTGACCCATATTTTATGATGATGCACATGTATAATAAGAATTATTTGAATATGTCTAGCCATTCTTGACTTATCGTCTGGAAATCAGGTTTTTAAGGGATATTTAAGTCGAAAAGGGGCCATAACTCTGTCAAAATTTAGTGGTTTGTAACAAGCATCGCACTTGACTTGTATTCTATGATGTTACGCATGTGTACCTAACCTTATTTGAATATGTCAAGCATTTCTTGAGTAATGAGTTATTATCCAGAAATCATGTTTTTAGGGAATTTGAGTCGAAAAGGGGCCATAACTCTGTCAAAATTTAGTGGTTCCTACCAACATCGAAAAGTGTTCTATGATGTTACACATGTGTACCAAACATTATTTGTCAAGCCTTTCTTGATTTATCATCCGGAAACCAAAAACCAACAGACCGACGGACAGACAAGCTCACTGCAATATACCCCCCCCCCCAACTTCGTTTGTGGGGGTATAATAATATAATGTTATTAATTAGTTGAATTCATATTGGCGTTGTTATTGGGCTAAAGACAGCCGTATTGGCTTGAGGCTGTAGGAAACAGGGGCTAATACGGCTGTCTGAAGCCGAAAAACAAGGCCAATATGAATTCAATTAATTAATGACAATTTTATTAATTAACTTCAGAACTTCAGAACTATTGTTTCGATATAAATAGAAATAGTATGCAGCATCGTTCAGTTTAAATAGTACAAGTTAGAACTATCATTATTATTGATATAAATAATAAAATGTAACAACGCCAGCATAAATTATTTACTATGTTGTTATTCTTGTAACTGTGTAATGTGAAATATAACAACCAAACGGTACATAAAATATTTGCTAAAAAATTTTATAGAGAAAGTCACAAAAGGTTTAAAACCAACAATCGATATGCACTTTTATCGGACCGAGTCTTGCCAAACCTGTCAGTATTCACCAACACATTCTATAACCATTCTGACCGAGTCTTGCCAAACCTGTCAGTATTCACCAACACATTCTATAACCATTCTGACCGAGTCTTGCCAAACCTGTCTGTATTCACCAACACATTCTATAACCATTCTGACCGAGTCTTGCCAAACCTGCCAGTATTCACCAACACATTCTATAACCATTCTGACCGAGTCTTGCCAAACCATGCCAGTATTCACCAACACATTCTATAACCATTCTGACCGAGTCTTGCCAAACCTGCCAGTATTCACCAACACATTCTATAACCATTCTGACCGAGCCTTGGCAAACCTGTTAGTATTCACCAACACATTCTATAACCATTCTGACCGAGTCTTGCCAAACCTGCCAGTATTCACCAACACATTCTATAACCATTCTGACCGAGTCTTGCCAAACCTGCCAGTATTCACCAACACATTCTATAACCATCCTGACCGAGTCTTGCCAAACCTGTCAGTATTCACCAACACATTCTATAACCATTCTGACCGAGTCTTGCCAAACCTGCCAGTATTCACCAACACATTCTATAACCATTCTGACCGAGTCTTGCCAAACCAGCCAGTATTCACCAACACATTCTATAACCATTCTGACCAAGTCTTGCCAAACCTGCCAGTATTCACCAACACATTCTATAACCATTCTGACCGAGTCTTGCCAAACCTGCCAGTATTCACCAACACATTCTATAACCATTCTGACCGAGTCTTGCCAAACCTGTCAGTATTCACCAACACATTCTATAACCATTCTGACCGAGTCTTGCCAAACCTGCCAGTATTCACCAACACATTCTATAACCATTCTGACCGAGTCTTGCCAAACCTGCCAGTATTCACCAACACATTCTATAACCATTCTGACCGAGCCTTGCCAAACCTGTCAGTATTCACCAACACATTCTATAACCATTCTGACCGAGTCTTGCCAAACCTGCCAGTATTCACCAACACATTCTATAACCATTCTGACCGAGCCTTGCCAAACCTGTCAGTATTCACCAACACATTCTATAACCATTCTGACCGAGTCTTGCCAAACCTGTCAGTATTCACCAACACATTCTATAACCATTCTGACCGAGTCTTGCCAAACCTGTCAGTATTCACCAACACATTCTATAACCATTCTGACCGAGTCTTGCCAAACCTGTCAGTATTCACCAACACATTCTATAACCATTCTGACCGAGTCTTGCCAAACCTGTCTGTATTCACCAACACATTCTATAACCATTCTGACCGAGTCTTGCCAAACCTGCCAGTATTCACCAACACATTCTATAACCATTCTGACCGAGTCTTGCCAAACCATGCCAGTATTCACCAACACATTCTATAACCATTCTGACCGAGCCTTGGCAAACCTGTCAGTATTCACCAACACATTCTATAACCATTCTGACCGAGTCTTGCCAAACCTGCCAGTATTCACCAACACATTCTATAACCATTCTGACCGAGCCTTGGCAAACCTGTCAGTATTCACCAACACATTCTATAACCATTCTGACCGAGTCTTGCCAAACCTGCCAGTATTCACCAACACATTCTATAACCATTCTGACCGAGTCTTGCCAAACCTGCCAGTATTCACCAACACATTCTATAACCATTCTGACCGAGTCTTGCCAAACCTGTCAGTATTCACCAACACATTCTATAACCATTCTGACCGAGTCTTGCCAAACCTGCCAGTATTCACCAACACATTCTATAACCATTCTGACCGAGTCTTGCCAAACCTGCCAGTATTCACCAACACATTCTATAACCATTCTGACCGAGTCTTGCCAAACCTGCCAGTATTCACCAACACATTCTATAACCATTCTGACCAAGTCTTGCCAAACCTGCCAGTATTCACCAACACATTCTATAACCATTCTGACCTAGTCTTGCCAAACCTGCCAGTATTCACCAACACATTCTATAACCATTCTGACCGAGTCTTGGCAAACCTGACAGTATTCACCAACACATTCTATAACCATTCTGACCGAGCCTTGGCAAACCTGCCAGTATTCACCAACACATTCTATAACCATTCTGACCGAGCCTTGGCAAACCTGCCAGTATTCACCAACACATTCTATAACCATCCTGACCGAGTCTTGCCAAACCTGTCAGTATTCACCAACACATTCTATAACCATCGTGACCGAGTCTTGCCAAACCTGTCAGTATTCACCAACACATTCTATAACCATTGTGACCGAGTCTTGCCAAACCTGTCAGTATTCACCAACACATTCTATAACCATTCTGACCGAGTCTTGCCAAACCTGACAGTATTCACCAACACATTCTATAACCATTATGACCGAGCCTTGGCAAACCTGACAGTATTCACCAACACATTCTATAACCATTATGACCGAGCCTTGGCAAACCTGTCAGTATTCACCAACACATTCTATAACCATTCTGACCGAGTCTTGCCAAACCTGCCAGTATTCACCAACACATTCTATAACCATTCTGACCGAGTCTTGCCAAACCTGCCAGTATTCACCAACACATTCTATAACCATTCTGACCGAGTCTTGCCAAACCTGACAGTATTCACCAACACATTCTATAACCATTCTGACCGAGTCTTGCCAAACCTGTCAGTATTCACCAACACATTCTATAACCATTCTGACCGAGTCTTGCCAAACCTGACAGTATTCACCAACACATTCTATAACCATTCTGACCGAGCCTTGGCAAACCTGACAGTATTCACCAACACATTCTATAACCATTCTGACCGAGCCTTGCCAAACCTGACAGTATTCACCAACACATTCTATAACCATTCTGACCGAGCCTTGCCAAACCTGCCAGTATTCACCAACACATTCTATAACCATTCTGACCAAGTCTTGCCAAACCTGTCAGTATTCACCAACACATTCTATAACCATTATGACCGAGTCTTGCCAAACCTGCCAGTATTCACCAACACATTCTATAACCATTCTGACCGAGTCTTGCCAAACCTGCCAGTATTCACCAACACATTCTATAACCATTCTGACCGAGTCTTGCCAAACCTGTCAGTATTCACCAACACATTCTATAACCATTCTGACCGAGTCTTGCCAAACCTGTCAGTATTCACCAACACATTCTATAACCATTCTGACCGAGTCTTGGAAAACCTGACAGTATTCACCAACACATTCTATAACCATTCTGACCGAGTCTTGGCAAATCTGACAGTATTCACCAACACATTCTATAACCATTCTGACCAAGTCTTGGCAAACCTGACAGTATTCACCAACACATTCTATAACCATTCTGACCAAGTCTTGCCAAGCCTGCCAGTATTCACCAACACATTCTATAACCATTCTGACCGAGTCTTGCCAAATATGCCAGTATTCACCAACACATTCTATAACCATTCTGACCGAGTCTTGCCAAATATGCCAGTATTCACCAACACATTCTATA
Source organism: Congeria kusceri (assembly GCA_027627225.1). Lineage (NCBI taxonomy): Eukaryota > Metazoa > Mollusca > Bivalvia > Myida > Dreissenidae > Congeria > Congeria kusceri. The sequence goes on along the minus strand of CM051029.1, from coordinate 16,708,554 downwards.
ACCATTCTGACCGAGTCTTGGCAAACCTGTCAGTATTCACCAACACATTCTATAACCATTCTGACCGAGTCTTGGCAAACCTGACAGTATTCACCAACACATTCTATAACCATTCTGACCGAGTCTTGCCAAACCTGTCAGTATTCACCAACACATTCTATAACCATTCTGACCGAGTCTTGCCAAACCTGACAGTATTCACCAACACATTCTATAACCATTATGACCGAGCCTTGGCAAACCTGTCAGTATTCACCAACACATTCTATAACAATTCTGACCGAGTCTTGCCAAACCTGCCAGTATTCACCAACACATTCTATAACCATTCTGACCGAGTCTTGCCAAACCTGCCAGTATTCACCAACACATTCTATAACCATTCTGACCGAGTCTTGCCAAACCTGCCAGTATTCACCAACACATTCTATAACCATTCTGACCGAGTCTTGCCAAACCTGACAGTATTCACCAACACATTCTATAACCATTCTGACCGAGTCTTGCCAAACCTGTCAGTATTCACCAACACATTCTATAACCATTCTGACCGAGTCTTGCCAAACCTGTCAGTATTCACCAACACATTCTATAACCATTCTGACCGAGTCTTGCCAAACCTGACAGTATTCACCAACACATTCTATAACCATTCTGACCGAGCCTTGGCAAACCTGACAGTATTCACCAACACATTCTATAACCATTCTGACCGAGTCTTGCCAAACCTGCCAGTATTCACCAACACATTCTATAACCATTCTGACCGAGCCTTGCCAAACCTGACAGTATTCACCAACACATTCTATAACCATTCTGACCGAGTCTTGCCAAACCTGCCAGTATTCACCAACACATTCTATAACCATTCTGACCAAGTCTTGCCAAACCTGTCAGTATTCACCAACACATTCTATAACCATTCTGACCGAGTCTTGCCAAACCTGCCAGTATTCACCAACACATTCTATAACCATTCTGACCGAGTCTTGCCAAACCTGTCAGTATTCACCAACACATTCTATAACCATTCTGACCGAGTCTTGCCAAACCTGTCAGTATTCACCAACACATTCTATAACCATTCTGACCGAGTCTTGCCAAACCTGCCAGTATTCACCAACACATTCTATAACCATTCTGACAGAGTCTTGCCAAACCTGTCAGTATTCACCAACACATTCTATAACCATTCTGACCGAGTCTTGCCAAACCTGCCAGTATTCACCAACACATTCTATAACCATTCTGACCGAGTCTTGCCAAACCTGCCAGTATTCACCAACACATTCTATAACCATTCTGACCGAGTCTTGCCAAACCTGCCAGTATTCACCAACACATTCTATAACCATTCTGACCGAGTCTTGCCAAACCTGTCAGTATTCACCAACACATTCTATAACCATTCTGACCGAGTCTTGCCAAACCTGCCAGTATTCACCAACACATTCTATAACCATTCTGACCGAGTCTTGCCAAACCTGCCAGTATTCACCAACACATTCTATAACCATTCTGACCAAGTCTTGCCAAACCTGCCAGTATTCACCAACACATTCTATAACCATTCTGACCTAGTCTTGCCAAACCTGCCAGTATTCACCAACACATTCTATAACCATTCTGACCGAGTCTTGGCAAACCTGACAGTATTCACCAACACATTCTATAACCATTCTGACCGAGCCTTGGCAAACCTGCCAGTATTCACCAACACATTCTATAACCATTCTGACCGAGCCTTGGCAAACCTGCCAGTATTCACCAACACATTCTATAACCATCCTGACCGAGTCTTGCCAAACCTGTCAGTATTCACCAACACATTCTATAACCATCCTGACCGAGTCTTGCCAAACCTGTCAGTATTCACCAACACATTCTATAACCATCGTGACCGAGTCTTGCCAAACCTGTCAGTATTCACCAACACATTCTATAACCATTCTGACCGAGTCTTGCCAAACCTGTCAGTATTCACCAACACATTCTATAACCATTCTGACCGAGTCTTGCCAAACCTGACAGTATTCACCAACACATTCTATAACCATTATGACCGAGCCTTGGCAAACCTGTCAGTATTCACCAACACATTCTATAACCATTCTGACCGAGTCTTGCCAAACCTGCCAGTATTCACCAACACATTCTATAACCATTCTGACCGAGTCTTGCCAAACCTGCCAGTATTCACCAACACATTCTATAACCATTCTGACCGAGTCTTGCCAAACCTGACAGTATTCACCAACACATTCTATAACCATTCTGACCGAGTCTTGCCAAACCTGTCAGTATTCACCAACACATTCTATAACCATTCTGACCGAGTCTTGCCAAACCTGACAGTATTCACCAACACATTCTATAACCATTCTGACCGAGCCTTGGCAAACCTGACAGTATTCACCAACACATTCTATAACCATTCTGACCGAGCCTTGCCAAACCTGACAGTATTCACCAACACATTCTATAACCATTCTGACCGAGCCTTGCCAAACCTGCCAGTATTCACCAACACATTCTATAACCATTCTGACCAAGTCTTGCCAAACCTGTCAGTATTCACCAACACATTCTATAACCATTATGACCGAGTCTTGCCAAACCTGTCAGTATTCACCAACACATTCTATAACCATTCTGACCGAGTCTTGCCAAACCTGCCAGTATTCACCAACACATTCTATAACCATTCTGACCGAGTCTTGCCAAACCTGTCAGTATTCACCAACACATTCTATAACCATTCTGACCGAGTCTTGCCAAACCTGTCAGTATTCACCAACACATTCTATAACCATTCTGACCGAGTCTTGGAAAACCTGACAGTATTCACCAACACATTCTATAACCATTCTGACCGAGTCTTGGCAAATCTGACAGTATTCACCAACACATTCTATAACCATTCTGACCAAGTCTTGGCAAACCTGACAGTATTCACCAACACATTCTATAACCATTCTGACCGAGTCTTGCCAAACCTGACAGTATTCACCAACACATTCTATAACCATTCTGACCGAGTCTTGCCAAACCTGTCAGTATTCACCAACACATTCTATAACCATTCTGACCGAGTCTTGCCAAACCTGACAGTATTCACCAACACATTCTATAACCATTCTGACCGAGCCTTGGCAAACCTGACAGTATTCACCAACACATTCTATAACCATTCTGACCGAGCCTTGCCAAACCTGACAGTATTCACCAACACATTCTATAACCATTCTGACCGAGCCTTGCCAAACCTGCCAGTATTCACCAACACATTCTATAACCATTCTGACCAAGTCTTGCCAAACCTGTCAGTATTCACCAACACATTCTATAACCATTATGACCGAGTCTTGCCAAACCTGTCAGTATTCACCAACACATTCTATAACCATTATGACCGAGTCTTGCCAAACCTGTCAGTATTCACCAACACATTCTATAACCATTCTGACCGAGTCTTGCCAAACCTGCCAGTATTCACCAACACATTCTATAACCATTCTGACCGAGTCTTGCCAAACCTGTCAGTATTCACCAACACATTCTATAACCATTCTGACCGAGTCTTGGAAAACCTGACAGTATTCACCAACACATTCTATAACCATTCTGACCGAGTCTTGGCAAATCTGACAGTATTCACCAACACATTCTATAACCATTCTGACCAAGTCTTGGCAAACCTGACAGTATTCACCAACACATTCTATAACCATTCTGACCGAGTCTTGCCAAGCCTGCCAGTATTCACCAACACATTCTATAACCATTCTGACCGAGTCTTGCCAAACCTGTCAGTATTCACCAACACATTCTATAACCATTCTGACCGAGTCTTGCCAAATATGCCAGTATTCACCAACACATTCTATAACCATTCTGACCGAGTCTTGGCAAACCTGTCAGTATTCACCAACACATTCTATAACCATTCTGACCGAGTCTTGGCAAACCTGACAGTATTCACCAACACATTCTATAACCATTCTGACCGAGCCTTGGCAAACCTGCCAGTATTCACCAACACATTCTATAACCATTCTGACCGAGCCTTGGCAAACCTGCCAGTATTCACCAACACATTCTATAACCATTCTGACCGAGTCTTGCCAAACCTGCCAGTATTCACCAACACATTCTATAACCATCCTGACCGAGTCTTGCCAAACCTGTCAGTATTCACCAACACATTCTAAAACCATTCTGACCGAGTCTTGCCAAACCTGTCAGTATTCACCAACACATTCTATAACCATTCTGACCGAGTCTTGCCAAACCTGACAGTATTCACCAACACATTCTATAACCATTATGACCGAGCCTTGGCAAACCTGACAGTATTCACCAACACATTCTATAACCATTATGACCGAGCCTTGGCAAACCTGTCAGTATTCACCAACACATTCTATAACAATTCTGACCGAGTCTTGCCAAACCTGCCAGTATTCACCAACACATTCTATAACCATTCTGACCGAGTCTTGCCAAACCTGCCAGTATTCACCAACACATTCTATAACCATTCTGACCGAGTCTTGCCAAACCTGCCAGTATTCACCAACACATTCTATAACCATTCTGACCGAGTCTTGCCAAACCTGACAGTATTCACCAACACATTCTATAACCATTCTGACCGAGTCTTGCCAAACCTGACAGTATTCACCAACACATTCTATAACCATTCTGACCGAGCCTTGGCAAACCTGACAGTATTCACCAACACATTCTATAACCATTCTGACCGAGTCTTGCCAAACCTGCCAGTATTCACCAACACATTCTATAACCATTCTGACCGAGCCTTGCCAAACCTGACAGTATTCACCAACACATTCTATAACCATTCTGACCGAGTCTTGCCAAACCTGCCAGTATTCACCAACACATTCTATAACCATTCTGACCAAGTCTTGCCAAACCTGTCAGTATTCACCAACACATTCTATAACCATTCTGACCGAGTCTTGCCAAACCTGCCAGTATTCACCAACACATTCTATAACCATTCTGACCGAGTCTTGCCAAACCTGTCAGTATTCACCAACACATTCTATAACCATTCTGACCGAGTCTTGCCAAACCTGTCAGTATTCACCAACACATTCTATAACCATTCTGACCGAGTCTTGCCAAACCTGCCAGTATTCACCAACACATTCTATAACCATTCTGACCGAGTCTTGCCAAACCTGTCAGTATTCACCAACACATTCTATAACCATTCTGACCGAGTCTTGCCAAACCTGCCAGTATTCACCAACACATTCTATAACCATTCTGACCGAGTCTTGCCAAACCTGCCAGTATTCACCAACACATTCTATAACCATTCTGACCGAGTCTTGCCAAACCTGCCAGTATTCACCAACACATTCTATAACCATTCTGACCGAGTCTTGCCAAACCTGTCAGTATTCACCAACACATTCTATAACCATTCTGACCGAGTCTTGCCAAACCTGCCAGTATTCACCAACACATTCTATAACCATTCTGACCGAGTCTTGCCAAACCTGTCAGTATTCACCAACACATTCTATAACCATTCTGAACGAGTCTTGGCAAACCTGCCAGTATTCACCAACACATTCTATAACCATTCTGACCGAGTCTTGCCAAACCTGCCAGTATTCACCAACACATTCTATAACCATTCTGACCGAGTCTTGGCAAACATGTCAGTATTCACCAACACATTCTATAACCATTCTGACCGAGTCTTGCCAAACCTGTCTGTATTCACCAACACATTCTATAACCATTCTGAACGAGTCTTGCGAAACCTGCCAGTATTCACCAACACATTCTATAACCATTCTGACCGAGTCTTGCCAAACCATGCCAGTATTCACCAACACATTCTATAACCATTCTGACCGAGCCTTGGCAAACCTGTCAGTATTCACCAACACATTCTATAACCATTCTGACCGAGTCTTGCCAAACCTGCCAGTATTCACCAACACATTCTATAACCATTCTGACCGAGCCTTGGCAAACCTGTTAGTATTCACCAACACATTCTATAACCATTCTGACCGAGTCTTGCCAAACCTGCCAGTATTCACCAACACATTCTATAACCATTCTGACCGAGTCTTGCCAAACCTGCCAGTATTCACCAACACATTCTATAACCATTCTGACCGAGTCTTGCCAAACCTGCCAGTATTCACCAACACATTCTATAACCATTCTGACCGAGTCTTGCCAAACCTGTCAGTATTCACCAACACATTCTATAACCATTCTGACCGAGTCTTGCCAAACCTGCCAGTATTCACCAACACATTCTATAACCATTCTGACCGAGTCTTGCCAAACCTGTCAGTATTCACCAACACATTCTATAACCATTCTGACCGAGTCTTGCCAAACCTGTCAGTATTCACCAACACATTCTATAACCATTCTGACCGAGTCTTGGCAAACCTGACAGTATTCTCCAACACATTCTATAACCATTCTGACCGAGTGTTGGCAAATCTGACAGTATTCACCAACACATTCTATAACCATTCTGACCAAGTCTTGGCAAACCTGACAGTATTCACCAACACATTCTATAACCATTCTGACCGAGTCTTGCCAAGCCTGCCAGTATTCACCAACACATTCTATAACCATTCTGACCGAGTCTTGCCAAACCTGTCAGTATTCACCAACACATTCTATAACCATTCTGACCGAGTCTTGCCAAATATGCCAGTATTCACCAACACATTCTATAACCATTCTGACCGAGTCTTGGCAAACCTGTCAGTATTCACCAACACATTCTATAACCATTCTGACCGAGTCTTGGCAAACCTGACAGTATTCACCAACACATTCTATAACCATTCTGACCGAGCCTTGGCAAACCTGCCAGTATTCACCAACACATTCTATAACCATTCTGACCGAGTCTTGCCAAACCTGCCAGTATTCACCAACACATTCTATAACCATCCTGATCGAGTCTTGCCAAACCTGTCAGTATTCACCAACACATTCTATAACCATCCTGACCGAGTCTTGCCAAACCTGTCAGTATTCACCAACACATTCTATAACCATTCTGACCGAGTCTTGCCAAACCTGTCAGTATTCACCAACACATTCTATAACCATTCTGACCGAGTCTTGCCAAACCTGACAGTATTCACCAACACATTCTATAACCATTATGACCGAGCCTTGGCAAACCTGTCAGTATTCACCAACACATTCTATAACCATTCTGACCGAGTCTTGCCAAACCTGCCAGTATTCACCAACACATTCTATAACCATTCTGACCGAGTCTTGCCAAACCTGCCAGTATTCACCAACACATTCTATAACCATTCTGACCGAGTCTTGCCAAACCTGACAGTATTCACCAACACATTCTATAACCATTCTGACCGAGTCTTGCCAAACCTGTCAGTATTCACCAACACATTCTATAACCATTCTGACCGAGTCTTGCCAAACCTGACAGTATTCACCAACACATTCTATAACCATTCTGACCGAGCCTTGGCAAACCTGACAGTATTCACCAACACATTCTATAACCATTCTGACCGAGTCTTGCCAAACCTGCCAGTATTCACCAACACATTCTATAACCATTCTGACCGAGCCTTGCCAAACCTGACAGTATTCACCAACACATTCTATAACCATTCTGACCGAGTCTTGCCAAACCTGCCAGTATTCACCAACACATTCTATAACCATTCTGACCCAGTCTTGCCAAACCTGTCAGTATTCACCAACACATTCTATAACCATTCTGACCGAGTCTTGCCAAACCTGCCAGTATTCACCAACACATTCTATAACCATTCTGACCGAGTCTTGCCAAACCTGTCAGTATTCACCAACACATTCTATAACCATTCTGACCGAGTCTTGCCAAACCTGTCAGTATTCACCAACACATTCTATAACCATTCTGACCGAGTCTTGCCAAACCTGCCAGTATTCACCAACACATTCTATAACCATTCTGACCGAGTCTTGCCAAACCTGCCAGTATTCACCAACACATTCTATAACCATTCTGACCGAGTCTTGCCAAACCTGCCAGTATTCACCAACACATTCTATAACCATTCTGACCGAGTCTTGCCAAACCTGCCAGTATTCACCAACACATTCTATAACCATTCTGACCGAGTCTTGCCAAACCTGCCAGTATTCACCAACACATTCTATAACCATTCTGACCGAGTCTTGCCAAACCTGTCAGTATTCACCAACACATTCTATAACCATTCTGACCGAGTCTTGCCAAACCTGCCAGTATTCACCAACACATTCTATAACCATTCTGACCGAGTCTTGCCAAACCTGTCAGTATTCACCAACACATTCTATAACCATTCTGAACGAGTCTTGGCAAACCTGCCAGTATTCACCAACACATTCTATAACCATTCTGACCGAGTCTTGCCAAACCTGCCAGTATTCACCAACACATTCTATAACCATTCTGACCGAGTCTTGGCAAACATGTCAGTATTCACCAACACATTCTATAACCATTCTGACCGAGTCTTGGCAAACCTGCCAGTATTCACCAACACATTCTATAACCATTCTGACCGAGTCTTGGCAAACCTGCCAGTATTCACCAACACATTCTATAACCATTCTGACCGAGTCTTGCCAAACCTGTCAGTATTCACCAACACATTCTATAACCATTCTGACCGAGTCTTGCCAAACCTGCCAGTATTCACCAACACATTCTATAACCATTCTGACCGAGTCTTGCCAAGCCTGTCAGTATTCACCAACACATTCTATAACCATTCTGACCGAGTCTTGCCAAACCTGCCAGTATTCACCAACACATTCTATAACCATTCTGACCGAGTCTTGCCAAGCCTGTCAGTATTCACCAACACATTCTATAACCATTCTGACCGAGTCTTGCCAAACCTGTCAGTATTCACCAACACATTCTATAACCATTCTGACCGAGTCTTGCCAAACCTGTCAGTATTCACCAACACATTCTATAACTATTCTGACCGAGTCTTGCCAAACCTGTCAGTATTCACCAACACATTCTATAACCATTCTGACCGAGTCTTGCCAAACCTGTCAGTATTCACCAACTCATTCTATAACCATTCTGACCGAGTCTTGCCAAACCTGTCAGTATTCACCAACACATTCTATAACCATTCTGACCGAGTCTTGCCCAACCTGTCAGTATTCACCAACACATTCTATAACCATTCTGACCGAGTCTTGCCAAACCTGCCAGTATTCACCAACACATTCTATAACCATTCTGACCGAGTCTTGCCAAACCTGTCAGTATTCACCAACACATTCTATAACCATTCTGACCGAGTCTTGCCAAACCTGTCAGTATTCACCAACACATTCTATAACCATTCTGACCGAGTCTTGCCAAACCTGTCAGTATTCACCAACACATTCTATAACCATTCTGACCGAGTCTTGCCAAACCTGTCAGTATTCACCAACACATTCTATAACCATTCTGACCAAGTCTTGCCATATCTGCCAGTATTCACCAACACATTCTATAACCATTCTGACTGAGTCTTGGCAAACCTGTCTGTATTCACCAACACATTCTATAACCATTCTGACCGAGTCTTGCCAAACCTGCCAGTATTCACCAACACATTCTATAACCATTCTGACCGAGTCTTGCCAAACCTGCCAGTATTCACCAACACATTCTATAACCATTCTGACCGAGTCTTGCCAAACCTGTCAGTATTCACCAACACATTCTATAACCATTCTGACCGAGTCTTGCCAAACCTGTCAGTATTCACCAACACATTCTATAACCATTCTGACCGAGTCTTGCCAAACCTGCCAGTATTCACCAACACATTCTATAACCATTCTGACCGAGCCTTGGCAAACCTGACAGTATTCACCAACACATTCTATAACCATTCTGACCGAGTCTTGCCAAACCTGCCAGTATTCACCAACACATTCTATAACCATTCTGACCGAGCCTTGCCAAACCTGACAGTATTCACCAACACATTCTATAACCATTCTGACCGAGTCTTGCCAAACCTGCCAGTATTCACCAACACATTCTATAACCATTCTGACCGAGTCTTGCCAAACCTGTCAGTATTCACCAACACATTCTATAACCATTCTGACCGAGTCTTGCCAAACCTGTCAGTATTCACCAACACATTCTATAACCATTCTGACCGAGTCTTGCCAAACCTGCCAGTATTCACCAACACATTCTATAACCATTCTGACCGAGTCTTGCCAAACCTGTCAGTATTCACCAACACATTCTATAACCATTCTGACCGAGTCTTGCCAAACCTGTCAGTATTCACCAACACATTCTATAACCATTCTGACCGAGTCTTGGCAAACCTGACAGTATTCACCAACACATTCTATAACCATTCTGACCGAGTCTTGGCAAATCTGACAGTATTCACCAACACATTCTATAACCATTCTGACCAAGTCTTGGCAAACCTGACAGTATTCACCAACACATTCTATAACCATTCTGACCGAGTCTTGCCAAGCCTGCCAGTATTCACCAACACATTCTATAACCATTCTGACCGAGTCTTGCCAAACCTGTCAGTATTCACCAACACATTCTATAACCATTCTGACCGAGTCTTGCCAAATATGCCAGTATTCACCAACACATTCTATAACCATTCTGACCGAGTCTTGGCAAACCTGTCAGTATTCACCAACACATTCTATAACCATTCTGACCGAGTCTTGCCAAACCTGACAGTATTCACCAACACATTCTATAACCATTCTGACCGAGCCTTGGCAAACCTGCCAGTATTCACCAACACATTCTATAACCATTCTGACCGAGTCTTGCCAAACCTGCCAGTATTCACCAACACATTCTATAACCATCCTGATCGAGTCTTGCCAAACCTGTCAGTATTCACCAACACATTCTATAACCATCCTGACCGAGTTTTGCCAAACCTGTCAGTATTCACCAACACATTCTATAACCATTCTGACCGAGTCTTGCCAAACCTGTCAGTATTCACCAACACATTCTATAACCATTCTGACCGAGTCTTGCCAAACCTGACAGTATTCACCAACACATTCTATAACCATTATGACCGAGCCTTGGCAAACCTGTCAGTATTCACCAACACATTCTATAACCATTCTGACCGAGTCTTGCCAAACCTGCCAGTATTCACCAACACATTCTATAACCATTCTGACCGAGTCTTGCCAAACCTGCCAGTATTCACCAACACATTCTATAACCATTCTGACCGAGTCTTGCCAAACCTGACAGTATTCACCAACACATTCTATAACCATTCTGACCGAGTCTTGCCAAACCTGTCAGTATTCACCAACACATTCTATAACCATTCTGACCGAGTCTTGCCAAACCTGCCAGTATTCACCAACACATTCTATAACCATTCTGACCGAGCCTTGGCAAACCTGACAGTATTCACCAACACATTCTATAACCATTCTGACCGAGTCTTGCCAAACCTGCCAGTATTCACCAACACATTCTATAACCATTCTGACCGAGCCTTGCCAAACCTGACAGTATTCACCAACACATTCTATAACCATTCTGACCGAGTCTTGCCAAACCTGCCAGTATTCACCAACACATTCTATAACCATTCTGACCAAGTCTTGCCAAACCTGTCAGTATTCACCAACACATTCTATAACCATTCTGACCGAGTCTTGCCAAACCTGCCAGTATTCACCAACACATTCTATAACCATTCTGACCGAGTCTTGCCAAACCTGTCAGTATTCACCAACACATTCTATAACCATTCTGACCGAGTCTTGCCAAACCTGTCAGTATTCACCAACACATTCTATAACCATTCTGACCGAGTCTTGCCAAACCTGCCAGTATTCACCAACACATTCTATAACCATTCTGACCGAGTCTTGCCAAACCTGTCAGTATTCACCAACACATTCTATAACCATTCTGACCGAGTCTTGCCAAACCTGCCAGTATTCACCAACACATTCTATAACCATTCTGACCGAGTCTTGCCAAACCTGCCAGTATTCACCAACACATTCTATAACCATTCTGACCGAGTCTTGCCAAACCTGCCAGTATTCACCAACACATTCTATAACCATTCTGACCGAGTCTTGCCAAACCTGCCAGTATTCACCAACACATTCTATAACCATTCTGACCGAGTCTTGCCAAACCTGTCAGTATTCACCAACACATTCTATAACCATTCTGACCGAGTCTTGCCAAACCTGCCAGTATTCACCAACACATTCTATAACCATTCTGACTGAGTCTTGCCAAACCTGCCAGTATTCACCAACACATTCTATAACCATTCTGACCGAGTCTTGCCAAACCTGCCAGTATTCACCAACACATTCTATAACCATTCTGACCGAGTCTTGCCGAACCTGTCAGTATTCACCAACACATTCTATAACCATTCTGACCGAGTCTTGCCAAACCTGCCAGTATTCACCAACACATTCTATAACCATTCTGACCGAGTCTTGCCAAACCTGTCAGTATTCACCAACACATTCTATAACCATTCTGAACGAGTCTTGGCAAACCTGCCAGTATTCACCAACACATTCTATAACCATTCTGACCGAGTCTTGGCAAACATGTCAGTATTCACCAACACATTCTATAACCATTCTGACCGAGTCTTGGCAAACCTGCCAGTATTCACCAACACATTCTATAACCATTCTGACAGAGTCTTGCCAAACCTGTCAGTATTCACCAACACATTCTATAACCATTCTGACCGAGTCTTGCCAAACCTGCCAGTATTCACCAACACATTCTATAACCATTCTGACCGAGTCTTGCCAAGCCTGTCAGTATTCACCAACACATTCTATAACCATTCTGACCGAGTCTTGCCAAACCTGCCAGTATTCACCAACACATTCTATAACCATTCTGACCGAGTCTTGCCAAACCTGTCAGTATTCACCAACACATTCTATAACCATTCTGACCGAGTCTTGCCAAACCTGTCAGTATTCACCAACACATTCTATAACCATTCTGACCGAGTCTTGCCAAACCTGTCAGTATTCACCAACACATTCTATAACCATTCTGACCGAGTCTTGCCAAACCTGTCAGTATTCACCAACACATTCTATAACCATTCTGACCGAGTCTTGCCAAACCTGTCAGTATTCACCAACGCATTCTATAACCATTCTGACCGAGTCTTGCCAAACCTGTCAGTATTCACCAACACATTCTATAACCATTCTGACCGAGTCTTGCCAAACCTGCCAGTATTCACCAACACATTCTATAACCATTCTGACCGAGTCTTGCCAAACCTGTCAGTATTCACCAACACATTCTATAACCATTCTGACCGAGTCTTGCCAAACCTGTCAGTATTCACCAACACATTCTATAACCATTCTGACCGAGTCTTGCCAAACCTGTCAGTATTCACCAACACATTCTATAACCATTCTGACCGAGTCTTGCCAAACCTGTCAGTATTCACGAACACATTCTATAACCATTCTGACCAAGTCTTGCCAAATCTGCCAGTATTCACCAACACATTCTATAACCATTCTGACTGAGTCTTGGCAAACCTGTCTGTATTCACCAACACATTCTATAACCATTCTGACCGAGTCTTGCCAAACCTGCCAGTATTCACCAACACATTCTATAACCATTCTGACCGAGTCTTGCCAAACCTGCCAGTATTCACCAACACATTCTATAACCATTCTGACCGAGTCTTGCCAAACCTGTCAGTATTCACCAACACATTCTATAACCATTCTGACCGAGTCTTGCCAAACCTGCCAGTATTCACCAACACATTCTATAACCATTCTGACGGAGTCTTGCCAAACCTGCCAGTATTCACCAACACATTCTATAACCATTCTGACCGAGTCTTGCCAAACCTGCCAGTATTCACCAACACATTCTATAACCATTCTGACCGAGTCTTGCCGAACCTGTCAGTATTCACCAACACATTCTATAACCATTCTGACCGAGTCTTGCCAAACCTGCCAGTATTCACCAACACATTCTATAACCATTCTGACCGAGTCTTGCCAAACCTGTCAGTATTCACCAACACATTCTATAACCATTCTGAACGAGTCTTGGCAAACCTGCCAGTATTCACCAACACATTCTATAACCATTCTGACCGAGTCTTGGCAAACATGTCAGTATTCACCAACACATTCTATAACCATTCTGACCGAGTCTTGGCAAACCTGCCAGTATTCACCAACACATTCTATAACCATTCTGACAGAGTCTTGCCAAACCTGTCAGTATTCACCAACACATTCTATAACCATTCTGACCGAGTCTTGCCAAACCTGCCAGTATTCACCAACACATTCTATAACCATTCTGACCGAGTCTTGCCAAGCCTGTCAGTATTCACCAACACATTCTATAACCATTCTGACCGAGTCTTGCCAAACCTGCCAGTATTCACCAACACATTCTATAACCATTCTGACCGAGTCTTGCCAAACCTGTCAGTATTCACCAACACATTCTATAACCATTCTGACCGAGTCTTGCCAAACCTGTCAGTATTCACCAACACATTCTATAACCATTCTGACCGAGTCTTGCCAAACCTGTCAGTATTCACCAACACATTCTATAACCATTCTGACCGAGTCTTGCCAAACCTGTCAGTATTCACCAACACATTCTATAACCATTCTGACCGAGTCTTGCCAAACCTGTCAGTATTCACCAACGCATTCTATAACCATTCTGACCGAGTCTTGCCAAACCTGTCAGTATTCACCAACACATTCTATAACCATTCTGACCGAGTCTTGCCAAACCTGTCAGTATTCACCAACACATTCTATAACCATTCTGACCGAGTCTTGCCAAACCTGTCAGTATTCACCAACACATTCTATAACCATTCTGACCGAGTCTTGCCAAACCTGTCAGTATTCACCAACACATTCTATAACCATTCTGACCGAGTCTTGCCAAACCTGTCAGTATTCACCAACACATTCTATAACCATTCTGACCGAGTCTTGCCAAACCTGTCAGTATTCACCAACGCATTCTATAACCATTCTGACCGAGTCTTGCCAAACCTGTCAGTATTCACCAACACATTCTATAACCATTCTGACCGAGTCTTGCCAAACCTGCCAGTATTCACCAACACATTCTATAACCATTCTGACCGAGTCTTGCCAAACCTGTCAGTATTCACCAACACATTCTATAACCATTCTGACCGAGTCTTGCCAAACCTGTCAGTATTCACCAACACATTCTATAACCATTCTGACCGAGTCTTGCCAAACCTGTCAGTATTCACCAACACATTCTATAACCATTCTGACCGAGTCTTGCCAAACCTGTCAGTATTCACGAACACATTCTATAACCATTCTGACCAAGTCTTGCCAAATCTGCCAGTATTCACCAACACATTCTATAACCATTCTGACTGAGTCTTGGCAAACCTGTCTGTATTCACCAACACATTCTATAACCATTCTGACCGAGTCTTGCCAAACCTGCCAGTATTCACCAACACATTCTATAACCATTCTGACCGAGTCTTGCCAAACCTGCCAGTATTCACCAACACATTCTATAACCATTCTGACCGAGTCTTGCCAAACCTGTCAGTATTCACCAACACATTCTATAACCATTCTGACCGAGTCTTGCCAAACCTGTCAGTATTCACCAACACATTCTATAACCATTCTGACCGAGTCTTGCCAAACCTGCCAGTATTCACCAACACATTCTATAACCATTCTGGCCGAGTCTTGCCAAACCTGTCAGTATTCACCAACACATTCTATAACCATTCTGACCGAGTCTTGCCAAACCTGTCAGTATTCACCAACACATTCTATAACCATTCTGACCGAGTCTTGCCAAACCTGCCAGTATTCACCAACACATTCTATAACCATTCTGACCGAGTCTTGGCAAACCTGTCAGTATTCACCAACACATTCTATAACCATTCTGACCGAGTCTTGGCAAACCTGCCAGTATTCACCAACACATTCTATAACCATTCTGACCGAGTCTTGCCAAACCTGTCAGTATTCACCAACACATTCTATAACCATTCTGACCGAGTCTTGCCAAACCTGCCAGTTTTCACCAACACATTCTATAACCATTCTGACAGAGTCTTGCCAAACCTGTCAGTATTCACCAACACATTCTATAACCATTCTGACCGAGTCTTGCCAAACCTGCCAGTATTCACCAACACATTCTATAACCATTCTGACCGAGCCTTGGCAAACCTGTCAGTATTCACCAACACATTCTATAACCATTCTTAGACTTAAAAATAAAGAATAGACTCTGACTCCAGAAAATATACTAGTGTCTAATTCACCAAAGCATTTTGTTTAAGAATATTCTTAAAAAGTCCAAGTATGCTCCAGCGTATGCTTAAGACATTCTTGAAACGTTAAAGATGACGACTAGATGTGAAAGAACATATAACTTACTTAGTTTTTAAGAACATTTTCTAATTCCTTACGTTTAGCCTTCCACCAGCCTCTTTTCAGCTGAATCCTCTCTGGTCAGTGTGAAGATGCTGTCGGCGAGTTGACAGAGCAAACGCTCAGCTAACTCGCCCATTCCCTTCCCTTTCTGACGTGCATCCAGCATCCAATTTTAATCCAAATATTAACAAATCATTTCATCATGCGAAATTCATATAAACAAACCGTAAATTCGTCAAGGGAAGTAAATTATGTTTTCGTGGTCGATGTCGTCTGGAGTATATTATTCGTCACTCTGTAGATTCGGTCCAACACTTTAATAAGGACAAAAGTTGCCCTTGCTAACATTATTTTGAGGGAGTGCTACATTTATAAACTTTTAGTAAAAAATACAAAGTGCAAAGTTAAATATGCTTAGCGTTTTCAAAATGGCGTAAAAATCTTGCCAGCTCGTATAAGGCCGAGCTAATCCTGAATCCTGATTGGCTGAATCTCATATTGGCCGCGTTTTTCCATATTTGCCGTGTTTTTTTCCGTATTGGCCGAGTTTTGAATTTTTTGGGCGAGGTTTACATCGTATCAAGCGAACAAACTGACCAGAGTCTCGTCTAATATTATACAGTTAATTAATAATAGTAACAGAGAAAGGCATTGTTTATCATATAAAAACTACTGTTCAAATATGCTAACACTTAAACATAATACACAACATTAACTTAATCACTGCATGATAAACATGACATTAATAACAATAATAGTCACATTAAAAGGCAGTCATTCACATATAAAAACTACTGTTCAAATATACTTACACTTAAAACACAGTAGGTCAGATATAACTGGGCAGTGGCCATATTATATGTATAACAGCATGTTTAATAAAGTGAAAACTAACTGAATATATATTATTAATAAATCAATAAAGACCAATGAAATGTGTTATTATAATATTTATATAAAATTATAAATGTGCATTTAATACAATTATTCTAAGATCTTAATTCGTTTTACTGAGTATTTTCTTCTGACTTTAAGTGTTTTATAAAATAACAGAGAGCAGAACATGTGAATCATACAGTGATATACAGACACAATGCATATAACATAAAATTTTGTCATTTCTTCAGCATTTTTTTACGAGGTAATTTTTACCATATCGAGTACAATCAACAATTATATATTGTTTTGCTTTTTGGAAAAAAATCGGGTCGGCGGATCCGAGAACCAAGAAAAAAAACCCTCTCGCCTTATGAAAGAGTACTTCTGTGTGTTACTGTTAGAACATAGCATGTATATACATAGAATGTGTCAGTGTTCTGTTAGAACATAGCATGTATATACATAGAATGTGTCAGTGTTCTGTTAGAACATAGCATGTATATACATACAATGTGTCAGTGTTCTTATACTGTTAGAACATAGCATGTATATACATAGAATGTGTCAGTGTTCTTATTCTTTAACATTAATTCAGGTGCATATGAGTACATCAAACTTTCATTCAATTTACTAATGTAGGTTCTTCCAGTTATACTTAAAATCTACTATTGAATTTTATGCAGAATTGTTATTATCTATGTTGTAAACCAAACACACATTAAAGAAAATACGTCACTGCAGTTTTTTTATAAACATTATTAAAGTATTTAAATATCTTGATGTAACTCTGTTTTGCAGTATATAGATGTGCTGTGAGCCCCACAGGTGACGTGATCTATGTGACCAACAATGCCCAGCACAAGCTCCTCACCCTGGCCAGGGATGGGTCAGTGCTGAACAGCTTCACTGACCCTGAACTACAAGGCCCATGGGATGTACATGTAACACCTGCTGGTCAGGTGCTGGTATGTGGATACTCATCCCAGACTATCATTCAGATGGATAGCCAGGGCAGGAAGAAGCTGGCCACTCTGGCTACAAAGAGGGATGGAGTGAGGAGCCCATTGTCAGTTGGCTACAACAGGCACACGGCCTCCATCTTAGTGGGACAATTGCAGGATAACAACATCCTGGCGTTTGAAGTGCAATAGCGCATTTCTACATTGATTAGATTTTTGTATAAATAACAGTGGCTCTTTGGACATTGTGACTTACATTTTATGTTTAACAGAAATGAGTTCACAGTTTCTATTTTAATACATTGTGTGACAACAGACAGATACTCTTTCAGTTATAAAATAAACATTTGTACATAAATATAATATCAGAAATGCAATTTTAGACCATTTCATTTTTACATAGTTGATGTGTTTATCGAATACTGCAAAACATGCAAAGTTATTTATAAAATAGTTGTTTATGAAATACATGTATGAAATATATTTTCACAATCATGATAATTTTTTGACTGCATAACGATTGGTTGACCTTTACACTGTATACAAATATTTATTTTTGACTGCATAACGATTGGTTGACCTTTACACTGTATACAAATATTTATAAGTCATGAACTTAAGTATAATTTATATTTATTATTTTTATATTTGTGCGAGTCAATAAAAAAGTATAAAAACTGGAAAATGTAATATTATCTGATGGCCACCTTGATGAACAGACAGGACAATGAATTATTCTAATTGTAAACAAGAGATGTCTGTAAAACATGTATGCCCCCAGGCCTTTTTCTGACCTTTTTGGGAAAAAAGTACCTTGGTTAAATTGGGAAATTCACTAAGTTAAATTTTCAAAAATGGGAAAATTTCGTATCGGTAAATCATAAGTATAATGAAGAAATTTACAGTTTTAAATCAATAAATAAGAATTTAACAGCACTTATAATTTTAATTTAACTTTAAATAAGGAGCAGGGTGCAGCACTCTGCTATTCTGCTGTAGATCTTTCCCTACTATAAGTATGTGTATATTTCTAAAAAGAAAGCATCACTAAATCTGACCAACTTCACCAAAATAAAATTGTGGGATCTACTGTTTACATAATGTAGTTTTAATGATGTGTTCATAAACATGGTGTAGTGCCTACACTACGTAGGTCACGAAAATATGTCATAACTTGAAAAGAAATCTTTACCTCCTTATATTTAAATCCTTCCATTAACTGACACATCCACTTATGTAAATAACAAAATATTTGCCCATAATTCCAGGGATCATCCTAGCCCAACATTTTAGGGAGAAGTGACTTCTCCTTTTGCCGATTTCAGGGAGAAGTTTATCAATAACTGACACTGGTGCGTAAAGCAGCTATTTAGCCACTCAATCAATTGAATTATGTATAATTAATTAATTATAAAGACTACAACCTGTAGTAATGAAAGATAAACGCAAAATAGCTTAATAAGTTTTATTGGCATTAGAAACAGTATTTTCAAAAAACAAGCACTCATGTTTATGTTTATGACAATTGATACTTACACTTCATAGGGCAGTCACTGGTTTCCTTTAAAATAATGTCATGATATAAAGAGTAAATGTTATAATGTAAATTATTAACGCCCTTGATATTTCTCCTAATAACGCTACATGTTATACAAGTTACAACACTCAGGTAGACAAGTACCGGTATTGTACACCACTTGGTTGTCAGCAAGCTGCCCGTGGAAATCGTGCAACATAATTTTCCCACCATTAGTCGGCGTCAGAACAAAGAAACCACAGTAGAATGAAATAACGTTGGAATGGTGTCGCGTGTTGTTCAATGCTTTTGTTTGGATGACGTCATTTACTACAAAATGGGAATTGGATTATCTGTTACTTTTCACACGCGGTGTTTGTTACGATTGTTTTAATTGCGGAAATGGAAAATAATTGATCAGTGTACCATTTTGTTTTAATTTTAAATTAATTGCCAGATCTAAGGTCAAAAATCGCAATTAAGCAAACAGCAAATATTCACAGCCTGAATGTAAGTTCCCTTACAGTACGTAAAACGGTAGTAACTCTGAATGACTGTAAATTCTAGTGTAAACCGGTTGATCATATCGCCCAGTGTGCACTCGCTTTCTTGGTTCCGGGCAGTCTTTGCTAATAACAGATTTACTTTGAAAGCAAGTAAGCGAAGTCGGGAACCGCAATTGGAATAACCTTAGCCGATTGGTTGCTTGATTAACACAATGCCAGGTCAGTGATGTGTAACAAACTTTCTCACGCTGTCTACAGATCGATTATGGATAATTGTAGCATCGTTATCTCCACAATCAGATAAACCATGACAGTAGTGGGCATAAGATTAGAGGAATAAGCATTAGTATTGAAAATTTTCGGCGATTTTGATTTCGCTTTGATGAGATCACAGGGCGAAGTCAGACACCATAGGGCGACGATTTCGCTCATGTCGCCCTCTAGGATAATCCCTGAATTCATGTTAAATTTCATCATTATAGAGGACAAACAAATCATTTTTCTTTGTGTTACCCATTTTATTACACAGCTATCAGAGTGTTCTCCCCTTGTAAACAATGTCAACGATAAAATTACAGGATATCAAAATGTAAAGCCAGTGTGAAAAAATCGGCTGTAAAGTATTGAAAAAATCGGGAATTGGGAATCTTTGGCTCAGAATTGGAAAAATAATACATATTTGGCATTGGGAACGGGTCCGACTATCGGAACCGTGAGAGCAGTAGAATAAGGCCTGGCCCCCCGACTTGCAGCCAAGTCGTGAATATGTGCAATTGTTAAGAAATTTTTTTAATATTGTATGTGCACATTAACACATGGGGAGGAAATTAAAGTTGATGCTTTATAAAGTAAATATAAAGCTAAAAGAAAGATAGAATATAATTATGAATTTATTTTTACAGTCTATTATATAAGGATACCTGTTTTCTGTTTGATTTAAACATCAAATAGGCCAAAACATCTCTGGATATCCTGCGGAAACAAAATGGTCTACTGAGAAAACAGTTTTCATGTTACAAGCCCCTGTGACCTTGACCTTTGACCTGTTGACCTCAAAATTGATAGGCATCTTCCTTTCCTCCCGAGTAACCAGCATACTAACTTGGATGATCGTAGGTCACAGCGTATTCTACATATCATGCGGAAAGGAAATGGTCAACAGAGGAAAAAGTTTTCATGTTACAAGCCTCTGTCACCTTGACCTTTGACCTGTTGCCCTCAAAATTGATAGGCGTCTTCCTTTCCTCCCAAGTAACCAGCATACCAACTTAAATGATCTTAAGTTAAAGCGTTCTCTAGATATCGTGCGGAAACGAATTTCATGTTACAAGCCCCTGTGACCTTGACCTTTGACCTGTTGACCTCAAAATCAATAGGCGTCTTCCTTTCCTCCCAAGTAACAAGTATACCAACTACAATGATTGTAGGTCAAAGCGTTCTCTTGATAACGCGCGGAAACGAAAAGGTCTACGGACAGACCGACCATCCGACCGACCGACGCACAGGTGCAAAGCAATATACCCCCACTTCTTCGAAGGGGGGCATAATTGTCTCAAGGTCTAGGTCAAAGTGAGGTTGGGTGATATAGGTGGATTGGAAATGGTCATTATACACAAGCAAATATTGTTTAAGTATGCTAGATGAAACAGTAAAATCTAGAGAACCAAGAAATAGCCCATTTGAAATATTAAAAGTCCAAATTATGTCAAGTTCACAGTCAGATTGGGTGATATGGGTAGATTAGGAATGGCCATAAGGAACAACTGTGTAAGTATCCAAGTGTTGTAGCAAGCAGTGTAAGGAACAACTGTGTAAGTATCCAAGTGTTGTAGCAAGCAGTGTAAGGAACAACTGTGTAAGTATCCAAGTGTTGTAGCAAGCAGTGTAAGGAACAACTGTGTATGCATCCAAGTGTTGTAGCAAGCAGTGTAAGGAACAACTGTGTAAGGATCCAAGTGTTGTAGCAAGCAGTGTAAGGAACAACTGTGTAAGTATCCAAATGTTGTAGCAAGCAGTGTAAGGAACAACTGTGTAAGTATCCAAGTGTTGTAGCAAGCAGTGTAAGGAACAACTGTGTAAGTATCCAAGTGTTGTAGCAAGCAGTGTAAGGAACAACTGTGTAAGTATCCAAGTGTTGTAGCAAGCAGTGTAAGGAACAACTGTGTAAGTATCCAAGTGTTGTAGCAAGCAGTGTAAGGAACAACTGTGTAAGTATCCAAGTGTTGTAGCAAGCAGTGTAAGGAACAACTGTGTAAGTATCCAAGTGTTGTAGCAAGCAGTGTAAGGAACAACTGTGTAAGTATCCAAGTGTTGTAGCAAGCAGTGTAGGTGCTAAACAAAACAGTAACTTCTAGTTACCCTCGTAAGGACGGCGGGACAGAAAGATAGGACAATCATTATAAGCCTCTAGCATTAAGATACCAGGGGCATACACATTTGGCTCATCCTACCTGTCAAACCTATGGAACAGAGGAGAGATGATGCAGTATCGCTTCTCAACGCTGCTGAAGTGTTGGCGAACCACATCACTGAGATCGACTCTGTCTCGGAACTGTCGCATCAACTCCGAAAACTTTATAAAACTGTCAATAGAAAACATTTTTTCTGTAAATCATTACGCATGTGTGCTTCAATGTTTTTTTCTTAACATTATGACTAAAAATTATTTCAAAACAAAGTGAAAATGTTTATAAGGCAATAGAACAACATTGATGAATGAGATTATAATTTAACAAGAGCTGTTTCAGGACAGCGCGCTCCACTATTCATACATAATTGTTAAGAGTTATGGGCCTTGGTCAGTGACCTTACATAATGTGCCAGAAGACATCTGTGAAGTTTCAACTTAATATCTGTAGTAGTAGTACAGAAAGTGGTATAATTCTGCTAAAATGAGGATTATGGGCCTTGGGCAATGACCCTGAAGACATGTGTGAACTTGTGAAGTTTCAATTGAATATCTGAAGTAGCTATAGAGATATGAACTAGCACGCAAACTTTAACCTCAATTTTCCTAGCTATAGAAATATGAACTAGCACGCAAACTTTAACCTCAATTTTCTAAGTACAAAAAGGAGCATAACTTTTGCTAAATTGCAGTTCAGAGTTATGGGCCTTGGTCAGTGAGCTTACATAATGACCCTGAAGACATGTGTACAGTTTTAATTGAATATCTTTGGTAGATATAGAGATATGTACTTGTTGCTTGCAAACCTTAGCCAGAGCATTACGCCAAGTCGAATAGTTAGGACAATTTGGTGAATAGTCAAACTAAAAACCCTGTGATATTACGATACAATGAAAGCTACTGGCTTTGGAAAAGTTACTTCATAATCATTGATTTATATCTGTTCCCTCACTTCTTCATATTTTAAACCCAGTAAAATAGTTGAAAATTCATATTTCCAACTCCATGGCCAAGGACCATTCTAAAGCCTTGATAGTGCATCGATCAACACCTTCAGTCAAATTAATCCAATAAAAGTCCAATTATAGTCTTATCGGTCAGGACTGTGCTCAATGTTTACATATCGGTCAGGACTGTGCTCAATGTTTACATATCGGTCAGGACTGTGCTGAATGTTTACATATCGGTCAGGACTGTGATGAATGTTTACATATTGGTCAGGACTGTGCTCAATGTTTACATATCGGTCAGAACTGTGCTCAATGTTTACATATCCGTCAGGACTGTGCTCAATGTTTACATATCGGTCAGGACTGTGCTCAATGTTTACATATCGGTCAGGACTGTGCTCAATGTTTACATATCCGTCAGGACTGTGCTCAATGTTTACATATCGGTCAGGACGGTGCTCAATGTTTACATATCGGTAAGGACTGTGCTCAATGTTTACATATCGGTCAGGACTGTGCTCAATGTTTACATATCGGTCAGGACTGTGCTCAATGTTTACATATCGGTCAGGACTGTGCTCAATGTAGACATATCGGTCAGGACTGTGCTGAATGTTTACATATCCGTCAGGACTGTGCTCAATGTTTACATATCGGTCAGGACTGTGCTCAATGTTTACATATCGGTCAGGACTGTGCTGAATGTTTACATATCGGTCAGGACTGTGCTCAATGTTTACATATCGGTCAGGACTGTGCTGAATGTTTACATATCGGTCAGGACTGTGATGAATGTTTACATATTGGTCAGGACTGTACTCAATGTTTACATATCGGTCAGAACTGTGCTCAATGTTTACATATCCGTCAGGACTGTGCTCAATGTTTACATATCGGTCAGGACTGTGCTCAATGTTTACATATCGGTCAGGACTGTGCTCAATGTTTACATATCGGTCAGGACTGTGTCAGGACTGTGCTGAATGTTTACATATCGGTCAGGACTGTGCTCAATGTTTGCATATCGGTCACGACAGTGCTCAATGTTTACATATCGGTCCGGACTGTGCTCAATGTTTACATATCGGTCAGGACTGTGCTCAATGTTTACATATCGGTCAGGACAGTGCTCAATGTTTACATATCGGTCAGGACTGTGCTGAATGTTTACATATCCGTCAGGACTGTGCTGAATGTTTACATATCCTTCAGGACTGTGCTCAATGTTTACATATCGGTCAGGACTGTGCTCAATGTTTACATATCGGTCAGGACTGTGCTCAGTGTTTACATATCGGTCAGGAACATATCGGTCAGGACTGTGCTCAATGTTTACATATCGGTCAGGACTGTGCTCAATGTTTACATATCGGTCAGGACTGTGCTGAATGTTTACAAATCGGTCAGGACTGTGCTGAATGTTTACATATCGGTAAGGACTGTGCTGAATGTTTACATATCTGTCAGGACTGTGCTGAATGTTTACATATCGGTCAGGACTGTGCTCAATGTTTACATATCGGTCAGGACGGTGCTCAATGTTTACATATCGGTCAGGACTGTGCTCAATCTTTACATATCGGTCAGGACTGTGCGCAAGGTTTACATATCGGTCAGGATTGTCCTCAATGTTTACATATCGGTCAGGACTGTGCTCAATGTTTACATATCGGTCAGGACTGTGCTCAATGTTTACATATCGGTCAGGACAGTGCTCAATGTTTACATATCGGTCAGGACTGTGCTCAATGTTTACATATCGGTCAGGACTGTGCTCAATGTTTACATATCGGTCAGGACTGTGCTCAATGTTTACATATCGGTCAGGACAGTGCTCAATGTTTACATATCGGTCAGGACTGTGCTCAATGTTTACATATCGGTCAGGACTGTGCTCAATGTTTACATATCGGTCAGGACTGTGCTCAATGTTTACATATCGGTCAGGACTGTGCTCAATGTTTACATATCGGTCAGGACTGTGTCAGGACTGTGCTCAATGTTTGCATATCGGTCAGGACTGTGCTCAATGTTTACATATCGGCCCGGACTGTGCTCAATGTTCACATATCGGTCAGGACTGTGCTCAATGTTTACATATCGGTCAGGACTGTGCTCAATGTTTACATATCGGTCAGGACTGTGCTCAATGTTTACATATCGGTCAGGACTGTGCTGAATGTTTACATATCCGTCAGGACTGTGCTCAATGTTTACATATCGGTAAGGACTGTGCTCAATGTTTACATATCGGTCAGGACTGTGCTCAATGTTTACATATCGGTCAGGACGGTGCTCAATGTTTACATATCGGTAAGGACTGTGCTAAATGTTTACATATCGGTCAGGACTGTGCTCAATGTTTACATATCGGTCAGGACGGTGCTCAATGTTTACATATCGGTCAGGACTGTGCTGAATGTTTACATATCGGTCAGGACTGTGCTCAATGTTTACATATCGGTCAGGACTGTGCTCAATGTTTACATATCGGTCAGGACTGTGCTCAATGTTTACATATCGGTCAGGACTGTGTCAGGACTGTGCTCAATGTTTGCATATCGGTCAGGACTGTGCTCAATGTTTACATATCGGCCCGGACTGTGCTCAATGTTTACATATCGGTCAGGACTGTGCTCAATGTTTACATATCGGTCAGGACTGTGCTCAATGTTTACATATCGGTCAGGACTGTGCTCAATGTTTACATATCGGTCAGGACGGTGCTCAATGTTTACATATCGGTCAGGACTGTGCTCAATGTTTACATATCGGTCAGGACTGTGCTCAATGTTTACATATCGGTCAGGACAGTGCTCAATGTTTACATATCGGTCAGGACTGTGCTGAATGTTTACATATCGGTCAGGACTGTGCTCAATGTTTACATATCGGTCAGGACTGTGCTCAATGTTTACATATCGGTCAGGACTGTGCTTAATGTTTACATATCCGTCAGGACTGTGCTGAATGTTTACATATCCGTCAGGACTGTGCTCAATGTTTACATATCGGTCAGGACTGTGCTCAATGTTTACACATCGGTCAGGACTGTGCTGAATGTTTACATATTCGTCAGGACTGTGCTCAATGTTTACACATCGGTCAGGACTGTGCTCAATGTTTACATATCGGTCAGGACAGTGCCCAATGTTTACATATCGGTCAGGACTGTGCTCAATGTTTACATATCGGTCAGGACTGTGCTCAATGTTTACATATCGGTCAGGACTGTGCTCAATGTTTACATGTCGGTCAGGACTGTGCTCAATGTTTACATATCGGTGAGGACTGTGCTCAATGTTTACATATCGGTCAGGACTGTGCTCAATGTTTACATATCGGTCAGGACCGTGCTCAATGTTTACATATCGGTCAGGACTGTGCTCAATGTTTACATATCGGTCAGGACTGTGCTCAATGTTTACATATCGGTCAGGACTGTGCTCAATGTTTACATATCCGTCAGGACTGTGCTCAATGTTTACATATCGGTCAGGACTGTGCTCAATGTTTACATATCGGTCAGGACTGTGCTCAATGTTTACATATCGGTCAGGACGGTGCTCAATGTTTACATATCGGTAAGGACTGTGCTAAATGTTTACATATCGGTCAGGACTGTGCTCAATGTTTACATATCGGTCAGGACAGTGCTCAATGTTTACATATCGGTCAGGACTGTGCTGAATGTTTACATATCGGTCAGGACTGTGCTCAATGTTTACATATCGGTCAGGACTGTGCTCAATGTTTACATATCGGTCAGGACTGTGCTCAATGTTTACATATCGGTCAGGACTGTGTCAGGACTGTGCTCAATGTTTGCATATCGGTCAGGACTGTGCTCAATGTTTACATATCGGCCCGGACTGTGCTCAATGTTTACATATCGGTCAGGACTGTGCTCAATGTTTACATATCGGTCAGGACTGTGCTCAATGTTTACATATCGGTCAGGACTGTGCTCAATGTTTACATATCGGTCAGGACTGTGCTCAATGTTTACATATCGGTCAGGACTGTGCTCAATGTTTACATATCGGTCAGGACTGTGCTCAATGTTTACATATCGGTCAGGACTGTGCTCAATGTTTACATATCGGTCAGGATGGTGCTCAATGTTTACATATCGGTCAGGACTGTGCTCAATGTGTACATATCGGTCAGGACTGTGCTCAATGTTTACATATCGGTCAGGACAGTGCTCAATGTTTACATATCGGTCAGGACTGTGCTGAATGTTTACATATCGGTCAGGACTGTGCTCAATGTTTACATATCGGTCAGGACTGTGCTCAATGTTTACATATCGGTCAGGACTGTGCTTAATGTTTACATATCCGTCAGGACTGTGCTGAATGTTTACATATCCGTCAGGACTGTGCTCAATGTTTACATATCGGTCAGGACTGTGCTCAATGTTTACACATCGGTCAGGACTGTGCTGAATGTTTACATATTCGTCAGGACTGTGCTCAATGTTTACACATCGGTCAGGACTGTGCTCAATGTTTACACATCGGTCAGGACTGTGCTCAATGTTTACATATCGGTCAGGACTGTGCTCAATGTTTACATATCGGTCAGGACCGTGCTCAATGTTTACATATCGGTCAGGACCGTGCTCAATGTTTACATATCGGTCAGGACTGTGCTCAATGTTTACATATCCGTCAGGACTGTGCTCAATGTTTACATATCGGTCAGGACTGTGCTCAATGTTTACATATCGGTCAGGAATGTGCTGAATGTTTACATATCGGTCAGGACTGTGCTGAATGTTTACATATCCGTCAGGACTGTGCTGAATGTTTACATATCGGTCAGGACTGGGCTCAATGTTTACATATCGTTCAGGACTGTGCTCAATGTTTACATATCAGTCAGGACTGTGCTCAATGTTTACATATCGGTCAGGACGGTGCTCAGTGTTTACATATCGGTCAGGACTGTGCTCAATGTTTACATATCGGTCAGGACGGTGCTCAATGTTTAGATATTCAGGGAATGCTGAATCCTGCTTTTTGATGCAGGAAAATTGCAATTTACAAATTTTTGACTCGAGCAAATAATCTGAGTGGCATCATTTTGATGCAATTTCTCCCCATAGGCCAACATCAAAGGCACTAGAAAATTATGTATTTTTATCATATTTATGTCTTTGTTTTGCAATCTCTTCAAGTTATTCACCTTTACTATCACAAAGTGACAAACTACCATTTGCATAGCATTTTAATAAATAAGCAGAAATAACATTCCCCTGACCAGTATTTTGACCCCTGACATTTTTATTCTGGCCCTGGTTTGAAATTTCAAAATCTATTGAAATCCCTGATAGTGCATTGGCCACCACTTACTTGAGACCAGAAGCCTTCAGTATTTCTCCAAGACTGCAACACGGTGTGGATTTATCGATGTGCGGATCATCAGGGCCATATGGCTGACTGCAAGTACAACATACATACTGACCCTTTAATACTTTCAACGCTATCCCCAGGGCTTCCATTAAAGGAAGTTTGGGAGTAATTTAGTCCCAGTTTTTGTCACAGGACTTCCAAAATTACACGCATGGAAGTTGCAGATCTTCCAAAATTTCAGCCATGAAAGTTCCATCATGTAAGGATGAACAGGTTAGAAGAACAATTCAGTAATGTATCTAAATGTTAACATCTTTCACTGAATAAATTGGCATATAAACACTTGATGAAAACGAACTGGCCTTAAAAACACCTTGAATTTTAAACAGTACATAATTTCATTTCTGAAATGCTCAGTACTTGTGTATACTGTCAGAATTTCCAAATATTATGGCCAAAACTTCCAAAATCAAGCGCCAGGAGTTCAAACTTCCAGTTTTCAAAAGTTAATCAAAGCCCTGTATAATTCCCTTTACCAGGGAGTAAATCTAAAGGAAATTGTGTTTTTCAAAATAACAAGGAAGGCAATCCAGTTAAGGATGCATTCACAACAATTACGAGTTGCTCCCCTTGGATTGTGATTTTTTTTAAATCATGAAATCATTTGGCATGTGATGGTCTAATATCTTTAATATTCATCATCATCATCGTTGTCCACCTCCTCAGTGCTCCAGCCAGGATTGAAAAAGGGCAGGGTGCTAATTGCTAAAAAAGGGCACTTATTTTTCAAGGTGATATATGAATTATATGCGTAACAAACACATAGGTTATATATTTGTTTTGTTTATTTTTTGCTTATTTTTTCATGTCTATATATATTATACATTTTCCTTGTAAGTTAATATATTTATACTAAATTATAAAATGTACTAAGCAATCATATATTTCTTAAAGTTTTCGTTCTATATAATATCACCCATACTAAATAGCTTAATATAATTATTAATATTTTTGTTTAATGCAACATACAGTCATATTTTTCAGCACCTCTATTTTAAGTTGTTTTTTTTAGGTAACTTTAACTGCATTTAATTAAAATATCTGTAAGAATTACCTGCATATATTATCAAATAGTCTGTAGCTTGCATAAATATATCAAATGCATTATGTTGTATTTGCTTTATATAAACATACATCCAAAATGTAACGTCCGAAAACATGTACAGTTCAATTAATAATGTAGATGTCCTATACGTTGGTATTTCAATAATTAACTTAAATATGTGACTGAAAACTTATTTAATATTTGTAAATAAAATAGAAAACATTCATATTTATAACATATTAGTGTTTGACTGTTTAAGTAGTTGAATGATGGTAATATACAGTGGAAGATGATATAGCTTATAACAATAAACGAAGATACAAATTATCAGATTAGCATTACCATACATCAACAGTATTTTCAAAATAGATTTCTGAAAGCACACTTTCACGCTGTTTTGAGCTTATATTTATATTGGCATTACGGCACATCGACAGTATATAACGCGATCTTTTTTTTACAGGACACGGCTGTGGTCAAAAATATACATCATGAAACATTGTGTTTAACTTCTGTACAAGCACGCTTCCCACGAGCATTTCGTGACGTCGCTGACGTTAAAAAATAGTTCGCGCGTTTGAAGCACAGCACGATTTTATCATCCAGATATGTAATTAATATTAAAGTTTATGAGCAACATAATTAAAAAAATTTGGAAAAAATAATTTGCAGTCACGCTTTGACTATCTATGTGAGAACCTTAAATTCATAATGGCTATTTAGGTATATAAACATAAAAATACCTTGAATTGCATTGAAATCAAAATTAATTTATTATTCAATCCAACTGTTTAAACTTTGTTCATTAAAATACTACTTAGGCATTACTCGTGGACTTGCTGACACCCATTCTGAGCAATAACAAAATTTCTTTGACGCACTTTCAATTAAACTGCACGTTTGAGCGAAGTGCAAAACACGCCTTTGACGTAATGCCGACATCCGTTCGACGACTAACTGCTCAAAACTGTAAAATGTGTAGTCTGCAAACATGAAAATTACATTAAAAATTTTTAGTGTTTGTGTGGCGTAAATTTATTATTTACACAAATTTTCTTTTCTGAACCTGCAGGGCCCGAAGTTTTCATATTTGGTATGTAAGATTGCATAGTGGTCGTCTACAAAGATAGTTCAAATGACGCCACTGGCCACACCCCGGGGGTCACATTGATTATATAGACCTAAATACTAAAATTACTTTAAAATTCTCCTCCTCGGAAACTGCAAGGCCCAGTGGTTTCATATTTGGTATGTGGCATCCTCTAGTGGGTCTCTTCAAAGATAGTTCAAATGAAATGATGCCCCTGGGGTCAAAACTGGCCACGTCCCAGGGGTCACATTGTTTATATAGACTTAAATAGCAAAATGACTTTAAAAATCTTCTCCTCTGAAACCGCAAGGCCCAGAGGTTTCATATTTGGTACGTAACATTGCATAGTGGTCCTCTACAGAGATTGTTCAAATGATGCCCCTGTGGTCAAAACTGGCAACAACCCGGTGGTCACATGGTTTATATAGACTTAAATAGCTAAATGACTGTGAAAATCGGTTTGGTATTTGGTTGGTAAAATTGTATAGCGGTCCTCTACAAAGACTTTTCAAATGATACCCCTGGGGTCAAAACTGGCCACGCCCCGGGGGTCACATTGTTTTTATAGACATAAATAGCAAAATTACAGCAAAAAGCTTGTCCTCTGAAACCGCAAAGCCTAGTGGTTTCATATTTGGCATGTGGCATCCTCTAGTGGTCTTCTACAAAGATTGTTTAAATGATGCCCCTGGGGTCAAAACTGGCCACGCCCCGGGGGTCACGTTGTTTTCATAGACTTAAATAGCAAAATGACTTTAAAAATCTTCTCCTCTGAAACCCCAAGGCCCAGAGGTTTCATATTTGGTATGTAACATTGCATAGTGGTCCTCTACAAAGATTGTTCAAATGATGCCCCTGTGGTCAAAACTGGTCACGCCCCTAGGGACAACATTGTTTACATAGACTTAAATAGCAAAATGACTTAACAAATCTTCTCCTCTGAAACCGCAAGGCTCAGAGGTTTCATATTTGGTATGTAATATTGCATAGTCGTCCTCTACAAAGATTGTTCAAATGATGCCCCTGGGGTTAAAACTGGCAACACCCTGGTGGTCACATGGTTAATATATTCTTAAATAGCTAAATGACTGTGAAAATCTTCTTCTCCGAAACCGCAAGGCTCAGAGGTTTGGTATTTGGTTGGTAACATTGTATAGCGGTAATCAACAAAGAGTGTTCAAATGATACCCCTGGGGTCAAAACTGGCCACGCCCTGGGGGTCACATTGTTTGTATAGACTCAAATATGGTATGTGGCATCCTCTAGTGGTCGTCTACAAAGAGTGTTCAAATGATGCCCTGGGGTCAAAACTGGCCACGCCCTGGGGGTCACATTGTTTGTATAGACTCAAATAGCAAAACTACTTCAAGAATCTTCTCCTTTGAAACCGCAAGGCCCAGTGGTTTCATATTTGCTGTGTAAGATTGCATACTGGTCTTCTACAAAGATTGTTCAAATGATGCCCCTGGGGTCAAAACTGGGATGCCTTAAACTCAGGTGAGCGACCTAGGGCCATCGTGGCCCTCTTGTTGCGATATTTCTTGCCTGTCATTGCTGTTCACTGTATTTATTATAGTACATTCAGGGTGATTTTTTACATGTACATGCACTTTATTTATGTATACTTGTTTTGTGCATAAACTATATATGTATTACATTCTTTGTTTGAACTGGAAACAATGTCAGGTTTGATGTATTATTAAGCATAAACTTGAGAAAACATGTATACCAAACATAAATGGAATATTATTGGTCGCAAGTACAGGCTATATATAATGGTCGCACTATTGACCTTCACCCCTACAAAACTATCAACTTTACAAAATGATACTGTCTTCAATTGATTATCACTGAAAATAAGCATGTTTTATTTCAGTCAAAAGTTTTGCAATCAACGTAATAAAAATAAATAACTCCAAAACTGTAAAAAGACCAAATAAATAATGCAATATATCGGTATGGACATTCATATTGCAATATTTTATTGTAGAATAAAAGATTGCAATAAACAAATATACCCGTAAATTGTGAGACCCCTAGCCTTAATCAGATTTGTTGTGATAAATTGGAAATGACGTTGACGTCATCTGACGGCAACGGTAACGTCAAAGTATGACATACAAAATCAGAACATTAAATCAGAACTTTAAACTGTTATTTATTAGCATATCAACAATGCTAAGTCGAAGAAAACTATTTCTTATTCACCCCCCTTGCAGATGACATACTGTCGCGTACTGAGGAGTTGATCCAGACCTACCACCTACTGCTGTGCTGCCTGGAATTCGTCCTGAGGGATTCTCCCGCCTTCCAGTTACAGTCTCCGTTCGGTAAAACATCAGTTTAGCTCTGTTGATGTCACGGTACCGAACTAAAGCGGGATTGGTGATTAGGTTGTAAGCGGCCCGGTTAGCTCACTCGATAGAGCACTCGCCCTGTCCTGGGTTCGAGTCCTGGACTGGCTGCACACTTTTCAACACCCGGCGACATTTGGTGCCCAACCTTGGACCGTGACGTTACCTGGGTATACTCACACAAAGCCCGTGGTTAATTATATAACACCCTGAATCCCTGAATTCGAGGACAAACAAATTTGAGCGAGAACGGCATGTACTTGGTCACTTAAAGGGAGAACTTGTGTGGCAGCCCACTTAGCTCAGCCGGGTTTGAGTCCCGGACTGGCCGCACAATTTTTTCTTCCTGTGACATTAGTGTGAATGTTGGTAATACAATCCTGCGCTGTTAGTCTTGATATTCCTAAGCAGTTTAGATTCATGTCTTACCCAGCAAGTTATTGAATGGTGTTTTTGTAGTCTTGATATTCCTAAGAAGTTTAGATTTATGTCTTACCCAGCAAGTCATTGAATGGTGTTTCTGTAGTCTTGATATTCCTAAGCAGTTTAGATTCATGTCTTACCCAGCAAGTCATTGAATGGTGTTTTTGTAGTCTTGATATTCCTAAGCAGTTTAGATTCATGTCTTACCCAGCAAGTCATTGAATGGTGTTTTTGTAGTCTTGATATTCTTAAGCAATTTAGATTCATGTCTTACCCAGCAAGTCATTGAATGGTGTTTTTGTAGTCTTGATATCCTAAGCAGTTTAGATTCATGTCTTACCCAGCAAGTCATTGAATGGTGTTTTTGTAGTCTTGATATTCCTAAGCAGTTTAGATTCATGTCTTACCCAGCAAGTCATTGAATGGTGTTTTTGTAGTCTTGATATTCCTAAGCAGTTTAGATTCATGTCTTACCCAGCAAGTCATTGAATGGTGTTTTTGTAGTCTTGATATTCCTAAGCAGTTTAGATTCATGTCTTACCCAGCAAGTCATTGAATGGTGTTTTTGTAGTCTTGATATTCCTAAGCAGTTTAGATTCATGTCTTACCCAGCACGTCATTAAATGGTGTTTTTGTAACTCCATCAGAGATGTTATGTTTCGTTAGATTGAAAGTCAGTTGTACAATTCTGCTGCATGAAAGGTGAAAATGGCCAAATTGAAATTCTACAATAAAACGGTTATATTTTTGTCTATCTCAGTATGTGTTTATGCCAGAAACATTTGGTTTGCTGGATACTGTGTATTGCAAAAACACTGATCATCCGATTAAAACTGCTAACAAATACTAGCTTTATTTACTGCCGAACTTCGTGGCGATTTGGATTAAATCCGACTATTCACTGTTAAGATTTGTAGAGCTGCACGATCTTCTACATAAAACACAAAGAACTTCTTCTAGTTTCATAGTGTTGAAAATGTAAACACCGAACTGAACTTCAAACTGTTCAAATTCCATTTAATTAATGAAAATGTGTTTAAGTTTTTAGCTCATAATGCATTAGTTTATATGTTTGTTATCTCTACATTTAACATTTAATGTTTAGTTTAACGTGGATCACCTTGTTAGTGCCTTTAAGATCTCAGACACGGCGAATGACCGTCAAAATTTACAGGCCAGTCTGTCCTACGAAAGGAAAAAAAATACAGGCCAGTTGTAGATTTGTCCGGCCTAAATTGAGTTTGAAATACATTTTGTATTTACGGATACGAAACAATTTACCGGACAGTAAGTCCGGCATATTTGATTTCACTGCCAAACTGTTACATTTTTACCGGAAATGTCCGGCGGGCCTGCTTTTGCCATGTCTGTTCTAAGTCAACAAATGCTGTTTTGTTACCCCTACAAAGGATGCCATGTTTTTGTTGGCACTAGTTTGACTGTTATTCTGTTTCTTAGTTAGCAACTTGACACACAGACAATTGTATGATTATGAACAGATTTGGATGAAATATTTTGGGAAGGTTGGACATTGACCATTGAACAAATGAATAGATTTTGGTGGTGATCCCGGTCAGTGGTAAAGGATTTTTCCTTACCAGATAATTTCTTATGTCGACAAAAATATGTGGACTTTTTCAAAAGTCGATGGGATTTTCTCTGATTTTTATGAGATTTACAGCAATTACATTTATATTTCAATCAAGAAAAATGCACCATGCAACCGCTCTCGCTTCCCGTTCAAGGTTAGGTTTAATTAGCGTCTAATGATGTTGATTTTTCAGACTGCACAATTAATTTTATGGATAAAATCTCACAGCATAGTGACAAAACTGCAAACAAGACAGAGCTTTGTGTTTTGTACGGCAACGTTTTTTCGATTCATACTAAAAAATGCTGGTGCGGCGTAAAATCGCATCGGTGAACATTTCCGTGCGATTTTTCTCATTATGCACAAATATTGCATTTCGCTTGGGTTTCCCAGTCACTGTGATATGGATCACCTTCTGCATCCAGATTGTTGTAAAGGATACTTTATTATTGAAAGATAGGCAAGCAGCCATTTTATGTTGTAATACTAGTAGTATGTAACATGAGTGAAATGAACTGCCTTGGTGGAGGTCTGCGCTCTCCAAGTTCTTTTTAGTTTTCTTATGGTTTCTGGTACAATCTGTGGTATAGACTTTGTAAAATTTGTCATAAACGAAGTGACATTGCAAAGATTGTGACAGAAGAAAAATGGCTTTGTAAAACTTGTCACAGAAGAAGTGGCATTGCAAAATTTGTCACAGAAGGAAGGTGGCTTTGCAAAATGTGTCACAGAAGAAAGGTGACTTTGAATAATTTGTAACGGAAAAAAGGTGACTTTGTAAAATTTGTGACGGAAGAAAGGTGACTTTCAAAAATTTGTCACAGAAGAAAGGTGGCTTTTTAAAGTTTGTCACAGAAGAAATGTGTCATTGCAAAATTTGTCCCAGTATAAAGGTGACTGCAACATTTGTCCCAGAAGAAAAGTGACCTTGCAAAATTTGTCACAGAAGACAGGTGATTGCAATATTTGTCTCAGAAGAAAGGTTATTGTATTGTCTAGAGTGATTTGAAAAAGTGAGTTAATGTTTATTCCAGACTCGTTAAAACTCGAGCGCAGTGCCATAGGTGGAAGTCCTCCGAGCCTCCACTTTGTGCGGACATTGGCAGAGAAATTGCACACAAGTTTAGACGAGGTAGGCTAGTGGTTGTTAAAAAACTATACGCTTCACAAGTAATGCTATGATAAATTCTTGTTATTTGATCAATTGTTTGAATGTGTTATGATTCATGCCTTCACACAACTATACAACTTCAATCTAATTAACTGCACAGTTGAGATCTAAAACAGATCTTTTGATCCAGTCATCAAAATTTGCTGTTTCGCCAAGCAAGGGCGAATAACTTGAGAGCAAGAAAATGCTACAATCCCGCCTATATAAAAATAACAAACTGAACAAGTCGGGTTCAAACAATATCAGTGCAAGGCTTATGGGCTGGTTCTAGATTCAACCGCTGTTTGATATTTCATACAGTAAGATACAGTTTATTTTGAATACATCGAGGCAATAATGCCCATGAGTATACATTTACATAATTTCCATAAATACATATCAGAAAATAATCATACAAAAGTATGATACTATGCATAGTATGTAATTTAAATATTGATTGTCGTGACAGTGTATACAAATAGATTTACCAATGTTAAAATAACACTCTTATCGCAAAAAGCCCCTAGGCAAACAAACAATAAAATATAGACATGATAATATTAACAAAAATATATAAATTTGTGGTTTAAATTAGAAACATGTTTGACTACTTTAGCGAATAGTACAAAACAACATACTGACATCAAGTTATGTATACCCGATAATACTTATAAAGTGCATCTCTTACTTTGTTTGCGTTGAAAACATATACTGAAAGATTATATGAGCCTATATGAAAACCATCACCACATGTCAAGCTGACATTTGCCAAATTAGCCTTGCTACAAATGTATAAATCTGATTGGCGACAACATTTTTTCAAATAATTCTTTAATATACCCCCAAGTTAGTATGATTTTAGCTAAAAAATGTAAACTTGTCTAAAGAGGCCTGCTACACATCAATGTTAACATTTTTCAGCTCAAGGCAATGCAGACGTCCACCCAACCTTACTTTGAGAGTCTGAAGGCAGCA
Organism: Congeria kusceri; assembly: GCA_027627225.1. Lineage (NCBI taxonomy): Eukaryota > Metazoa > Mollusca > Bivalvia > Myida > Dreissenidae > Congeria > Congeria kusceri. Next base: position 16,670,747 of record CM051029.1, on the reverse strand, counting down.
AATGGCAACCTCGATGTAAGTAGTGGTGTGTTCTGTTCTGTTTATGAAAACTGGGGGTTTATAAGAGGTCATTAAATCCCAATATAGTTATTTCAGCACTATATTTTGCTACACAATTTGGTTTAGTTTCTAATTTTTACGTCCACAATCAAAGATGGCAGGGTTTAGTTGTTTGATAATGTCGGTCGGTCTTGTGGTCTCTCCTGTCAGTCGGTAGACCACATTCATTTCCATTCTTTAAGTCCAACAGTTTTTATCCAATCTTCACCGAACTTGATAGAAATCTTTGTGGTAATATTATCCTAACCAAGTTTGATGATCAACCAAATCGCCCTATGAATTGCAGAGTTATGGCCCTTGATTTATATGAAATTACCATTTTTAGCAGTTAGGCTCTCTATGTCCAACAGTTTTCAATTCATCTTCACCAAACTTGATTTAAAGATTGTTTTTATCCTTGAGGGGGCGTACCTGTTTTACAGCTCTCGTAATAACATGAAATCATGTTGAGTTTAAACCTATTTATTTTAGCTCAGTTGTATCAAAGCCTGATGCTTAATGACACACGTTAGTTTCTGTTATCAGGATAGAACCAGTACTTGGTGTCTTTCCAGAAAGGTCATGGACTCATTCAAACGCTACCTGGGTAGGGATCATGACCTCCTGACCCCATCTTCACAAAACCACTTGAGTCTGAGTTTCAGGTTTAAGGTTATCCAAATATAGCCAAATAATTAATTTCAAATATCGAAGGTTTAAATTCGCGTCATGAGGATGAAGCGAATTTAAGAACACGTGAATTAAACAAGGGATCATTTTGGAGACAAAAAAACACTTTATTTCGTAACTATCGTATCTGATATAGAAATGTTAAGCAGATACAATAGTTTCACGCACAACACTCGAAATTTCTACTTTGCTACAAATGATAACTTGTATTATGCACTAACTTGGTTTGATGAAAATTGCTGAAATTGTTTCTGAAAATTCCTGTATCTTTGTTAATTTTTAACAGATTTTGGTAATTATTTTTTCAAACAAAAGCTTACATTCGTAGGGGATTTTTAAAATAAATATAGGGGTAAAATATGTACCGTTTAAGCAGGGGAATGGGGCCGAATTTCGGCCCCTAATTGGCCTTAAAAAACACTGAGAGGAATAATCAAACATGTAGCACATGAAAATGTTTAACTTATATTAAAGAGATCAGTTTATTGTTTGTCAGATACAGTCTTATTTTTTTAAATACTGTATGTACCAGGGGATATACGCCTTTGAAAATAACAATGTATTTTGATAAACTGTTCTGCTTAAGAGACTATGATTAGAGATTAAAAAAAACAAAGTTTTAATACCCCGGTATTAAAATTGTACAATATGTTACAACAACTTTGATTAGGTTTCTACATAAACAAACGAGGCGCGTCGTGGGAAAACCGGACATAATGCATGTGCGTAAAGTGTCGTCTCGGATTAGCCTGTGCAGTCCACACAGACTAATCCGGGATGGCACTTTCTGTTTGTATGCTATTTTCTGTTTCAAGGAAGTCTCTTCTAAACATAAATCCACTCTAGGCGGAAAGTGCCGTCCTGGATTAGCCTGTGCGGACTGCACAGGCTAATCCGGGACGACACTTTACGCACATGCATTAAGACCGGTTTTCTCACGACGCGCCACAAATGAACTATTTGTTATGGACACCAAAAGTCAGGCACAATATTTTTATGTGATAAATCGAAACAAACTTCACACTTGTGGACGTTATTTTTGCTATTGCGCAATGACAGACTTATGCAATCCCCCCCCCCCCCCCCATGTTACTAGACTCCTCAATTTTAACCCTAGGTTAAACGAAAGCAATGAAATAATCACATTTATATGAATTATGTTTGATGTTTTATTACCACATTCAGCGACTACTGAGGCGAATCCACCAAATACAAATGGCTCCCAAGAGATATGTTTTCGCCCCATTAAATAGATCAACACTTCCAAGTGGGTAGAGTCCTTTGATTTGTGGAATTACTGAAATGGAAGTTAAAGCCACATAAAGACGAAAATGGTCGAATTCGGACTCACCAATTAAAACGGTCATCTGATTGTCACTCTTAGTTATTGTTTACATTGATACAAAAATTAAAATATACATCAAAAGCATATGGTTTGCTGAAAAATGTTTATTGGCTTTATTGATAATGTGTTTGTTATCTCAACATTAAACTTTAAATATTTTATTTAAAGTGTATCACCTTGTTAATGCCTTTAAAGCTTATGTTTCACTAATGGATATATGTATTTCTGTTAATTATTATCCTGAACAGGCTGTTAAATAGTTAAGTATATTGAAATGTTCGACTCATTCATTGCGCTCCACATATAATTAGATGATTCACTACCTTAGGGTCAGGCCGTGTAAGCAGTCAAAGAAATTACCCACCAGTGTTGTTTGATATTGATCTGTACAAGCTGAACATTAGTGATTGAAATTACCATATTCACAATAAGAAACGTCCAGGGATTTCAACTGATGCAAAATCCTGCTTTTTGATGCAATTAAGTTGCAATTTTCTGATGTTTGACTCCTGCAAATTATCTCCCTTGCATCATTTGGTACCAGTTGCTTTCGCTCAGCCAACTTCAAAAGCTCTTATAATAATAGTGTTTATTATACTTACTGTGTTTTTGCAAAGTTCTTAACCTTTATTATTAACACAAGTAATCATTTACAAAACATTAAACATGGATTATGAAACAAAATTCCTGTAACTTAGTATTTTGAACATTGCTTTTTCCATTTCGACCCGTCATATTTACAAGCCAAGGGTCATTTGACTCGAGGTTTTCAAAATCTAATGACATCCCTGAATATCCGCAACTCTGACTGGGGATTTGTTACAGCAACATTTTCATTCTGAAGTAACGAATGTTCCATGCATACATTTGTAAATGAATTTTATTTAGTTTTAATGATTAATATTCATCTGAAACTATATCAATGGCTATTTTCACACATTCATGTAGTAGATAGAAATCAAAGTGGAAACATGTCAAAGAGGTACATGTACTCTAAGACAATGAAATTATAACTAGAGCATTAAAATAACAAGAGCTGTCTCAGGACAGCACGCTTGACTATTCAAAAGCCTTGTCAGAGTTATTGGTGTTTGTCAATACAAAAAAGGGGCATAATTCTGCCAAAATGCTGGTCACAGTTATGGGCCTTGGCCAGTGAACTTGTATAATGACCCTGAAGACTGACATATGTGAAGCTTTGATTATATATCTGTAGTAGACATAGAGATATGGAGATGTTGTACGCAAACTTTAACCTGAATTTTCTATAAACAAAAATTGACATATTTGAATTAAATTGCTGTTCAGAGTTATGTACCTCAGTAACCTTATACAGCATTTTTCCTCTATATAAAGTCGGTACCAGAAAACGGTACCATTCCCAATCCGATTTTCTGATCATTTTTCCCAATTTGAAGTTAAAAAATTCCCAAATGTAAGAAAAAAGACCGTGAAATTGACCGACGATGTTCCTGTATTGTACTTTTGGTTTACCCAAGCGTAAACCTCCACGCACAGCTGCAGGGCCTTCCCCAGGCCGTTTTAGCGCTCCGGTGCCCGGGCGCTTAAATTTTAACTTGAACATATCCGGGGCGCCTAAAATTAGTGGTGCGCTTATAAACATCGCCCGGGCAACGTGTATTTTATCAATTATTTAGCTGTGTTGACTGCAGCAGACCGACAATTCCTGCTGTGAAAACTAATCTCTTACGTCACAATGGCCGTTTTCACTCGAGAAACATGTACACCACTCTATAAAGGCAGTAAATGATCAAAGCGAGTGTCACTTCGCCGAAAATTATAACAATTTACAGTTATTCCTAAGCCGCAATTAATCACCGTGAAGCACCGCGCTGTAGGCGAAGTTTCAACAAGTAGTTAAATAGATATGTGCCAATAGAAATGCTCAGTTTATCTTCGCTTTGGAATGATGTTATGACTGACCAATCGGCGCAGTTGGCATGTATCCACACACAAGTAACCTTATACGCGCGCCAAACGTATTATCGACCTAAAAAGTGAATGAGCTTTCGTATTTTATAATATGCACACTTATTTATTTAAAAAGTTTCATAACATTAAAAAATAAACTGCGAAAAATCAGTCTCAAATACGCTAATATGAAATCGTAATCGGAAAAGCCTATCCAGTGTTACTGCTCAGTGTTGTAGTTTCGTAAACACAAGCTGTCTTGTTTATGTACATGTAGGCCATGTAAACCCCGTGTTTTCTGCAATCGAGCGCGGAATGTCTGCTGACAATGAAGACACGTTCCACGGATGGAAAGCATGCGTGTACCGACCATGTGCTTTCTAAATACATGTTTTTAACATTTGACGCGCGTAGGCACAATGTGCACGGGGAAATTATCCCGGCGTTTTTGCAAAAACAAAGCATGTATAAATATACATGTATTTTAATCATGAGTCTTACAATGACGATTTTGCTTTTAAAAGGCTAGAGGTATACCGTTTAAACGGTGATGTTTCGTTTATATCATTTCGTTTAAACGTTTACAAAAAATTGAAAACTTGTTAGACGTAATATGACACGTCTCAAAAAAAAAAGTCAACATTGGGACCGGGGCGCCTGAGACAAAATCCTGGGTTACTGTTAAAAGCTAGGGGATGTAACTTACTGTTTTTACATTTTTTATGACATCTTTTAATGAAAGTGATAAAATTCCCAATTTGGATGAAAACGGCGCTAATTTTCCCAACCTGTCCGGTACCGGTACCATTCCCAAAGTGAAAAACGCTGTTATATAATGACCCCGAAGACATGTGAGAAGTTTCAATTGAATATCTGTAGAAGTTAAATAGATATGTACTCGTTGCACGCAAACCATTACGCTGAAGCCCACGAATGGGTGAGAAGTATAGCTCGAACTATTCGGTGAATAGTCGAGCTAAAAATTATGGTCAGCAAAAATCGGTTCATTTAGCATGGCCCTACTAATTCATTGATGCACTGATGTCTGGCAAGTAGATTGGGTGTATGAACCGGATCCGACTGTGAAAGTAATTATTAGTTTACACTTAGTTTGGAACGAGGCCAGGTACCTACTATTTATTGATGCACTGATGTCTGGCAAGTAGACTGGGTGTATGAACCGGATCTGACTGTGAAAGTACTTATTAGTTTACACTTAGTTTGGAACGAGGCCAGGAACCTACTATTTATTGATGCACTGATGTCTGGCAAGTAGACTGGGTGTATGAACCGGATCCGACTGTGCAAGTACTTATTAGTTTACACTTAGTTTGTAACGAGGCCAGGTACCTACTATTTATTGATGCACTGATGTCTGGCAAGTAGACTGGGTGTATGAACCGGATCCGACTGTGAAAGTACTTATTAGTTTACACTTAGTTTGGAACGAGGCCAGGTACCTACTATTTATTGATGCACTGATGTCTGGCAAGTAGACTGGGTGTATGAACCGGATCCGACTGTGAACGTACTTACTAGTTTACACTTAGTTTGGAACGAGGCCAGGTACCTACTATTTATTGATGCACTGATGTCTGGCAAGTTGACTGGGTGTATGAACCGGATCCGACTGTGCAAGTACTTATTAGTTTACACTTAGTTTGGAACGAGGCCAGGTACCTACTGTTTATTGATGCACTGATGTCTGGGAAGTAGACTGGGTGTATGAACCAGATCCGACTGTGAAAGTAATTATTAGTTTACACTTAGTTTGGAACGATGCCAGGTACCTACTGTTTATTGATGCACTGATGTCTGGGAAGTAGACTGGGTGTATGAACCAGATCCGACTGTGAAAGTAATTATTAGTTTACACTTAGTTTGGAACGAGGCCAGGTACCTAATATTTATTGATGCACTGATGTCTGGCAAGAAGACTGGGTGTATGAACCGGATCCGACTGTGAAAGTACTTATTAGTTTACACTTAGTTTGGAACGAGGCCAGGTACATACTACTTATTGATGCACTGATGTCTGGCAAGTAGAATGGGTGTATGAGCCGGATCCGACGGTGAAAGTAATTGTTAGTTTACACTTAGTTTGGAACGAGGCCAGGTACCTACTATTTATTGATGCACTGATGTCTGGCAAGTCGACTGGGTGTATGAACCGGATCCGACTGTGAAAGTAATTATTAGTTTACACTTAGTTTGGAACGAGGCCAGGTACCTACTATTTATTGATGCACTGATGTCTGGCAAGTAGACTGGGTGTATGAACCGGATCCGACTGTGAAAGTAATTGTTAGTTTACACTTAGTTTGGAACGAGGCCAGGTGCCTACTATTTATTGATGCACTGATGTCTGGCAAGTAGACTGGGTGTATGAACCGGATCCGACTGTGAAAGTAATTATTAGTTTACACTTAGTTTGGAACGAGGCCAGGTACCTACTATTTATGGATGCACTGATGTCTGGCAAGTAGACTGGGTGTATGAACCGGATCCGACTGTGAAAGTAATTATTAGTTTACACTTAGTTTGGAACGAGGCCAGGTACCTACTATTTATGGGTGCACTGATGTCTGGCAAGTAGACTGGGTGTATGAACCGGATCCGACTGTGAAAGTAATTATTAGTTTACACTTAGTTTGGAACGAGGCCAGGTACCTACTATTTATGGATGCACTGATGTCTGGCAAGTAGACTGGGTGTATGAACCGGATCCGACTGTGAAAGTAATTATTAGTTTACACTTAGTTTGGAACGAGGCCAGGTACCTACTATTTATGGATGCACTGATGTCTGGCAAGCAGACTGGGTGTATGAACCGGATCCGACTGTGAAAGTAATTGTTAGTTTACACTTAGTTTGTAACGAGGCCAGGTACCTACTAGCTATTGATGCACTGATGTCTGGCAAGTAGACAGGGTGTATGAACCGGATCCGACTGTGAAAGTAATTATAAGTTTACACTTAGTTTGGAACGAGGCCAGGTACCTACTATTTATTGATGCACTGATGTCTGGCAAGTAGACTGGGTGTATGAACCGGATCCGACTGTGAAAGTAATTATTAGTTTACACTTAGTTTGGAACGAGGCCAGGTACCTACTATTTATTGATGCACTGATGTCTGGCAAGTAGACTGGGTGTATGAACCGGATCCGACTGTGAAAGTAATTGTTAGTTTACACTTAGTTTGGAACGAGGCCAGGTACCTACTACTTATTGATGCACTGATGTCTGGCAAGTAGACTGGGTGTATGAACCGGATCCGACTGTGAAAGTAATTATTAGTTTACACTTAGTTTGGAACGAGGACATGTACCTACTATTTATGGATGCACTGATGTCTGGCAAGTAGACTGGGTGTATGAACCGGATCTGACTGTGAAAGTAATTATTAGTTTACACTTAGTTTGGAACGAGGCCAGGTACCTACTATTTATGGATGCACTGATGTCTGGCAAGTAGACTGGGTGTATGAACCGGATCCGACTGTGAAAGTACTTATTAGTTTACACTTAGTTTGGAACGAGGCCAGGTACCTACTTTTTATTGATGCACTGATGTCTGGCAAGTAGACTGGGTGTATGAACCGGATCCGACTGTGAAAGTAATTATTAGTTTACACTTAGTTTGGAACGAGGCCAGGTACCTACTATTTATGGATGCACTGATGTCTGGCAAGTAGACTGGGTGTATGAACCGGATCCGACTGTGAAAGTAATTATTAGTTTACACTTAGTTTGGAACGAGGCCAGGTACCTACTATTTATGGATGCACTGATGTCTGGCAAGTAGACTGGGTGTATGAACCGGATCCGACTGTGAACGTAATTATTAGTTTACACTTACTTTGGAACGAGGCCAGGTACCTACTATTTATGGATGCACTGATGTCTGGCAAGTAGACTGGGTGTATGAACCGGATCCGACTGTGAAAGTAATTGTTAGTTTACACTTAGTTTGTAACGAGGCCAGGTACCTACTAGTTATTGATGCACTGATTTCTGGCAAGTAGACTGGGTGTATGAACCGGATCCGACTGTGAAAGTAATTATAAGTTTACACTTAGTTTGGAACGAGGCCAGGTACCTACTATTTATTGATGCACTGATGTCTGGCAAGTAGACTGGGTGTATGAAACGGATCCGACTGTGAAAGTAATTATTAGTTTACACTTAGTTTGGAACGAGGCCAGGTACCTACTATTTATTGATGCACTGATGTCTGGCAACTAGACTGGGTGTATGAACCGGATCCGACTGTGAAAGTAATTGTTAGTTTACACTTAGTTTGGAACGAGGCCAGGTACCTACTACTTATTGATGCACTGATGTCTGGCAAGTAGACTGGGTGTATGAACCGGATCCGACTGTGAAAGTAATTATTAGTTTACACTTAGTTTGGAACGAGGCCATGTACCTACTATTTATGGATGCACTGATGTCTGGCAAGTAGACTGGGTGTATGAACCGGATCCGACTGTGAAAGTAATTATTAGTTTACACTTAGTTTGGAACGAGGCCAGGTACCTACTATTTATGGATGCACTGATGTCTGGCAAGTAGACTGGGTGTATGAACCGGATCCGACTGTGAAAGTACTTATTAGTTTACACTTAGTTTGGAACGAGGCCAGGTACCTACTATTTATTGATGCACTGATGTCTGGCAAGTAGACTGGGTGTATGAACCGGATCCGACTGTGAAAGTACTTATTAGTTTACACTTAGTTTGGAACGAGGCCAGGTACCTACTATTTATTGATGTACTGATGTCTGGCAAGTAGACTGGGTGTATGAACCGGATCCGACTGTGAAAGCACTTATTAGTTTACACTTAGTTTGGAACGAGGCCAGGTACCTACTATTTATGGATGCACTGATGTCTGGCAAGTCGACTGGGTGTATGAACCGGATCCGACTGTGAAAGTAATTATTAGTTTACACTTAGTTTGGAACGAGGCCAGTACCTACTATTTAATTCCCACATTGCTCTAGCTCTCAATAACCATTATGTTTATGTAAATTTCTATACATGTAAGATTCCTCTTCTAATTTAAATTGTTAATTTTATAAATCATGTACATATTTTGCGTATAATGAAAAAAATCTGGTTTTATGAATCATAAATATTAATTGTTTTATGAAAAAAATAAAATAAATGCTCTTATATATTATTAAATGTTAACGTGTGATTTTATGTTTTTCCTAATATATAGTGTGTTTTCTTTCATTTATTTTCAAAATAACGACTCGGCCAATCAGTGCTCGTGGTTCAGGTTTTCTAAGCCTTGCTAAATAAACTTGTCTTCATACAACATCAACCAAGCAATGTCTATTTAATTCATTCCATCAATCGGTCTTACCTATTGGTTTACATCACAGACTTTTCATCGATGGGTCTTGATATATTTGAGTTGGAGAGTCCAGAGGGCAGTTTTGCAGTTATGAGTCTTATGACATTTTTTGATATGTTGCGAAAATAAATCTGTAAATATGTTCAGCAGTTAAAGACTGAATAAAAATAAACGAGTAGGTCATAGTAACTTTTTTCAGTGTTATTTCTTAAAACTTCCACCAAATAATTACAAAACATTGGTAGTGTTGTACATTTCCTGAAAGGAAATTCATTTCTGCGTCGAATAAGATCGAGTTGATGAAAATCAATTCACAATTGTTCAAGTTAAGGCTGTTCAAACCGATGTACCCTATTTTTCGGTCGTCTGGAGTTGGAAACCTTGTTATATATATATTAGTGTTTGCGAAAACTTGAAAAATCTGTCAGTCATTCGGTCTGACTGGCTTCAATTCTTTTTAAGTCCGAATGAATTTCTGTCAGTCCGACTTCACAAAAAGTAATAACTGGTAAAACACAACAAAAATGAGGCAACTTTTAATATTTATTTTATTTTTCTATTGTAGATGTGCGGGTTGATATTTTTTATTTAGATTATATAATCATAGTTATTTTTAAAGCTAGCTTAAGTTTTCAACACAGCTTTTAGGCTTTTCCGTTCTCTGTTCATTTGTGATACATATTCCATTATCTTTGACACAGGACCTAACATTTAAGTCAGTAAGGCTCATTCAAGTTATTTCTAAGTTTCTCTGTACTTTCATTCTCATCTTGTAGAAAGCAAAATCACTTGGCAAAATCCTCTAAAATAGCCGAAATGGTGTTGTTTATTTTGTAACTTTTGTTTTTGACTTCAAAAGTGAAAGTGCCGCGCAAAAACTGAATAGTAATTTTCTCGCGTATGATTGTTTACAAAATTCAAATACGTGCTATAACGGCCCAGACAAAGACGGCCCAGTCCAAGCCGGCCTTCTTATTACACTGCAATAATTGTTTAAACTCTGTTGGGATAGGATTAAATTTTGTAATTTAAATGTCAAATACATTTTATTTATTGCTTTTAGAATTAGTATGTAACTATGTATGTACATTTATGTGTATTACCCGCTGGGTTGTCATTAAGAGCCGGCAGCAGGCCAAATTGACCGTTTCAAACGAGATATGGGCTGGCTCAAGTTTTCGAAGAATTAAAAATAAATTATTGTGTACCTTGTTCTGAAAGCCAGTCTTTAACCTCAACACACACTAATCCAGATTGAATGTAAATATTCATGTTAATATCCAATAAGTTTTCCCTCGTTACACAGTTTCAATGTTAATTCCAAGACATGTATATTTCGTCGACCCATGCAAATCTCCATTCTGATTTTCTTCGACACCCTTGATTTTTCTCCTAGGACGCTAATTCATCAATGCTCTATCTACCTTGCCTACGACACCCTTTACGTCGATGGAACCGCGGTCAGAGCGTAGGGGCACGATGGCGGTGAGATATCCATATTATCGTGGAATGTTCATGGATTGACTGATTGTAAAAAGTCTAGTGCAGAGTTTGTAAATATTTTAAGTTCAGCTGATATTTGTTTCTTGATTGAATCGTGGACAAAATTATCTAGTAATATTAATTTAAACGGTTATCAAACTTTACATTTCTTTAGAAAATTTCAACATAGGAACGCCAGAAGAAGTAGTGGTGGTATTGTTATTTATATTAAAGATCAGATAAAAGATGGCATCGAAATTATAAGAAATCATTACGACACTATTATATGGTTAAAACTTAAGCGTGATTTTTTTTAATACTGCAAGTGATATATATTTATGTGGAAGCTATATTTGGGGAGAAGATTCACCCGTGTATAACACTGTTAATGTAGACCTTTTTGATATTTTAGAAAATGACATTACATATTTTTCTGAATTTGGTAGTGTTTTTATCACAGGGGATCTGAATAGTCGAACCAGTAATAAATGTGACTTTATTGTTCATGACTCATTTAACACAATCTATGATAATATAGACTACACACCAGATCATTCCTTTATCAGGGCCTCAGTAGACAAAGTACATAATAGCTACGGGACTAAACTGCTTGATTTATGTAAGTCAACTTCTTTCCGTATTATCAACGGTAGAATAGGCGATAGTTGTAAACATACATTTGTTTCAAATAACAGTACCTCTGTAATTGATTACCTGTTGACCAATGAAAGCAATTTTCAATTGTTAGCAAACTTTACTGTTGGTGATTTTAATGAATGGAGTGACCATGCTCCGTTGCATTTTTCATTATATTGTAACAATTGTTCACCCAGTTATGAGACATTCACGGATGTTAAATATAAATGGAATAGTTCATTTCGAGATGAATTTCGTTCAGGAATTATTTCAAAATTGCCTATTTTTAATGATATTGTCGATAGTATAGATTGTTCGAGTAGAATGTCAATTAACCAGGTTCTAGAAAATTTTACAACTACAATTCGCAATGTTGCGGATCCGTTGTTTACAAAATCATGTACTTACAGTAATAAACCCACATTTAATACTGACAGTTGTATAAACCACGCCGATTGGTTCGATAATGAGTGTTTGACCGCACGAAATCAATACCATGACGCTTTAAGATTTTTTAATCTGAATAAGTCTGATCACAATAGAATGGAGCTGTGTGAAAAGAAAAGGCTGTATAAAGAGTTAACAAGCAAAAAGAAAAAGAACGCATACAAACGCAAGATGACAGAAATTGAAAATTTAAAAAATAAAAAGCCGAAAGAATTTTGGAAATATTTCAAATCGAAAAATAAAATAAATTGCAATAACATTTCAATAAACGCATTAAAAGACTATTTTGAAAATTTGAGTAATAAAACGTCAGATAGTAAAAATGCTGAGGCAGAAGATTTTTGTCTAAATAACGACTTTACTGGTGAAAATTGTACTTTTCCGGAACTAGATCAACCGATAACAGTAAATGAGGTCATGAATGCAGTTAAACACTTAAAACGTGACAAAGCGGCAGGTATTGATTGTATTTTAAATGAATATTTCATTGAATGTATTGATATTTTATCTAATCATTTGTGTGATGTGTTTAATAGTATTTTAACTTCTGGCTATTTTCCAGATCAATGGACAAAAGGGATTATCATTCCTCTTCATAAAAAAGGTTCTGTTGTTGATGTTAATAATTACAGAGGAATAACGCTTGTAAGCTGTTTCTCCAAATTATTTACAACCATTTTAAATAAACGTATTGAATCATTTTGTGAAAATAATGGTAAAATTTCGGACGCACAATTCGGATTCAGAAAAGGATGTTCGACTGTTGATACTATTTATATTTTGATGTCTGTTGTGCAGCATTTTTTAATAGAAAACAAACGCTTGTATGTTGTGTACGTGGATATGCTTAAATGTTTTGATAGTATATATCGCAGTGCACTATGGTTAAAAATGTATAAATCTGGAATACAAGGTAAATTACTACGAATAATTAAGAATATGTATGAGAATGCAAAATCATATGTCAAATCTTGTACAACATACTCTGAATATTTTAGCTATGCTGTTGGTCTAAGACAAGGGGAGGTAATGTCTCCGATTCTTTTTTCACTGTTTGTAGAAGATTTAGAACTGTTTCTACAAGATGACACACTGTCTGGCTTAAATATAGATGACCTAATTTTAATTTTGTTGCTATTTGCAGACGACATGGCCATTTTAGGTAAAACACCAGAAGAAGTACAATCCCAATTAGATAAACTTTACATATACTGTAATTGTTGGGGGCTTAATGTGAATACGTCAAAAACCAAAATAATGGTCTTTCGCAAAAGGGGTAAAATTCGCCAAGATGAGAAATGGACTTACAATGGTCAACAGAAGTCGTCGATAATTTCAACTATCTCGGCACTGTAATTAATTACACTGGTAGCTTTAGATTAAACCAAGAGCATTTGGCTGGAAAAGCCCTTAAGGCTACCGTATTTACTCTACAAATGTAAGCAATATGATCTTAAGCCTAAATTATTTTGTCAATTGTTTGATTCTTTTGTTGGCTCCATTTTATGTTATGCCTCTAAAATATGGGGATTTAATAAATCTAAAGAGATCGAACGCATCCATTTAAAATTTTGCAAAAGGTTGTTAAATGTAAAAATAAACACATGTAATGCTACGGTATATGGAGAGTTAGGTAGATACCCGTTATATGTAAATAGATATGCACGAATTGTTAAGTATTGGTTTAAAATTATTAACAGTAAAAATATTATTATACAAACAAGCAGTGGATGATTGCAACAAAGGATACAACAATTGGGTTGCGGATGTTAAAAAATTGTTAAATCAATACGGATATTCCTATGTATTTGAAAATCCCAATGTTACTAACACTCATGCTTTTGTATGTGAATTCAAATGTAGAATTATTGACACATTTAAACATTTAAACAAGAATGGTTTGGTAATATGAATAATAGTTCTGTTTTAGACATGTATAGAATGTTTAAAACATCTCTCGAATATGAAGACTACTTAGATTTATTACCCAAGAGCCTACGTTTTTACTTTGTAAGATTACGAGCGTCTGCCCATCCATTGAGAATTCAGACAGGCAGATACTCCCGTAACAATATCCCTCGTAACGAACGTTATTGCCTATGTTGTAACCAAATAGATACAGAGGATGAATTCCATTTCACTTGTATATGTCCTTGTTATCGTACACCCCGAGAAAAATATATTAAATGTTTTTACTATATCAGGCCATCTGTTGTAAAGTTCCACATTTTATTGACATCAACGTGTAAATCTGAGATTGTTAATGTATGTAAATATGTAAAAGAAGCTTTAACTATACGAAATACTATTATAAATACCACAGTAAATTATTAACAATAATGCAATGTAATATACTTTTTCTAACTTTTAAACCATAGCTATATTTATTTTAATAATTATTTTGTTTTTATTTTATTTTCCGCAAAAATATTTTGTCTATCTTTACTGCCTTTAAAATTGTACTTTTTTTGTTTTTGTTTTTGTTTTTTTTTTCGTAACATTGGTTATTGTATAATTAAATTGTTTTCATTGTAACATATTGACAAGTGACAGTACTTTATTTAAAATTTATAAGTTCCATGAATATTAGAATTTTTTCGCAAATTTGGTTTTTGTATAATTAAATTGTATTCATTGTAATATATTGATACGTGACATAACTTTATTTCAAATTTGTATGTATTTAAGACGATGTACATATGTATAAGTCTAAATAAATTGTCTGTCTGTCTGTCTATCGACAGTGCTTGCATTGTTCAGGTACAGTAGTATTGATTGATGCTTTTTCACACCCACCATGTGCGGAGCGTGTTACACCCTTAATAGCTGCAAACGGTAATGTAACGACTCGTCCCATTAAGCAATCGCCCCATAACGACTCGCCCCATATTTAATAACGTCTCGCCCCATATGTACAACGACTCGCCCCATATATATAACGATTCTCCCCATCAAATGTGATTGTAGGAATCGTTTACATGTTGAAGTTTTGTAGCTTAATTTGAGTGTATATTAACATGTAAACGAATAAATATGGTATAATAAGACGATGTGGTATAATTGTGTAATATCATTAAATGTGTTCACTGCATATGTAATGTAATAAATATGGAATTGAAAGCTGATTTGTGACTGTATTGAATTGCGATCGATAATAATCGCTATTAAGTATAAATAATGTTCTTCACGTGCAAAAATGGTGGTGTGACTGTGTTAGTTCTTACCACTTTGTGTGTCTTACAGGTAATATCACCAGAAAAATAGGTTCACAATAATGCGTTGATACTAGTAAAATTTAACATATGTTTATGTAACATTTTAAATGTTTGCATGGTTATGCCAAATTTTAATGTGGTCTTGGTCGCTTTCAATTCAAATGCTGTAGAAAAAGCACGCAAAGAAGTAAAATTTTGTTATTCTGTTAAAGAATAGGCGGTTAATGGTTAAATAATAATCATACTTTTAAATTATATAAAATTATATCAAAACAGGAGTAAAACAGATAAAATTAATGCAAATATATTACAAATATTTCTTCTTATATTTGTTCCTGACTATTTTACTTGTTTAAATTAGAAAAAATATTTCGAATGTTTCACTATGTATTTTTTCCACATTGACTAGGCACCTTTTATCAAGTTTAACTGACTTGTGTATGTGTCAACTTTGTAACAAATGGTCTAGCAGTCATCTAATAGTGTGAACACGTGTTGTTATAACAGGTTTCACACAATTCAGTGTTTGTATTGTACTATTAATCTCAATCACTTTATCCAGTTTTAACATAATTTAGCCCCACAGCAATTTGTACTTGTACCTTTGTGTTTTTTGCATTATTTAAATTTAATTTCAAAAGGTATTCAAACTTTTGTATGCAATGTTTATAAGTAGAAAAAATCACACATTACACAACTGGTTATGTATACTTGAAGTATACACCATGGCAATCGATATTTTGTAAAGTTCAAATGAAAAAAAAAAGACTAGTATTTCCACTTAAAACGTATTTATTACACATGAAATATATAAATACAAAAACAAACAAAAACACACTTTTTTCTTATTATTCAGTACAAATGAAACATTTTCTCTATGTTTAATAAGCTAAGAAAAGCTTGAATAATAATGCTAAATTTTTAGATTATTTGCTTTACTGATTTCTTTGTTGGATTATATTCTGTAATTTGGGGAGAGTCGTTATTAAACATGGGGCGAGTCTTTAATGGGGCGAGCCGTTACATATTCCTGCAAACGGCCCCAATCGAGCAGTCACATCAAAGACTTTTGAAGTCAAACTGACACCGTTGCTATGGCTGTTGCTAACGGCTTTGGAAGCCCATCTAATTGATGACGCCACGCTGTCACTCTTAGTTTAAACAGGTGTTACTATTAATCACTCATGTTTTCAACGGATTTTATTGTTCTTCAAATAGGAAAAATAATTGCAAGGTAATTTGAACGCAGTGTTTTATTTATAAAAACAAACTTTATGAATTAATAATTAACAAATTATAATGAATGTATCATTTAATTTTAGAATTCCAAAAAGTGTTAGACAATTAATCTACAGGTTGTTCAATCTGTAAAAAAAAAAACATTTAAAATGTGATATGAATTTAAGAAGTCAAGTCATACAAAATCACACTAACAGTGTTATTTTTTTCCTTCGTTTAAAAAAAAAAGAAGTTATTTCTATAAATGATAATACAAAATCTGAACTATTACAATTTAGTAAAACAAAGGGTAATTTTCAAACATCAAACTATCATGAATCAAGTGTACAAAATTGTTCAATGCTAGGATTTTGCATCTAAATCATAACACTTTTCAAGGCAGGGGGAGCTTACCCCGATATCCTAAATCACTCACACCTTCCATGTTTGAAGCTCTGAGTTTTTCGTCGGTCAGTCGGACCGATTTTCTTTCAACTTATACCGGTCCTGCACTAAATTTATCAGTCAGGACCGGCGGACCTATGGTTTTCTCTGACAGTGATATATATTTGATAGTGACATTTTTTATTTTTTATTTTTTTTTTTCGTCATCTCTTAATTACTTGACATTAAAAATTATGTGTTCACTAATCAGACTGGGTGTACCAACTACCGGGAATGTTAGTTGTTTACTGGCTTGCAACATATAACAAAAAAGAAATAAATAAAGACTGCTGGCGTATTGTAACAATATAACATTCTCCTATCAAAATAATTCAAATATATATATACATAAGATCAAAAGTTTAAACAACTGTTGTGTCAACAATTTGTGCATGTCATTAGCCATCTATGTTCTGGCAATACACCTAGTATCGTGAATCTGAATATCAGCTAATCAAAATTCAGAAAAATCATGTTCAGGGTTAAACAAATGATACTGTACATAACATCAGTCATATTACTTTATATATTAAATTTTAAATCTATTCTCTTTACATATTTATAGTAACTGATAATTTATGTTAACAATGCTGTTGAAAACAAACTTTTACAAGACTTAGACATTTAAATGATTTTATTTACCTTTAAAAACGACATTATTGAATGGAAACCAAAGTTGATTGCAGCTAGCAGCAAAATTTTAACAAAGGGGTTGACTTTGGAAATTCCCCGTAATAGGTATATCCCGGTAATAGGTATATGGAGTATATTATCATAGCCACGCGAGAACCACCTGTGGAAGATGCTGACGAACATGCAAAATCTGTAACACTGATTATGATACAAATAATAAAAAAATGGACATGATAAAAACAGACAGTGTAAATAATAAGTGTTTAATATCTGCTGAGCTTAGTAAGTGCCCTTTTATTTCCTTATTCGAACCAAAAGTGTCAATTTACAAATCCGGTATTTACGTCACATAATTTCGCGATAGACTACGTGACGAATATGGAAATAAAATATTTCCATAACACCATCCTCACAAAACATCACTAATCATAAACAATTAAAACTTTTGTCAACGTTTTAAAACATAAAACAGCATACTTACTTTCAACGTATTGGTTTAACGCTCGAAAATGTGTTAATCCTTCGAATTGTGGCGGTCGGTAAATATAACCCGGAATATCGTACACACAATCATTGACAGAGGACCCCTAGCGGTGACCCAAGAGGGTCAAGAACACGGATATGCGTCTATAGTCTGTATCTAGTTTATTCACAAAAGCAGTTAGACAAGATCTACTCTTAACTTCAGTAAATTGGTTAATAATTCATAGTTTCTTAGATATATAGGGCAGTAAACGAGGTGATTTCTAATACAGTATGTTGAATTCCTTAGAATTATAGGTCAACACTAGTGGTGATTACTAATATGGTAAATTCCTTAGAATTATAGGTCAGCACTAGTGGTGATTACTGATATGGTGAATTCCTTAGAATTATAGGTCAGCACTAGTGGTGATTACTGATATGGTGAATTCCTTAGGATTATAGGTTAGCACTAGTGGTGATTACTAATATGGTACATTCCTTAAAATTATAGATCAGCACTAGTGGTGATTACTGATATGGTGAATTCCTTAGAATTATAGGGCAGCACTAGTGGTGATTACTAACATGGTAAATTCCTTAAAATTATAGGTCAGCACTAGTGGTGATTACTGATATGGTGAATTACTTAGAATTATAGGTCAGCACTAGTGGTGATTACTAATATGGTGAATTCCTTAGAATTATAGGTTAGCACTAGTGGTGATTACTAATATGGTACATTCCTTAAAATTATAGATCAGCACTTGCGGTGATTACTGATATGGTGAATTCCTTAGAATTATAGGTCAGCAATAGTGGTGATTACTAACATATGGTGAATTCCTTGACTTATAGATCAGCACTAGTGGTGATTACTAGTATGGTTAATTCCTTAGAATTATAGGTCAGCACTAGTGATGATTACTAATATGGTAAAATCCTTAGAATTATAGGTCAGCACTATTGTGGTGATTACTGATATGGTGAATTCCTTAGAATGATAGGTCAGCACTAGTGATTACTGATATGGTGAATTCCTTAGAATTATAGGTCAGCACTAGTGGTGATTACTAATATGGTGAATCCTTAAAATTATAGGACAATACATGAGGTGATTACTAATATGGTAAATTCCTGACAATTAATTATAGGACAGTTCTTGTGGCAACATGTATTATCTTCAAATACTTATCATTGCTTATAAATGGTAGTGACTGATTTGATTTATTCCGTAATTACAACAGGCTTGTCGCTATTACGAACTTGGCAAATCCATTAACATTTGGAGTCAGCACTTTTCCACCAATCCTTCTTTCTGAGAATGTTAGATCTACACTTCTACAATATTATCACCTTCGCCAAGGAATTTATGTTTTTCTTACCATTCTTTTGTTAATTTGTCTGTCTACCTGTTATTAACTTTTAACCAACAGCTATGAACACATTTGCATACAATTTTTCTGATGTTGAAATTGGGTCAATTAATAAAATGGTAAGATTTTGGTGATTTGGGTGTTTTTGTTTTCCTAATTTGAAAGGGCAAGGGAGGTAACCAGTCACTGGGAAATTCAATTGCTTAGTAGGTTACCTAACTTGACAGAGGACTGAGCTTTCCGAGTGCTTTCTAATTCCTTGTGCATATAACATTGGTACAATCTTCATTTTTCATTTCTAAAATATTACTCTTTTTTGAAATCTTTCTTTGAATCTTACATTTGTATGATCTTCTTCCTTTGAGTCTTACATGTATACAATCTTCCTTTGAGTAACACTTTTGTACAATCTTCTTCTTTAAAGTCTTAAATTGATACAATCTTCCTTTTGAGTCTTACATTTATACAATCTTCCTTCGAGTCTTTACATATTTTACAATGTTCCTTCGAGTCTTAAATTTCTACAATCTTCTTGTGAGATTTACATTTTGAAAAATGTTCTTGGAGTCTTACTTTCGTACAATGTTTTCTCTTGAGTCTTACTTTTGCTTCCTTTGAATCCTATATTTGTACGATGTTCTTTGAGTCTTCCTATTACACGATGTTCTTCTTTGGGTCTTAAACATTTTTATAATGTTCTTCCTATGAGAATTACTTTTGTACAATGTTCTTCCTTTGAGTCTTACTTTTGTACAATGTTCTTCCTTGAAGTCTTACTTTTGTACAATTTTCTTCCTTTGAGTCTAACTTTTGTACAATGTTCTTCCTTTGAGTTTTACTTTTGTACAATGTTCTTCCATTGAGTCTTACTTTTGTACAATGTTCTTCCTTGGAGTCTTACATTTCAACAACCTTCTCCGTTACAGTCTCACATTTGTACAATTTTCTTTCTTTGAGTCTTAAATTTATACAATCTTCCTTTGAATTTTACATTTTGTACAATCTTCTTTGAGTTTTACATTTTGTACAATCTTCTTTCTTTCAGTCGTACAACTCTGCAATCTCATCAGGTTTTCATTCATGGCAAGTTAGCTGATCAAATAAATGTAAGTAAAACAATGAATTGTTGTCGATAAACATTTATTTATTTAACAATTTTATTATAATAACCAAAATGATATCTCATACACAATATATATTTAAAAATGCACACATAAATCAATTAAAATGAAGTCTTAAAACACATGATTTAAGAACTATTACACACACATTATTTACGTAATATATGTACTTTAATTATGGTCAACATTTTCGAACATTAAGTACCACATTCATTATTTTTTCAAAGAATTACGACATACATGAATACGGAATATCTCCATCAGGCGCGTAGCTTGGCTCACGCACATACGCACGTGCGTAAAATCAATTTCGTAAATCGCCAAAAACAAAAGTGAAATACATGACAAAAATGAATTAAAACCGTTGCCTATGTAGATTAGGGGTATTGATTGGAGTACACTCTATAAAAAAAACACAAGCATACCCGATTTCACAGGAATACAAGGGTATTCCTAATAAGTTACTATTCGGAATTAATCAATCCATCAGGAATACAAGGGTGGCTCCATTTCAATTGACAATGATATCAGATTAACTTCCCCGTTGGTATTGCCTGTGGTAAATTGTGAATATAAATTGAATTCGTTTCGATAATACCACCAAGTATGTCAGAGAAGAGTTAGACATGAGATGCTTTGTATGATAAGTCCATAAGTCCATCGACATTGTCAGTGCATTAGGTGTTGATCCATCCCGCCATAGGGCAAACAAAAATCTCCGTCTGCAACATCGTCAAAATGCGCTTCTGTGGTTCCAATATTGGAAATTAAAGTTTGCCATGTGTGGACCATCTTGTCATAGAATTGTCTGGCCGCCCGATCGAGGACAGTGACAGACTCAATGCGCAATGCTTAATCCCGAGAGAGATCAATGACTTAACAAATGACATTCAACAGTCCCTGTTTGCCATGTTTGAGCAAGATCAACCAGCAGTGTCTATGGAAGATTTCAAAGAGTGAGGTTTCCTGATAAAAAGCGGGATGCACGGATGCTGATCCTGTTTGGGGATACCTTGACAAATGTCAACAGGAAGTTGTATCCTAAAGACGCATTCTGCTTGCAAATACTGCTGACCATGCCTGACCGTTAATGGGGAGCACATCAATGCGCGTGAAAACAATAAGGCGGTTGAAAATGTACCGCAGGTCGACAGTGAAAACGGATCGGTTATGGGGCCTAGGACTGATGAACATTCATTCACAAAGGGACAGAAATGAATGTGAATTCGGTGAATCAATTTGTTTGCCCAAAAGGGATGAAGGCTAGCGCAATGTACTCTTTCGTGACGTTTTATTGCCTACCTAAAAGGTAACTTTGTTGTTGTTGATTGCGTTATATTTGTTGATGGAACGATAATAAACTTTCATTGTTGTGAAATGTTTATTCATTTTCATTTTAATCAAATAGTGAAAATTAAGCCAAGAAGTACACTGATAAAGACATTTATGTTCACGCCAAATTTCTTGTGAGAGCTTCTAGAAGAAGCATGCCCTCGGCCGGCCTAGAATTGTGCGTAATCCTAATTTGGGTCCAGCTACGCGCCTGACCTCCATCTGTATGCCAAAGTATTTTAAAGATTTATTCATCATGATTACTACCTTCACAATTAATACATTATGTTCGTATCAAAAATACAATAAAACACAAATCACTCGTATTTTTTAAAATATACACAGCTTCATGCATTTACAAGTCTACCGTTTTACAATTTTGTTACATAGTTCTACCAAATCAATTCCTCATGTAGAACATTTTTACAACTACAACGCCGACTTAAATAACACTTTTTCTACATTTTTATAATCGTTAACGGTGCAGTTTATACAACAAATGCACATGAGTGACGAATATACCCCCACAATATGGCCTTGTCACAAAACTATGGCATTTACTATGTGTACCAAAAATTATGTGAATATGTCAAGCCTTTATTGAGTTATCATCAGGAAACCATGAAAACTAACAGACTAACAGACCGAATGACCGACAAGTTTACTCCTATCTGTACATACTCCACCAATACTTCGTTTGAGGAGATATAATCAAATCAATATAGAATCTAATTGACTTACATGTTAAAAACAATAATAAAAATTCTTCAACAGCTATTCTAAGTTTTTTAGAAACAAAATGGTTCCATTTAACTAACATCTTTACGCTTATTTTTCTGTAGTATTTTATGTACGTCCAGTTCTCTGTCATGAGAATATTTACTATTATTTTCATTAAATTTTAACTTTAGTTTTTTTGGGGGGAAACGCATTTAAGTATTTCAGAAGTTTGAAATTTCGCCACTAAATATTGCAAAAAATACTGCGTATAGTTCATTTTGTAATTGTGTGTATACTGGTAATACTTGAATGAACTAAAATGATTCCCCAAAATTCAAATATATAACTGCATGGTTTATGATCAACAATGCTACAAATAATCCCCTAATGTTTTTTTGTTTTTTTTTCAGAAAATAACTTAAAACACATTACAATTTCTATCAGTGACAGATTCTTGTAGAAACACTTAGTCCTAACTAACACAATACATACCTTACTGACAAATACACTTAAAGCTTATTTCAACATGAGGTAAAATGCTCCTTGGTCATAACTGTTAATTATAATAAGCAATAATAGAATCAAATTTAAAAGTGGTCTGTTTACAGTTTAACACATTCTCTGTTATAATGTAAACTGATAAAATAATAAAATCCTGACAGCAAATTTCATTAGCTTTAAAGAAATGCCATAACATTTATAATAAAACAATTGTCCTTCAGTTACGATATTTAAGAAATTGGCCAACGAAAAAATAAAATAACAAAATGAAATCAATGAGAAAGCAAGGTAGTATAAAGTTGTATGACCTTTTTGAAGGTAATTATTTACCTTAATGACTCGTTCCTTTAGACAGTCATTACTTGTACGGTATTTGTGCCTGTTTTAAATTTAATATTAAAACATCAAATTCATACGTATTTGTAAATTAACAGAAAGAAACAATCAAACCAATTTAAAAGAATTAACAGGTGAGGATTTAAAATACATGTCATCTCAAACAGGACTCTTAAAACAACAGAAATCTATGAATTTCTGAGAAATATCAATCTCACATTTAAAAATCAAAACAAGGGAGATAATATGCCAATAGCTGCCATTTTGATGTACCAGTTCTCTCTCTTTCTCAAACCAAGGTCAGATAATCACTTGCTATTGCTCTCCATGTCAGTAACACTGAAAAGAACAAAAATCAAACACAATAAAACATTGTTCAGGGTACTGAATATTTTTATATTTTATTTTGAAAATATGATTCCTAAAAATATATTCTGTCAATTTAAATAAAACGGATATGTCTTACTTGAAAATGACCACAAATTTGACACAAATTTACTGCACACACTGCACTTTGAATCAAATTTCTTCTTCTCACTGAATGATTATCATGATTCCATGATTTTATACATAAAATCAGATTAATGTAACATAAAACACCGTGTATAATGCATGACAAAATTTTGCTATGAACATTAGGTTCTCATTAAACAAGGCAACCGTAATTTTCAGTCATTTTTTTTTCGACAATTACAATACACTACAATTATTAACACAAGTTTGCATACTGAAGATAATAGTAATAAAACATTTGTGCAACTTAAACAGCACAGCAGATATAAAGAAAATGAACTATTAATTATTTTCTTATAATTTACCAAATTTATAACGTTCACATTGATTTAATGTTTATTGAAGTAACTCCAATTTGTCCCAAAATAATCATTAATCAGTGATACCCAAAACCAACATTTGGGGTGTGAAACTTTAGTTTTAACAATTAAACCCCTAATGTTTATGAAAAACCCTTTTAAAAGTCAGGTTTTACATATAATTATATTGTCCATAAGGAAGTGGTGCAAAGAAGGTTTGGAGAATCCCTATAATGAAAGTAGGGGCAATACTGATTAATTTTAATTTTACAAGGAGTGTAACAAAAATTCCAAATGAATGTGGAATCTTACCCATTTCTTTGCCCAGGTTCAGATATTGACACAACCGCAGGGGGCGTAACTCTTTTCTTCTTCACAACAACAGCCTGGTCAGTGATGTCATCTCCATTGGTGACGTCAGAGCTATAAATAGAACAAATCAATAGGAACTACAAATGATACAGGACAACTGAGAATCATCAAAAAATTTAGAAACCATTTTCATTTGAATAAACTGATGTGCAATATGCTACATGTATGGTACTTAATGCCATTTTTGTAATACTTTGTTGCGTTGGCAGCAAACTTTATATAAATGTTTACATTCAGCATAATGCATGATCCTTATATTTCAAATCACAATTGTTTAACTCAGAGACATGTACCGGTACACAAAAGCGTAGAATACAACTTGTCACTGACACTTGATGAGTAAGTTGCGCAGCCAATATTGATAGTCCAAGAGTCGGAGACTCAAACCCAGGACCACTGGCTTAAAAGATGAGTGCACTTGACACTGCGCTAACCACGTTGCTAAAAGTCTCGCCCCTAAACTGACTTAATTGACACCAAGACGTAACTTACTTTTTTTATCTTTTTTTTTTTAAATCCAATCATTGAAATCGGATATCAAAAGCTATACTGTTAGCTGAGTTTAGACAACATAGAATGCGGCTACGCTGGTGGAGTGCTTTTGAAACTCTATGAATGGAAACTACTGAGTAAGGCTTTAACAATAGCTGGAGAGGAGTTTTAAACATTAAAGGTCTGTTGTCACGACTTCACATACTTTTTTGGCATCTCGTCAAAGCTGAGTCTCTTGGAGGAGGCCCTCTTCACCGTGGTCACGTACGGCAGGTTGCCCCTCGGCTTGAACGCCGACAGAGACTCGTTGATACTCTTCAGTTTCTCGGCCGACTGGAAAAGAGTGAATGGCCTGGGACGGTTAGTGAAATGTAAATCTGTTAAGAACGAATTACAGATATCTGACACGTATGTATAATACTGAATTACAACTGTAAAAGAATTGACTGAGATTAAAAAAATTGACCTTAATTTTTATATGAACTCATTTTATGAATTTCATTTTCTGCAACTGGAATTGACATCAACATCGAGCAATCAAAGAAATTAGTGTTGTTGTTATTTTGTTTTTGTTGTTGTTTGTGGACATCTAGAGGTCTCAAATTAGCTAACTGATAGCCTTGTGCAACACCATGATTACTCCTATCTAACATACCTAAATTGCACTCAGTGTAGCTCTGAGCTACACATATTAATGACACTGAGCATCAATCATATTATTGATTCCGAGCACTTTTCACTGAACACTTACGCCGAGTAGTTCATCGAAGTTTTAAAGATTGTGGAATCATGTTGCTATACCAGTCAAGGAATTAACCATTAATTTGAGTACCGAATTGAGTCCATTGGCTAATGGCAAAGCTAACAAACACTTACTCCGAGTAGTTCACCAAAACTGTAGAGTTTTCGAGATCGTGGCGTCATGCTGCTGGGGGAACACGGAGGCTTGAAGGGCGACTCCTTCAGAGGGGAAATGTAGAAATTCTTGCGACCAGGAATACTGCAAATGTCAATGGGTAACATAGTTTCAGGTTCAGAACATAATGACAAATGACAATGACATTTGCTTTAGCTGCCGATATAGACACTGACAGGTACAACAGGTAAGACCACTTCCCTGCATCCATGCATTATATCATATCTCGATCTGAATACATAGTATGGTAATCAAGATCTATAACTAAACATGTAAACTACAACACAGTACGCCGGAGGCATGTTCTAATTAAACAAATGTCCAGTCCTCACACTTTATTCAGCAGGTTATTGGTGTAAATTCCTAAAATTAATCAAAATGTAGCACCGGCAGCATTGCATATTGAAGAAGTCTCATATTAAAGTAGTTTTACATAAAATATGCCAACATCAGTTATATCAAGATCATTTAGAGGTGTTCATACATACCTGTACACTGGGGATGAATTTAATGATGAGCTGACAGGCTTTGGCAATGGTGACAGATTGGGTTGCTATGGAAACAAAACATGCATTTACTTGTTAGGATTTTATTAGAAACATTTGTAGAACTGGGGTTTGTAAGGATAGTGTCATTTATTATGCTATGCAATCAACTGATAGCATATGTTATATACATTGGAAATTCAATGCTTATATGTAATATGTATAAGTTATTAATAAAACAAGTTTCCAATCCACCAATTTGTTTGTGTTTGCTCACATGATTAATATGACAGAATATAATTATAGTCCCCTGAAAGCCAGAAGGTGTCATGAGCATATGATCAAAGAAGGCTGATAGTCCCTTCTGGCTTTCAAGCACAAATCATCCCCTGAAAGCCAGAAGGTGTCATGAGCATATGATCAAAGAAGGCTGATACCCCTTCTGGCTTTCAAGCACAAATCATCCCCTGAAAGCCAGAAGGTGTATCAGTATATGTGTAAAGAAGGCTGATAGCCCCATCTGGCTTTCAAGCACAAATCATCCCCTGAAAGCCAGAAGGTGTATCAGCATATGTGTAAAGAAGGCTGATAGCCCCTTCTGGCTTTCAAGCACAAATCATCCCCTGAAGCCAGAAGGTGTCATGAGCATATGATCAAAGAAGGCTAATAGCCCCATCTGGCTTTCAAGCACAAATCATCCCCTGAAAGCCAGAAGGTGTATCAGCATATGATCAAAGAAGGCTGATAGCCCCTTCTGGCTTTCAAGCACAAATCGTTTACTGAAAGCCAGAACGTGTATCAGCATATGATCAAAGAAGGCTGATAGCTCTTTCTGGCTTTAAATGGATACAAAATACAGTTCCCGTCCCAATAAGACTTTGATTATTGTCTTACCACTGGCTTTGCAAACTGCAGGATGTAGTTCTTCATACACTGCATGTAGACGCGGTTGTAGAAGCTGATGATGGAGTCATTGGTGCCATTCTCCAACAAAGCTTGTTTGTAAACCTGCAATGTACAAGCCGCAACACTAACCGTCTCCATCTATCATATGGAATTAAAATTAGGCCTGCTGCGATGATGAGAAAGTATCATTGAAAGTAATTTCAAAATCCATCCAGTTATTGACCGGACACGAGAAACAGACCCCATTCTTTACCTTTGACTTCTAAGTGTGACCTTGACCTTGGAGGTATGGACCTGTATATTGGGCATTACATATCGTCTAATGATGGTGATCATCTCAGTAATTTCACAATCCATCCAGAAATGACAATGAGTTATTGACCGGACACGCAATTTTTTGGGATGGACAGACGCACAGACATACAGGGGTAATACTTAATGCCCCTTAATCATTCTTCGAATGGCGGGGGCATAACAATTACCAAATACGCACCTCCGACATGGCGTGGGGCATAGTGCTGTACTCCTTTACAATGTCCTTGAACCGAATCTCGCAATCCGACACCTTGCAGATCCCGTACACGGAGCACATCATGATCTGAAACATTGAGTGTTCTTTCTTTAGGAAACGATCTAGGACCAGAAAAGGTACAGGTACATAATCCAACCAAAATCAAACGTGACCTAAATTCAACATAGTGTTTTTATCTTGATATTTGAACTTATGCAGATTCCGTACACAAAGCACATCATGCTGTGAAACATTGAAGTAATATTTTTTTTAGAACAAACACTATCTGGGATCAGTAAATATACGAACTTAAGTGATATTACACACTCTTTCTTTTGAGTAAGACCTAGGTTTGGAAAAGTTATGGACCCTTGATGAATGTCAAACTGACCAGAGTTATGGACCCTTGATGAATGTAAAACTGAACAGAGTTATGAACTCATGACGAATGTCAAACTGACCAGAGTTATGGACCCATGATGAATGTCAAACTGAACAGAGTTATGGAACCTTAATGATTATCAAGCTTACCAGAATTATAGACTCTTCATGATTATCAAACTTACCAGACTTATGGGCCCTTGGTCAATGTCAAACTGACCAGAATTATGGGCCCTTGACGAATGTCAAACTAAACAGCGTTATGGGCCCTTGATGATTATCAAACTCACCAGAGTTATGGACTCTTGATGATAATCAAACTGACCAGATTTATGGGCTCTTTACGAATGTTAAACTGACAAGAGTTATGGGCAATTGGTCATTGTCAAACTGACCAGAGTTATCGGCCCTTCATGAAAGTAAAACTGAAAAGAAATATGGACCCTTGATGATTTAAACTGACCAGAGTTATGGGCCCGTGGTCAATGGTAAACTGACAAGAGTTATGGGCCCTTCATGAATGTAAAACTGAACAGAATTATGGACCCTTAATGATTTAAACTGACCAGAGTTATGGGCCCTTGGTCAATGGTAAACTGACGAGAGTTATGGGCCCTTCATGAATGTAAAACTGAACAGAATTATGGACCCTTGATGATTTAAACTGACCAGAGTTATGGGTCCTTGGTCAATGGTAAACTGACAAGAGTAATGGGCCCTTCATGAATGTAAAACTGAACAGAATTATTGACCCTTGATGATTATCAAACTTACCAGAGTTATGGCCCTTGATGATTTAAACTGACCAGAAAGACTTATGGACCCTTGATGAATGTTAAACTGTCAAGAGTTATGGGCGCTTCATGAATTTAAAACTGAACAGAATTATGGGCCTTTAATGAATGTTAAACTGAAAAGAGTAATGGTCCCTTGATGAATTTAAACTGACCAGAGTTATGTGCCCTTGGTCAGTGTTAAACTGAAAAGAGTAATGGTCCCTTGATGAATTTAAACTGACCAGAGTTATGTGCCCTTGGTCAATGTTAAACTGACCTGGTCAAGATGTCTGTCCTTGAGTAGTTCTGGTCGACTGATGATACAAAATTCAAAGCACGTCCAAATCTTCTGTTGCTACGAAAGAAAGAACAGAACAAGTTCTTCGAGAATAAAATGTAAACTAAGATTTAGTCACATTTCTTCATATGGCACATTTATGCAATGTATATCATCTGCTCAGAAACTGTAATGTATAATTAACTTATCAAGAGTCTAACTGCATTTGAATTACTGTAATTACTCCATACGTTGGGATCTAAATATTGGGACACCCTTTAAATCCTATTATTTTGCGTGACTCCTAATATTGGGACACTTCGGGAAAATTTGAATATTTCCTGTTTCTCATGTTTGGGACCCTGTTTTCTAAATGGGCAATTTTGTGTCAATTTCTATTAAGTCAGCAATTCACCATCTAACTGTTATTTACCGGCACCAATAAATCTCATGGCAGCTGACCCCGTCAATTTGGCCATTTGTCGATGCGTTTTAAATTACTGCACATGGCAAAGATCTTCCCATAAAGTAATACACGTATGATATAGTACAGTCTAGAACCAGGTAAAATACTTCAGAAAACACTTTTTCAATGATCATACATCAAAACAAATATTTAAAAAAATACCAAGCAATAAAATAAAAACTTACTGTTTCTGGGGTAATACGCAATAGGTCACCCAGTGTTTTTAATCTATGATAGCCAAGTCTACAAACTGCAAGAAAGAAAGGGTTAATTGCAAAATAATAAAATCAGCAGCTTTTTTATATATATTTAAAGTAAAGGGAATAGATGTATATAGCCACGAAAAGCTACTTTTTCTCTGTAGTTATTACACATTCATGTTTTACAATGAAAATATACACCACAGTGTTCTTTTTCAACGATTTTAGAATATGCCCTTTCCTGTGAAATTGTGAAAATTATGTCGTAAAACCCCAAAATTGTGAAAATATTTCTTTCATTAAAAAAGAAAAATATAAACTAGTATCAAAATTCAAACAATAACTAGTAATTCTCTTGTATTTAAACTAACTTAAATGTGATAAATGTGATTTAAACACTTATGCAACCATGTATATATATTGAAACATTTCAAAGATTTCATAATTCTGATCCACTTTTCCATATGTGAATATAGGCAAAAAAAATTGTGAAAAAAGTATACTATTGGGCTTCGTGAATGGCATCGGATAAAGGCATGAAAATAAGGCCAAAAAATGCTGCACCATATAAGAGCTTTTCATGCAAGATACATACAGCACTTTTCGGAAGAAACGTGCATTTTATGTGAGGTTAATTGTTATACATAGAAAATACTAAATCTGACCGTAAAATACTACTGAACGCTTTTAGAAACTAGCAAACATAAATAGACTTACCGTTTATACTACCCCTTAAATTATATTTCAGTCCTTAATACAATTTTTTGAAAAAAAAAAAGACATCCAAACATTCCTTCAACATGTCTTTTTTTAATCAAAAAAGATAAGACCTATCCAAACCTTTGTTGAAGAACATGGTGAGGGCGTGAGATCGTTTGGGCGTGTCGGGGGCGCGGGTCTCTGGGCTGTCTCTGCTGTAGGCCATGGTGACCCCGCCCTTACGAGGGGACATAACCACGATGTGGCCTGAGTTAGTTCCCTTGCTAGCCTGGCCGCGACTGGGCGACATGTAACTGGAGTGGAAAATTTCGTTATGAAGTATAGATAGCAAACAGAATACTAAATTGAGGTGAACAAAGACATGAAAATAGCAAATGAAAATTCATAAATGTCTCGCTTCTCCTTTGCTCTATGAAAAATTCATTTTTGTTCAGTTCAAAACACTGTGTTCATATGACGATCTAATCTTGGTTGAAACCTAAATACTACTTTGATGTTTGTGATGACTGATTTCATTCTAACGGAGTTACTACATACTACTTTGATGTTCGTGATGACTGATTTCATTCTAACGGAGTTAAGTCTTAATGACACTGCACAAGTTGAAAATCTCAATCTTAACGCATAAAACGCCAAGAAGATTGACAAAGAATTTACAATTCATTAATAAACAACCTATAGTAGAATACAACGAATTTGGCGACAATTTCATGTACCACACTTACATTTCAGCTGCCTTGGCTGCGTTGTTGTTCTCAGCGGATATGAGGTCATTGCACGGAGAGACGTAGGCACTGCTAATGGCACCGCATCGGGATAAGATATCAAACACCGGGGAATCCTGAAATATGCAAAAGAGGCATTCGGCAAGTGTAATGGTTATGGTGTCCACAATGCAATCAGGCGACTGTCAGTTCCATCCCTTCTCAGAAGATATCAAGTTACCTTTTCATCAAGTATTGGTTCTACCCAGAATATGGACTTGAAAGTGTCTCATTCAGCATATGAGTTCCATCCCTGCTCAATAGACTTTGAGTGACCTTTCTCGAATCAAGTAGTGGTTTGACCCAGAATATGGACTTGAAAGTGTCTCATTCAGCATGTGATTTCCATCCCTGCTTAGTGAGTGACCGTTCTCGAGTCAAGCAGTGGTTCGACCCAGAAAATTCGACAGGGTTTCTGTAATCATTTGAGTTTCATCCTTGCTCAACAGAGTTCGAGTTACCGTTCTTAAGTCATCAAGTAGATCTACTTGTTCAACCCAGAAAACAGATTCGACAGGGTCTCAAGTAATCATTTGAGTTCTATCCCTACTCAATAGAGTTTGAGTGACCTTTCTTAAGTCATAAAGTACTCGTTAACCCAGAAAACAGACTCAAAGGTTTCTAATTAAGTCTGTAGCTTTTGATACAATCGCTTAAATAAATAGGTTTAAACTAAACTGAACAAGAGGACTTGAAATCCTAACGCTCTAATGGCAACACAAGGTAACACTCTAACTTACAGATGAACCTCATTATCTCAAAGTCGCAGGGATATGACTTCAACTTATCCAAAGTTTGGCATATACGAATACAGACTCGGCATATACGAATACAGACTCGGCATATACGAATACAGACTCGGCATATACGAATACAGACTCGGCATATAAGAATACAGACACGGCATATACGAATACAGACTCGGCATATACGAATACAGACTCGGCATATACGAATATGGAATAAAAGTATTGCAATCCTGTTTACATATACTGGACTGTAAACCAAGGACAATCTACTCAGTTAAAGACAGTCTGTGGTAATAGTGTGGCGACCCTTATCAGCTGAGATCAGTACACTGCTACAATTGAAACAGTGCACTCAGCCATTGCTCAGTCAGTCAGCTGAGGGAAAATATTGCAAATAATGATACGAGACTTTATGGTGGACCAATACGCAGCATGCTATGAACCTAGTTTATATATTAAAGATAACCGCTCTTTTCTATACCTCCAATTGCGGCTTTTCCCACGCACTGAAGAAATGCAGAAGAAATACATGTAATATATTTTCTACATTTTGAATTTTTAGTAGTTTTTTAATAATAATAATAATACAGTAGATTTCGCTTAAATGAATAGCTAATTTGTCACGTCCGAATATTCAAATATCCGGAGTATTCATACATACGGAATCAGTCACATTTTCAATTATTTTAATGTTAATCAGATATGTTATGGTCTTATTTAATCCATTTTGATGATATATTGCCAAACCTGTTATGTAACAAAGTGTTTCATACTTTAGAATGCTAATAAACATGCAGAAAAGCGCTCATAGTTGTTTGTTATCCATTTTAAGGTGCATTTGAAAAATATTTCACGTGTGATAATCACTCACAGGCAACATTGCGTTCTAGAGTAAAAATGACGTGTATTTGCGCTTTGCTCGTATTACATGTAATAAAACTCATTGGATTACTTTATGTGCTTTATTTAGTACACGTAATATTTACAGCATTTAATAACCATATTTAACAAAAATTGATTTTGATTTGGTGTGATATGAATGATTGGAGTTGTTCACCCTCGGGACTTCGGTTGAAAACCATTGTCCTAGCACACTGCTTCACATAAATACTTTGCATAAATAAAATAAACTATACAATTCCCTTAATATGGCGGGAAAGTAACATATGTAAAACTTTGCAGTGTGGGTGCGGTGCTAATAATATAAATATATGCTTTAAAAATATAAAAATTTGTAAAACTTTTCAATAATTTTCATAAAGAACAATATACTATTGTATAAAACTGTATTGTGTACTTTACACAAACAAATACTCTGCATATTTATCACTACAGAGCATAATAATACCATAATATATAGTAATAATATTGAGGATTTCCTACATTTCACTTAATAGCACTCTGTTCTTATATAAAGAAATCAAATAACAAGGTATACACAGTTTAAAGGGGAGTAATTCTGCAATTACCTTTTATTAGTCAACAGGAGTTGCCTCCCTTATACTATTATAGAACTACACTGTAAACATGGCTTTCATTAACTTTTGAAAACTGGAAGTTTGAACTTCCTGGCCTCTGATTTTGGAAGTTTTGCTCATAATATTTGGAAGTTTTGACAGTATTGCGCTACATAAGTCCTGATTATTTCAGAAAAGATATTAAGTAATGTAAAAAATTCAAGGTGATTTTAAGGCCAGTTCTTTTTAATCAAGTGTTTATATGCCGATGTATTCAGTGAAATAGGTTAACATTTCGATAAATTACTTAATGTTTCTTCTAACTTGTTCATCCTTACATGATGGAACTTCCATGGCTGAAATTTTGGAAGTTCTGCAACTTCCATGACTGCAATTTTGGAAGTCCTGTGACAAAATCTGTGAGTAAATTACTCCCAAACTTTCCTTAATGAAAGCCCTGTGTAAAACAGCCAAGCAAACAAGTATTTAATCAGATTGTCTCCCTTCACTTGCAAAATTGATATTATGAGAGACATAACAGTAAAAATATATTAAGCGGAAATGTGTAATAGACTATTATATTTATTATTAAGATATTTATGTTTGACAATAGGAGTAAATAAGTAAAAGTTTCTTTGCAAACAGGGAAAAAAAGGAAAAAACAGGAAATGTCTTTAAAACAGACAATCGGCGTAGAAATTAATATTGAGATGTCATTTTTTTGCCCTTAATATTATACAAGAGGACCAAGCTGTGACTTCACGGACCCCATATTTTTCGTTCCCTACTAAGGAGACTTCTCAGACCCCAGATGTTTCGGTCCCTACTAAGAAGACTTCTCGGACACTAGATTTTTCGGACACTATAAGAAAACGTATCGGCCCCCAAAATTTATTTGAGATAAACTCAATAATTATTAATATCTGTACCGTAAAAAAAAAACCATGTTTTCACCAGTGATACATGAATACGCTAAATACTTTTAATTGACGTAATCATAATTGATACATGAATTTGTCAGGCAAAGTTAACAAATTAACATTGCCAGAAAATAATAGCGCGAATTAATGAGCAGTAAGTTTATTAATTCCCCATTTATTGCATTTCTCGGGTTTAGGATTCTCCAGACGCTAATTTTAGAATGATTCTCCTGCTGGAATTGTACTCGCTAGAATTAATTCACGGGGACGACAGTCGGTTACAGCGTACAATAATATTTTTACACATTGATAAAATAATAGGAAATATAAGCTCAATCAAATTTGCTAATATTTGTTTTGCTTATTTATCAGATAAATACCAGAAATTTACCACTTAATATTTTGTGCTTGCGAGCTCAACAGGCAACATTGTACATTGTGACCGAGTGTCGTACCCGTGAATTGTAGGATTGTTATTGCTATTTATAGAGCGCGCCGATTATGTAGGCTAAACTATATAGTTATTTTATTATGTGAATGAATATAACATTCTGATTATGACATACAGTGAGTAAAATTTTTCATAATTATGTTCATTTCTATAGTGTATGTCGAAGATATGTTTATCACTTTAATTTAACCGCTTATGTAAACAATTATGTAAATTTTTAATCCCCAAAAGTATGCAACAGTTATTGGTATACGTTAAACCATTGTTTGAAGTTTGCATTCCCTAAAATTAGAAAATTTGCCCAATTCTATTGGCATTCAATTTTCCCGCTGCATAATTATCGAAAGAAATCTAGGTCAAAAGTGATCTTAGACAGCTACGCCAAAAAAACAACAACAAACAAACAGAGATTAACCTATATTAACGTGAGAAAGTGAAGATTGGAGAAAATAGCCCAACTGGAATAACAGTTAAATGGTGGAAACACATAATTTTATGTGTATCATCATTTTTCAAAACCTGTTATGCAGCAAATGCTGCAACAGTGTTGTTGGAGTCTTTCTTACTTAAAGATCTGGGTCAAACTCGGGTAAAACATAACATATACAATATGTAATATTAAATTTAAAACCGATGTGCAAATGCACGTGTAATGATATTATAATAACGACTGTAAACAATGTTAATTATATCCAGATCTCTAAGTGGTTCAGCATTGTTTTACAACATCTTTATAATTTGCATGCCTTTATATATGGAGATAGAGAAAAAAGGTTAAAATATGCTTTCTTAGCTTTATTTATTATAAGGTTCAAGCAGTGATAGTTGAATATACAATGAAGATGGACTATTCAATTAATAGCAAGTAAATTAATGTGAGATTGTTAAAGTAACTCGCATCTGCAAGTATATGTTGGTTGGTATGTAATATTTTCTTTATAATGGGTATATATATTTTAATGATGGATGTTACAATTGCATGACATGCTTTTAACTAATGCTGAACTCCTGTAGACAGGAACATAACTTGTTGCTCCAACCTGATACCCTGTCTTTTGAGTTTTATGCATAATTGTTGGGCAATTTTGTGGAATGTAGCCTACCCCAGGGTGACAATTTAAGAAAATGATCAACATAACAGGATGAGAATCCAATATACAGTAAAATTAAGAATAAAACATATATTACACCCTTCCGGCACTATCAAACGGCTTACTTTTTAGGGCCTTTTAAAATAACACAAATAAAACAAGATATAACTAATAAAAGCAACTGTCTAGACTGTATAGATATATACAAATAAAAGAAAATCACAGTGGGGAGCACATGAAAGGAAGATTTTGTCTCGTTCGTGATTATTAAAAGAAGGGATAGCACCGGTGGGGGAGGGGAATTTTGGCCGGCAGTACTTGAATGGTATTTTGAGATACTGGGACCAGGGGGGCGCACAGGTTTACATGCTCTACATAGATAGGGATACTTAAAACATGTAGTTCAACACTTTAAAAGTTTAAATGTGGATAACCACTTCTATGAAACAGTTATTTGTTAAAAATATACAAAATTCTACATTAAGAATAACTGCAGAAAATCTAAATATGTAATACCACAAAGAAATAATGGCAACTTAATCATTATTAACAATATGATCCAAATACTTGCCATAAAATTAAGAAACTTACTACCCATGAAGGTTAAAACAATGTATAGTACACATTAAAAAATGGATAACTGTGTCCTCTCCATATTATGTAAAGTCTGCAATAAAATGGGGCTTAAAAATACTTGACAATAGTAAACGGGGCAAACTCTTAACTAAAAAATGGCTTAAAATAAGGAATCCTTGGTCAATCAGATTTACAGACAATGCAGACACACGCTGTTTTGTAACTGGAGACTCCAGTGTATGCACTATACTTGGCCCGCAGAGTACACCTATTAGTCACGTGACATTCAACAGACGCTGCATACATGCGTGGCGTGTAATGATAACAAAGGCGGTCATTGAAGCGTGGCTGTCAAAACTAGCGATAAGATACGTATCTTCGGAGATTATGAGATTATCGAGCGGACTATACATCTACAACTGATAATTGGCTATTCAATTAACTGGAGGATACCATATTTTCTATCAGATTAGGCAGTGTTTTTACAATGGGAATGAATGCAAATGCTTTGGTGTTTTCAATCTTCATTCAATTAAGCCAAATATGTTTAATTATCTGATATTCAATTAAGTGGAATCTACTGTAATAATAATGATAATCATCATCATCATCCATCATCATCCCAACAGTCCTTATTTACTTACTGACTGCCATGCAACACTGTCAAGTATTCTGTTCTCTATAGACGTCAAATGCTGAAAAACAAACAACAAAAATATAAACAAAAGTCCAATTTAGAAGTACTCAAATACATATTTTCATGAGGCAAATAAGTTTTTAAAATTATGAATGAAAATTGCTGTTTTCATTTCTATGAACAAAACAATTTTATACACAAGTAATGCAAGTCATTTTCTCTATGCCAAAGTAGTATTTGTCATTTTGAAATGCTAATATGGCTACTAGGGAATATCAGACCTTTTCATGTTTATTCTTTTGAAGGACTTTTTTTTCCATGAAAATTAGTGACGTCATAAACAAGCCTCGCCTTGTAAACCTTTCCACAACTCGTCAGATAAATTCAAGTACACAAAGACACTAACCTACTAATTTTCTATATACACACAAAAGCATGTACAATCGTGTATGAATACAACAGTTCCTCAGGAAACTAACCTTTATTATATCCCTGGTCAGATTTGGCTCTGCTTTCAGATAGCTCTCCAGCACTTTGTAGAAGTCGAAGGCGTAGAGTTCGAACACGTCGAGTACCCACGGGAACAGGAACTTGCTGTCGCTGCTGTTGAGAACCGAGTGAGTCATGGACCCTGAAAATATTGCATCTTTGTATGAAATCAAAAAGGAATTTAAACACTTTTTCTGTGTTGAACATGTACTTGTTTTTCGAAAAACTGGAATGTTTCCTGAGTAGGGATTGAAAACATGATCTCCCAGTCACACCACATCCAATGGAGTTGTTTACCTTTTTTTTAAAGACACGTTTTGATAAAAAAAAATGATTGAAAATTATCTAAAATCTGACAAAAATATGGATTTCACAGAAAACAATTGTAACTAAAAATTTTGCTAGAAACCTTAGGATCGGTGTTTTTTTCGCTAGGTAGTCGGGTTGCCAGAAACACATAAATTATTTTTTGGACCCAAGCACAAGCATATTATATACCAAAAATTGCAGTAAACACATACTATTAAACTATATACTAACAAGAGACATTGTATGTTGTGAGGACGATCTCCGTAGAACACGCCAGCAGTGAGCGATGAAAGACGTCGTTGTTGAGTAGACTGCTGAAGTCTTTCTGTGCTAACCTTTCCCTCTCCTGAAAGAATAGTAGAAAGAGAAAGGTATACATGAACTAACAAGCAGTGAGCGATGAAATACGTCGTTGTTGAGGAGACTGCTTAAATCCTTCTGTGCTTACCTGTTCCCTCTCCTCAAAGAATAGTAGAAAATATGAGGTATGCATGTACTAACAAGCAGTGAGTGATGAAAGACGTCGTTGTTATGGAGACAACTGGAAACTTTCTATGCTACCCTTTCCTTCTCCTGAAAGAATATCAGAAAAGGAAAGGTATGCATGTAGTAACAATGTAAAATAGGCAGGGGTATACCAACATGTAGGCCTAATTTGTATATATACACAGTTAATTAGTAATGTATACTAGTAGTAATTGATGAAAGCGTTTGCATTAGTGTTTTAAGTTGAGGTGACATATATTTGTATCAGTTTGTTTAAGTTGTTGTTTTTACCAGTTTGTTTTAAATTTATTGCTATGTCAGTGTGTAACTAGTTAATTAATTAACAAACTTTAAAAAAAATCTGTGTATTTAGCTAATCAATTCTCCTAATGAACCATCAAACCAAACATCAAGGTAACTGTGACTCAAGAAATCCCCAAATTCATCAAATTGTCAATCAAGAAATATTAATATGTTAAATTTTTTTAGCCATTCCAAGTTTGCCTAACGGCGTTTTCAACTGATGCAAAATCCTGCTTTTTATGTTAGCAAACAGCAACTTACACATTTATCTGCCTTACATCGTTTTGAGGCACTTGTTTTCCATTTGACAACTTCAGAACGATTAGTTCTATCACAATAATGGTGAACTATGCAAAGTTCTTTACATTAATTAACACAATGTAATTACCAGATAAAATTTTATCTGAAATTTTCACTTGAGTACAACTACAAGTTAAGATTCTCTTAGGAGCTTTGTGAATACCTGCCCAGGGGCCATATATCCACAAAGCTCTTAAATTAAAACATATTTAAGTGAACAGTTCAAACAAACTTTTTTATGTGAAAATCTATATTTTATATTTGAAATATGGTATAAAGGAAACAATTAGTGATTCTTTACCGGATTAAAACCATTCAATATAAAATAAACTTTAAATGAACCCATCAAAGCCTTAAGGAATTTTAAGATTTTAAGAATTTTACTGAAGTGTTTCAATACGCAGCTCTATTAATACCAGCCCCTGATTGTTCAGCCATAACTACTCACTATGTCCAGCCTATGATTGTTCAGCCATGACTACTCACTATGTCCAGCCTATGATTGTTCAGCCATAACTACTCACTATGTCCAGTCTATGATTGTTCAGCAATAACTACTCATTATGTCCAGCCTATGATTGTTCAGCCATAACTACTCACTATGTCCAGCCTATGATTGTTCAGCCATAACTACTCACTATGTCCAGCCTATGATTGTTCAGCCATAACTACTCACTATGTCCAGCCTATGATTGTTCAGCCATGACTACTCACTATGTCCAGCCTATGATTGTTAAGCCATAACTACTCACTATGTCCAGCCGATGATTGTTCAGCCATAACTACTCACTATGTCCAGCCTATGATTGTTCAGCCATGACTACTCACTATGTCCAGCATATGATTGTTCAGCCATAACTACTCAATATATCCAGCCCATGATTGTTCAGCCATAACTACTCACTATGTCCAGCCAATGATTGTTCAGCCATGACTACTCACTATGTCCAGCCTATGATTGTTCAGCAATAACTACTCACTATGTCCAGCCTATGATTGTTCAGCCATGACTACTCACTATGTCCACCCTATGATTGTTCAGCCATAACTACTCAATATATCCAGCCCATGATTGTTCAGCCATAACTACTCACTATGTCCAGCCTATGATTGTTCAGCAATAACTACTCACTATGTCCAGCCTATGATTGTTCAGCAATAACTACTCACTATGTCCAGCCTATGATTGTTCAGCCATGACTACTCACTATGTCCAGCCTATGATTGTTCAGCCATAGCTACTCACTATGTCCAGCCTATGATTGTTCAGCAATAACTACTCACTATGTCCAGCCTATGATTGTTCAGCCATAGCTACTCACTATGTCCAGCCTATGATTGTTCAGCCATAACTAGTCACTATGTCCAGCCTATGATTGTTTAGCCATGACTACTCACTATGTCCACCCTATGATTGTTCAGCCATGACTACTCACTATGTCCAGCCTATGATTTTTCAGCCATAACTACTCACTATGTCCACCCTATGATTGTTCAGCCATGACAACTCACTATGTATGTCCAGTCCATGATTGTTCAGCCATAACTACTATGTATGTCCAGCCCATGATTGTTCACCCATAACTACTCACTATGTCCAGCCTATGATTGTTCAGCCATAACTACTCACTATGTCCAGCCCGTGATTGTTCAGCCATAACTACTGACTATGTCCAGCCTATGATTGTTCAGCCATGACTACTGACTATGTCCAGCCCATGACTGTTCAGCCATATCTACTCACTATGTCCAGCCTATGATTGTTCAGCCATAACTACTCACTATGTCCAGCCCATGATTGTTCAGCCATGACTACTGACTATGTCCAGCCCATGATTGTTCAGCCATAAAAACTCACTATGTCCAGCCCATGATTGTTCAGCCATAACTACTCACTATGTCCAGTCTATGATTGTTCAGCCATAACTACTCACTATGTCCAGCATATGATTGTTCAGCCATAACTACTCACTATGTCCAGCCTATGATTGTTCAGCCATAACTACTCACTATGTCCAGCCTATGATTGTTCAGCCATAACTACTCACTATGTCCACCCTATGATTGTTCAGCCATAACTACTCACTATGTCCAGCCCTATGATTGTTCTGCCATAACTACTCGCTATGTCCACCCTATGATTGTTCAGCCATAACTACTCACTATGTCCAGCCCATGATTGTTCAGCCATAACTACTCACTATGTCCAGCCCTATGATTGTTCTGCCATAACTACTCACTATGTCCAGCATATGATTGTTCAGCCACAACTACTCACTATGTCCAGCCTATGATTGTTCAGCCATAACTACTCACTATGTCCAGCCCATGATTGTTCAGCCATAACTACTCACTATGTCCAGTCTATGATTGTTCAGCCATAACTACTCACTATGTCCAGCATATGATTGTTCAGCCATAACTACTCACTATGTTACGCCTATGATTGTTCAGCCATAACTACTCACTATGTCCAGCCGATGATTGTTCAGCCATAACTACTCACTATGTCCACCCTATGATTGTTCAGCCATAACTACTCACTATGTCCAGCCCTATGATTGTTCTGCCATAACTACTCGCTATGTCCACCCTATGATTGTTCAGCCATAACTACTCACTATGTCCAGCCCATGATTGTTCAGCCATAACTACTCGCTATGTACAGCCCTATGATTGTTCTGCCATAACTACTCGCTATGTCCACCCTATGATTGTTTTGCCATAACTACTCGCTTTGTCCAGCCCATGATTGTTCAGCCATGACTACTCACTATGTCCAGCCCATGATTGTTCAGCAATAACTACTCACTATGTCCAGCCTATGATTGTTCAGCCATAACTACTCACTATGTCCAGCCCTATGATTGTTCTGCCATAACTACTCGCTATGTCCACCCTATGATTCGCTATGTCCAGCCCATGATTGTTCAGCCATGACTACTCACTATGTCCAGCCCATGATTGTTCAGCCATAACTACTCACTATGTCCAGCCTATGATTGTTCAGCCATGACTACTCACTATGTCCAGCCTATGATTGTTCAGCCATAACTACTCACTATGTCCAGCCTATGATTGTTCATCCATAACTACTCACTATGTCCACCCTATGATTGTTCAGCCATAACTACTCACTATGTCCAGCCCTATGATTGTTCTGCCATAACTACTCGCTATGTCCACCCTATGATTGTTCAGCCATAACTACTCACTATGTCCAGCCCATGATTGTTCAGCCATAACTACTCACTATGTCCACCGTATGATTGTTCAGCCATAACTACTCACTATGTCCAGCCAATGATTGTTCAGCCATAACTACTCACTATGTCCAGCCCATGATTGTTCAGCCATAACTACTCACTATGTCCAGCCCATGATTGTTCAGCCATAACTACTGACTATGTCCAGCCCATGATTGTTCAGCCATAATTACTGACTATGTCCAGCCCATGATTGTTCATCCATGACTACTGACTATGTCCAGCCCATGATTGTTCAGCCATAACTACTGACTATGTCCAGCCCATGATTGTTCAGCCATTACTACTCACTATGTCCAGCCCCTGATTATTCAGCCACAACTACTGACTATGTCCAGCCCATGATTGTTCAGCGATAACTACTAACTATGTTCAGCCCATGATTGTTCAGCCATAACTACTGACTATGTCCAGCCCATGATTTTCCAGCCATAACTACTCACTATGTCCAGCCCATGATTGTTCAGCCTTGACTACTCACTATGTCCACCCCATGATTGTTCAGCCATAACTACTCACTATGTCCAGCCCATGATTGTTCAGCCATAACTACTCACTATGTCCAGCGCATGATTGTTCAGCCATAACTACTCACTATGTCCAGCCTATGATTGTTCAGCCATGACTACTCACTATGTCCAGCCCATGATTGTTCAGCCATGACTAATCACTATGTCCAGCCTATGATTGTTCAGCCATGACTACTCACTATGTCCAGCCCATGATTGTTTAGCCATGACTACTCACTATGTCCAGCCCATGATTGTTCAGCCATGACTACTCACTATGTCCAGCCTATGATTGTTTATCCATGACTACTCACTATGTCCAGCCTATGATTGTTCAGCCATGACTACTCACTATGTCCAGCCTATGATTGTTCAGCCATAACTACTCATTATGTCCAACCCATGATTGTTCAGCCATAACTACTCACTATGTCCAGCCTATGATTGTTCAGCCATAACTACTCATTATGTCCAGCCTATGATTGTTCAGCCATGACTACTCACTATGACCAGCCTATGATTGTTCAGCCATAACTACTCATTATGTCCAACCCATGATTGTTCAGCCATGACTACTCACTATGTCCAGCCTATGATTGTTCAGCCATAACTACTCATTATGTCCAGCCTATGATTGTTCAGCCATAACTACTCACTATGTCCAACCCATGATTGTTCAGCCATAACTACTCACTATGTCCAGCATATGATTGTTGAGCCATAACTACTCACTATGTCCAGCCTATGATTGTTCAGCCATAACTACTCACTATGTCCACCCTATGATTGTTCAGCCATAACTACTCACTATGTCCAGCCTATGATTGTTCAGCCATGACTACTCACTATGTCCAGCAGCCTCTTCATGACCCGATAGTACAGGTTGGAGGCCTGCCTGTAGCGCTGCTCTGCCACCGCGCCCTGTCCTGTCCCCGCCGTCTCGAGGTAGTGGGAGAGGAACTTTAGCTTCATCTGTGACACCCGTTCTGTGATAGACCTCTCGGGATTGCTGGCACAGTTCTGTGAATATATGGAATGAATGTTATTTTCTGTACTGTGTTGGTCTTTAGCCATATTTACTGTTATAAGCTGTTCTTAAAGCCGCATGTACTGCACAATGTTGTTCTTTAGCCATATTTACTTAACTACAATGTTCTTTTGATAGCCATATATAAACTATATCTCACCTCCTACATAAATGACGTGATCCGATTGGCTAAGAGCGGTCACGTGACCGTGGTGTATTTACCATACACCATGGCTAATTTTCAATACTCCATAGAAAGTAAAACAAAATGGCAACTGCTGGATAATCTGTTGTTTTGTTTAGTAATTTTATATCAACTTGACGTTGCATGGCATATTTTTTATGTTTAAATACAGATTCCAAACAAATGTATCTTAATACTGTGAAAGAACTGTCTAACGTGCACCAGCTATAAAAATTAAGTAATCTTATCTCGGTGTTTTTGCTGTTTATCAACCTCGACAGTGTGACTGACAAAAACAAAATACTGCTTTGTTCTTGTAATATTATAATAAATCCGATTTAATAAATCCATTTCCACATCAGCATATAATATCCACAGTTCACGCGCTCATTTCATTGATTGTCTATGATTAGTCTGGTTAAAATGTCTTCAATTTCCAATGTGTACTGCAGTATTACTGTACTGCTTGACACTCCAT
The DNA here is from genome assembly GCA_027627225.1 of Congeria kusceri. Lineage (NCBI taxonomy): Eukaryota > Metazoa > Mollusca > Bivalvia > Myida > Dreissenidae > Congeria > Congeria kusceri. The sequence continues at coordinate 16,626,142 of CM051029.1, read as the reverse complement.
TTCCAATGTGTACTGCAGTATTACTGTACTGCTTCACACTCCATTTGTACTGCAGTATTACTGTACTGCTTGACACTCCATTTCCAATGTGTACTGCAGTATTACTGTACTGCTTGACACTCCATTTCCAATGTGTACTGCAGTATTACTGTACTGCTTGACACTCCATTTGTACTGCAGTATTACTGTACTGCTTGACACTCCATTTGTACTGCAGTATTACTGTACTGCTTGACACTCCATTTGTACTGCAGTATACTGTACTGCTTGACACTCCATTTGTTTACTAAAGATGACTTACTGCTTGACACTCCATTTGTTTACTAAAGATGACGCACCTTAAATGACGTAGGTCTACTGGTATTGTCTGTTTCTTGGAAGACGCATTGCTTACAGTCAGTTCCAGTTTGTTAAAGGGACACTCTTGAATAAAATAACAATTGAATATTGTAACATTTTTAATATCTTTACTAATTCGAACCATGGACGACCATTAAAAAATTAAATAAGATTTAAAAAACGCAGCTTTTATAAATAATTATTTATTATTAAAGGACCTACATGTGCGTTCCTAGATCAAATTAAAAGAAACCAATGAAAGGTAGTCGGTGAGATATATTCGTTACACTGTTCGTAACTGATGGTGTATGGGATATACACCCTCAGTGGCTTCAAACCATACTCGAGCTGCGCTCTCGTATGGTATAAAGCCACTGAGGGTGTTATCCCATACACCATCAGTTACGAACAGTGTAACTAATAGTACTGTGTTGTTCTTTAGCCATATTTACTCTTCTGTGATGTAATTTAGCCAAATGTCCTTTACTATGCTGTTCTTTAGCCATATTTACTCTATTGTACAGTACTGTAGTATACTGTTCATTACCAGTAGCTATTTATGTTCTAATATGTTCTTTGATGTTCTTGAGCCATATTCACTCTGCTGAATAGTACTCTAGTATATTGTTCATTACCGGTAGCTATATATGTTCTCAAATGTTCTTTGATGTTCTACAGCCATATTTACTCTACTGTACAGTACTGTAGTATATTGTTCATTACCCGTAGCTATATATGTTTTAATATGTTCTTTGATGTTCTAAAGCCATATTTACTCTACTGTACAGTACTGTAATATATTGTTCATTACCCGTAGCTATATATGTTCTAATATGTTCTTCAGCCATATTTACTTTACTGTACAGTACTGTAGTATACTGTTCATTACCCGTAGCTATATATGTTCTAATATGTTCTTTGATGTTCTTCAGCCATATTTACTCTACTGTACAGTACTGTAGTATATTGTTCATTACCCGTAGCTATATATGTTCTAATATGTTCTTTGATGTTCTACAGCCATATTTACTCTATTGTATAGTACTGTAGTATATTGTTCATTACCCGTAGCTATATATGTTCTAATATGTTCTTTGATGTTCTACAGCCATATTTACTCTATTGTATAGTACTGTAGTATATTGTTCATTACCCGTAGCTATATATGTTCTAATATGTTCTTTGATGTTCTACAGCCATATTCACTCTACTGTATAGTACTGTAGTATATTGTTCATTACCCGTAGCTATATAATGTTCTAATATGTTCTGTGTTGTCCTTTTAATATATTTCATGTACTTTGTTGTCTTTAGCCATAAGTACTGTACTGTGTTGTTCTTTATCTATGACTGTACTGTGTTGTTCTTTAGCCATATTAGTGTATTATCTTCTTTGTTGTTCTTGAGCCATTTTTGCTACACTGTGTTGTTCCTTTGCCATATTTACAGTAATATGTTCTTTGTTGTTCTTTAGCCATATTTACCATACTGTGTTGTTCTTTAGCCATATTTACTGTAATAAGTTCTTTGTTGGTTTTTAACCATATCAACTGTACAGTGTTGTTCTAAAGCCATATTTTCGATACTATGTTGTTTGTTGTTCTTTAGACATATTTACTATACTGTGTTGTTCTTTAGCCATATTTAATGTACTGTGTTGAACTTTAGCCACATTTACTGTACTGTTTTAAACTTTAGCCATATTGACTGTACTGTGATATTCTTTATCTATATTTACTGTACTGTGCTGTACTTTACCTATATTTACTGTACTTTGTTGAATTTAAACCAAATGTACTGTACTGTGTTGTTCTTTAGATTTATTAATTGTACAGTGTTTTTAACCTGTATTTTCGGTACCATGTTGTTTGTTGTTCTTTAGACATATTTCCTGTACTGTGTTGTTCTTTAGCCATTTGTACTTTACAATGTTTTTCTGTAGCCATATTTCCTGTTAAGTGTTGTACTTAAACCATATTTACTAAACTACTTTAGCCATATGTACAGTACGATGTTGTTTTTTTAGCAATATTTACTGTACTATGTTGAAATCGTACTCAGTGTGGGTATTTTATATGGGTTAATGAACTAACAGTTGTTGCCAACCTATACATTTCTTTAGCCAAAGATTTAAATCTGTAAAAATCACTGGCTAATTCAACAAATGACAGAGAGACACTGTGTTCCAAACCATCCAACCTATAATGCGGTCTATCCTTGTACTTGCAAAGGAAATCCACCTATATGCATAAACACTACAGGTTTATTATTTATAAAGATCTGATCATTTTATAAATAACAACAACACATTTTACATGAACCCTTTTTTACAGCAAACAATTATTAACAAAAATACAATCATGTAATTCAATGGCACTCAGCAATTATTTTAAAAGCAAACAATTAACTGACAAGATCACACCACATAATATTATATATGATTGTCAAGCAATATTACTTTGTTTTCCACATATGATCCCGGTTACTTTTCATCCGTTAAAGATCGCAGAATAAACAACAACAGGTTTTGTTCTCAGTATATTCAAAACTGGAACATTTCAAGTTTCTATTTTATAACCATGATATTTTCCAACCGCTATCATCAGAAAATGCAGCATATTATTTATTTGACTTTATATCACAATTATCCAAACTAAATGATGCAAAAACACAGCAGGTAAGTTTGTATCATTATCAGTAATTCATTAAGTAAAAATACATCGCTAAATATGAGGTGATTAAACTCAGAATAACGACCAAAATTCACAGCTCCGGTGTTTGTCTGCATGCATTATCATTGCTGACAATGATTCTCAAATTGACAAGAACTGTTACTGTTTGTCAGATAAGAAAAACATGTTTGACCTTTCAAAAAAAAATATCGTATACATAACATACTTGCTTGATAACACAGTACATTGTAATAGAAACTGCAAACTCAATCTGTAATACAGAGCATCCGTGTCAATGTTCAAAGAAACATTGTTATTGTCAGATAAAACATTTATTAATAAAAGTATCTGATAAATGTGGAAGTGTGCTATTGCACTTCAAACACCAGGATTTTGTTGTTATTATTCTGTCCCACAATGATGGAGGCTGTGTTGTTGTTGTAGCAGACTGACAATGGGCTCCTCACTCCATCCCTCAGTGTTGCCACAGTGGCCAGCTTCTTCCTGCCCTGGCTATCCACCTGAATTATAGTGTTGGATAAGAATCCACATACCAACACTTGGCCAGCAGGTGTTACATGTACACCAAGTGGCTGTTGTAGTTCAGGGTCAGTGAAGCTGTTCAGCACTGACCCATCCCTGGCCAGGGTGAGGAGCTTGTGCTGGGCATTGTTGGTCACATAGATCACGTCACCTGTGGGGCTCACAGCACAACTATTTACTGCAAAACAGAGTTACATCAAGATATTTAAATACTGTAATGTTTATAAACAAACTGAAGTGATGTATTTTCCTTAATTTGTGTTTGGTTTTTCAAAATAGACAATAACAATTTTACATAAAATTCAATAATCATACATTTTAGTATGACTGGAACACTAAGCATTAGTTAATTTATTATAATAGTATTATTAAAGCTGCTATGTCATAGATAGGGAAAATGACAAAAATGTTAAACATTGTTTCAAATCTAGTAAAACACAATATCATTAAATAGAAATGACTGAAATAACATTGTTGGCACATTTACAAAAGTTCCAAACACCTTGGTTTAATCATTACAACGCATTCAAACCAATTTCAAAAGCGTCTCGATACACATTTCAAGTATTTATAACTCTTAGGTTGTTGTTGTGAAATCACCACGTGTTCCAAACAGCCAATCAATTTCACTTTCGGAGTCCCGTTGTTTACAAAACATATGCCCCAAATTACAAATAGCGCAAAGTGCATCTGCCTCTAACGCCGAGGACCCGGATTCAATCCCCCGCAAGTGCTCAGACTTTTTTCATTTCAGTAGTGTTAGAAGAAATCTTTGTTTGCACGACAATTTTCTAATATATTTCAGGTTATTAAGAAATCCTTAAATTAATAAAATCATTAAATATACCATATAATCTCTCGTTTAAAGACATTTGTGTCCTAGTTTCCCGTAAAAGGAATGTAAATCACATGCGTGATTTTTGCACGAAGAAATACCGTTATTGTGGTCAGTAAAGTGTTTCACTTTCGAGGGTATCAAAATTTGAATAAAGACATTGGTACAACCAATTGAGAAAACAGGTAATTTTAAACCAATTAACATGGGTTTTTTCTATTCAAATTTGCTTATTAGTGGACACAAACTTACCAAGTGATTTAGTATGTAAATTGTTGAATGTATTATATATTTTAAACTTAAATACCTGTAGAACATGTTTCATAGACTGACCTCAAAATTAATTGTCCAATTTATGACAACTGATATCACTGTTAGAAGTACAGTTATTCATGAAAGGCATGGAACTTGTGAAATCACCACTGTGTTTTTATGAATAGTGACATTTGTCTTTAAATAAGCTATTGGAATCGCATCTGACATCTTCATAAACGGTCCGAAATTACAATAACTCAATACCACACACCGCAAATTCCTAGTATATTTTTAGAAGGGCTTTCCCAAAAGAGTCAGTTAGTCTGTTATAATTTGTATTGTTATCATATTTTAAGTGATGCTTTATTGATTGCATTTGATGAGTATAGTATTATTTACATTACAAACATCAATTTTGGCCCCAGTTATATATGTCATCTGTGAAGTAGCAGGTTTAATACATGATTGTTATTATGAGTTGATAGATGTATGATGAATTAAAATTAAAGGCAAAAATACTGACAAATTCTATTTATAGACTTAACATGTTTTAATAGTTGCTCTTACATATAAATACATGATGGAAATCATTTCTAAATGTGTATTGAATAATTAACTCACAAGTATATCTTGCACAACCAGGTAGTTTAAAATTACTAAAACGAAACTAAAATGAATCCACCATGATTCTTACTTGTAACTCTACCTGATGTACCCTTATACAGCTTGCTGACCAGTTTCCCACTCAGCGTGTACTTGTACAGTGCAGTACGATCAGTGACATACAGCTCCCCCTGGTGGTGGGCGATACCTACACAGTGATGTTGTAACTGAAGCTTATTGCTCTTTACCAGCCGCCCATTGTTGACAGATATAAACTGGACCTCACGAGTGTTAACACCATCATCCACAGTGACAGCCACTTCACATGGAGAGATCTGACACATGTCCTCTGGATAAGCAGACATGTCACTGACACAGACCACCTGGTACTGCTGGTCCAGCAGCTTTACTCTCTTATTACTCTGGTCAGCAACAAGGATCTGACCATTTGAGAGTGCACAGATGCCTGCGATACAGCATAACTGGTTTGAATCAACTGTTACTTTCACATTATACTCAGACTTGTGCTTCACAGTAAATGCCTGGTCTGGATTTCCCTGTACTGTCAATGTTTGATTACTGTGTACAATCCTCCCCAGACCTGACAGTTTGGACAAGTACTGCTCAATGTCACCGTTAGCCTGGAATGAAAGTGAATGTTTAACTTGAACAGATTTCTCCTTCAGATATGCTTCTGACTGTTGTATCTTATCCAGGCATTTTTTGCTGGCAATAAAGGAGAGTTCCTCCTTGCTCTTATCACTGATGTCCTGTATGACTTCGCGGAGTCGTTTTAATTCATCTCGAAGCCTCGTACAGTTTTCCACATCATTCTTGAGGGAAGCTTGAAGGCTATTCAGTGTTTCTTTCATTTGCTTCAGGGTGTTTTTTTCTATTTCATCAAAAGCTGCATTTATTTTCCTGCGGGTTTCTCGTACCTTGTGTAATTGTTTATCGTATGAGCTCTGCAAAGAATGAATGTTTATCTCCCAATTAGTTTGAAGCTTCTTTATTTCTTCTAGGATAGTTTGAAGTTTAACTGACAGGTGCTGGAGGTCTGTTGAATGTTTTTTCACTGACTCCGAAATAAGTGTAACTTTTGTGCACTGTCTGAAAGAATAACATAAACATTATATTATACTTAAAGATTAAGAACATTTAAGTAAAATGCTATCAATAACACGACAAGATGCACGGCTTGATATAAAACTATGTGATTTACATACAAACAGAAAATAGTTGGATGCTCTTAAAATTTTCGAAGATAATATATTCTTCTACTGAATCTTTTATGAAACTTATTTAAGGAACATGTATTATTACTTTGAATGAAAGATTTGTGTGTTTGGGAAATAGTGAAGAAAGGGCATTCATAAAATGTGTAACTGGTTTTAATGCAGGGTGAAATTTAAGTAAACCTTAAACTCGTTAAACATATTCATTGATGTTATCTAACACCCAGGTATTCAGTTTACCTGCTAACCATTAGTATCTAGCTAATAACAGGAAGTTTAAAACTCAAATGTGTCATTTCGGTTAACATACATTTCTCAAGACACCATTTTGATGTAGTTGTCCTGAATTTGATTCTTCAGCAAATTATCTGTGTTCATTCAATACTGATTTCAGAGGTAAACCTAAAATCTCAGTAACACTCAAGTTATTATAAAATATACAGCCTTTCAATTGACCAAGACTTTTAAATCAACCAAATTTGTAAGTTTCGTTTTAAGAGCGTGTCAATAATTACAAAAATATTGTTTTACGTGCCTCAATTGTGTCACATATTTACCATAATAACTGAATGAAAACATGTCTACGGTACCTGTGATTAAGGAAAGCACAGTTAGTGCCTGTCTACGGTAAACATGTCTACGGTACCTGTGATTAAGGAAAGCACAGTTAGTGCATGTCTATGGTAAACATGTCTACGGTACCTGTGATTAAGGAAAGCACAGTTAGTGCATCATACGGTACCTGTGATTAAGTAAAGCACAGTTAGTGCATGTTTACGGTACCTGTGATTAAGGAAAGCACAGTTAGTGCAGCATACGGTTCCTGTGATTAAGAAAGCACAGTTAGTGCAGCATACGGTACCTGTGATTAAGGAAAGCACAGTTAGTGCATGTCTACAGTACCTGTGATTAAGGAAAGCACAGTTTGTGCATGTCTACGGTACCTGTGATTAAGGAAAGCACAGTCAGTGCATATCTACGGTACCTGTGATTAAGGAAAGCACAGTTAGTGCATGTCTACGGTACTGTAATTAAGAAAAGCACAGTTAGTGCATGTCTACGGTACCTGTGATTAAGGAAAGCACAGTTAGTGCATATCTACGGTACCTGTGATTAAGGAAAGCACAGTTAGTGCATGTCCACGGTACCTGTGATTAAGGAAAGCACAGTCAGTGCAGCACAGCTTATTGTGGTCTTCACAGAACATTTTCAATTTTTCATCTTTGTGTACATCACATTTCTGAAGAAAGTCCTCAACTTCCTCGGATACTGGCCACTTCTTCGTGTCCCCTTTTCCATATGTGGTACGTTTCGTAAACGCCTGATCATGAGGTTGAATACATTTTCCGCAAAAAAACCTTAGACATGCCACACAATAGAAGTCAGCACATTTCTCAAGATTCTTCTCTTCACCAGTAGTACAACTGTACTCCTTAACTGCATCAGAACCCTTATCTATTGAAGACTGCGGAGAAAATGTCGCCATTTTGTAGATTGCTCGTTATCACAAACCAACCTTTTTTACTTTAAATCGAGTGAATGACGTACGTATCTCTGATCAATATATTAACGTATTCCACAAAACATAGATATCTAGCTATTGTCCATTGTAAAGCGACGCAAGAAGTTAAATTAATATTGAAACGAAGATAATTTCGAACAAACTTCGAGGTTAAGACTCATATGATTCCAGCTGTTTACCGTCAGTAAACGAAGTCACTATGTAAACTACCACGTGATCCAGAGGGTTATATTACACCATATTGTCACAGAGTACATAGGCAGGGAGTTCAGACCCCGTGTACAAATAATATGAAATATCAGATTGCTTTAAGTTTAATGTTTTATATCATTAAACCACTATCAATGTTTGAATAATTTATTATTCTCAAAGATTATTATAAATTTCCATAATAAATCTGCCACAATGACCAGGTGGGTAAACAAAGTAATTGATTAAGTTAAGTTACACAAGTCTTTTAAATACAGATCTTTATCATTATAGAAACCGTAAATCTCAATAAATGGATGAATTCATGGATGAATTAAGTGATTTAGAATGATACATTTAATACTGATATATATTATATATTTTTTAAACAAGAGGCACAAAAGTGCCTGTATCGCTCCACTGCCTTATTAAGTAAGGAGTGTCAGAAGTGAAAGCACCCTGGTATGCTTTATCAGAAAACAAGAGGGCCCTAGGACGCTCACCTGAGACCTTGCTACCCAACTGGAATATGCATCTCCAAGGCGTGGCTTATATTTATCCCAGGGGCATAATTTCAACAATCTTGAACAAACTTCTGGGCATTGCGGTTTCAGGTAAAGATTTTCGAAGTCATTTTGCTATTTAAGTCTATATAAACCATGTGACCCCTGTTACATACCAAATACGAAACCTCTGGGCCTTGCGGTTTCAGTGGAAATATTTTTAAAGACATTTTGCTATTTAAGTTTAAATAAACCATGTGACTCCCGGGGTATGGCTAGTTTTAACCCCAGGGGCATTTAACAATCTTTGTAGAGGACCACTTTACAATGTTACATACCGCGGCGTTGCCAGTTTTGACCCCAGGGGCATAATTTCAACAATCTTTGTAGAGGACTACTATATGACGTAACATATCAAATATGAAACCTTGAAGATTTTTAAAGTCATTTTGCTATTTATGTCTATAGAAATCATGTGACCACCGGGCGTGGCCAGTTTTGACCCCACGGGATTAAATTGAACGGCAATTGTAGAGGACCAGTATAGGATGTTACATAGAAAATATGAAACCTCTCGGCCTTGCGGTTTCAGATAAGAAGATTTTTAACGACATTTTGCTATTGAAGTTTATATAAACCATGTGACCCCCGGGGCTTGGCAAGTTTTGACACCAAGTTTTTACAGTTTTCAATATAGCCATATAAGGAAAACGGCCCCGCCCCCTGGTGGCCAAGTTTTTTAACAAATCAAAATGAGGAGCATTTCTGTGAAAACTATTTTCAAATCCAGCCAGTGGTTTCTGATTTTCTAAGTTCTCAAGTTTTTAAGATTTTGGTTGCCATGACAACCAGAGTTTTCAATATATATTAATAAATTGAAGGAATTTGGTCAAGGACCATCCCAGGAACATTCCTGCCAAGTTAGGTTAAAATCTGCCTAGTGGTTTCAGAGAAGAAGTTGTTTGAAGTAAAATGTGGACGCCGGACACAGACTGACCACAATATTTCATCCTTGTGCACTTCGTGCTCAGGTGAACTAATAAACCATGTGATCGTTTAGACTCCAAGGGCATAATTTGAACAAACTTTGTAAAGGACCACTTGAGGATGTTACATACCAAATATGAAACCTCTGGGCCTTGCAGTTTCAGAGGAGAAGATTTTTAAAGTCATTTTGCTATATTCTATATAAACCATGTTACCCCCGGGGCGCGGCCCGTTTTGACCCCAGGGGCATAATTTGAACAATCTTTGTAGAGGATCACTATATGATGTTACATACCAAATATGAAACATCTGGGCCCTGTGGTTTCAGAGAAGATTTTGAAAGTTTTCACTTTTTAAATCTATTTTTAGCTCTGTTAACCTACATTTGCAGCTGACCGTAACGTTTGGAACAACTTTGAAAGAGGGTCGCCCAATGATCATTCCTGTGAAGTTTGGTAAAAATCTGCCAAGTGGTTTAGAAGGAGATGTTGTTTGAATGAAAAGTTGACGATCGACGCAAGCACAGACAGACAGACGACGGACAACGGGCGATCACAAAAGCTCACCATGAGCACTTTGTGCTCAGGTGAGCTAAAAAGGCCATGCTTTATGGCAGCCATGATCATCAAAATAATTCAAATTATTTTGGTAAATTAGCACCTAAGGAACATTTTTGTGGATTTATTTTGAAATCAAAGCTGTGGATTAATTATTTCGAAATCCATATAAGAAAAAAATGCCCTTGGCAGCCATGTTTTAAAATGGTGCGGAACTATTTCAGAAACTTTGGTAGAGAACCACCCATATACCATTTCTGTGAAATAATTTCGAAATCCAACCAGTTATTTCTGACAAGGTTTTCAAATTATTTTATATAGTCATATAAGGAAAAATACCCCCGCCCCTTGATGGCCATGTTTTTCAAAGGAGCGGAACCATTTGAGCAACTTTGGTAGAGAACTACCCATATACCATTTCTGTGATATTATTTCGAAATCCAACCAGTGATTCCTGACAACAAGGTTTTCACAATTTTATATATAGTCATATAAGGAAAATACCCCCGCCCCGTGGTAATTAGTATTCGGATACACATAATTAGTATACAACAGGAACATGTCTAGCAAACCTCAGGACTGATTGAGTTTGCTTAAACCCCAAGTAAATTCAAGAAAGTACCATTAGAAATTTGTGATGAGGTAAGGTGAGCAAAGTTAAATGGCTTGTGACTTTTACTGTCCAATGAAATTGTTCATGATAAATCGGTGCATGCATAGTAGCCTAGCAAAAATTTACAATGAATTGCGGACAAAGAATTTTACTTCCCATTATGGCCATATGTTTTCTAAGCATATTACACAATGGTTTGCTGTGCAACAAGCAATTTCATTGGGCGCAGAAGGACCAAGATTGTTATTGTTGGGAAGGTTATATGATGTATACAATTGATTTCAATATGATGGCTAATGATGTATAGGGCTTAGGCTGCCATTTGACAAATAAAACCAGAGATACACATATGAATAGTTTGCGAATGAAAAATCGGTTTGTCTACAACATTTTCACTCATTCTCATTTTTTTCGGCATAATACATGTCACAGGTACAATAACTATCACAAAATGTGTATTTCCATATAAATGAGTTATGTAGCACCTTGTTTTACAAGCACAATGTATTTGTTTTAAATGAAACCAAAAATGATGTATCAGAAACTCTTTTATATTAATTAAACGTGTCCTTTATCAACATACCCCCCTATAAAATCTACAGTCACTATCATAATGCCATATTTTAAATGGGTCATTTATTCTCCATTTTGACCGAGTTCAATAAGTTTTGTTTAATACTTGATTGGTTATTGTTTGTACAATGCAGTTTCAAGATAGAAAAAAAATACTGCAGAATTATATCATTAAACAAGAGGGCCACTACGGCCCTAGGTCGCTCACCTGATATCTATGTATGAAGTTTCATTAAAATATCTCAATAGGTTTTCAAGTTATTGAGCGAAAACTGTTTGTCTATTTTTAGTAACAGTGACCTTGACCTTGACTCCACCCACCCCATATGCAATCCCATGCGAGGTGTCAATATAAGGTATCTATGTATTAAGTTTCATTAAAATATCTCAATGCGTTCTAAAGTTACTGAGTGGAAACCGTTTTTCTATTTTTAGTAACAGTGACCTTGACCCCACCCATCCCATATGCAATCCCAATCGAGGTCTCGATTATGTTTTAACCAAATATGAAACCTCTGGGCCTTGTGGTTTCAGAGAAGAATTTTTAATCATTTTGCCATTTACGTCTATATAAACCATGTGAGCCCCGGGTTGTGCCCAGCTGTGACCCCAGGGGCATCATTTCAACAATCTTTATAGAGGACCACTACAAAATGTTAAATACCAAATATGAAACCTCTGGGCCTTGCGGTTTCAGAGGAGAAGATTTTTAAAGTCATTTTGCTATTCAAGTCTATATAAACCATGTGACCCCCGGGGTGTGGCCAGTTTTGACCCCAGGGGCATCATTTGAACAATCTTTGTAGAGGACCACTTTACAATGTTATATACCAAATATGAAACCTCTGGGCCTTGCAGTTTCAGAGGATAACATTTTGAAAGTCATTTTGCTATTCAAGTCTATATAAACCATGTGACCCCCGGGGTATGGCCAGTTTTGACCCCAGGGGCATCATTTGAACAATCTTTGTAGAGGGCCACTTTACAATGTTACATACCAAATATGAAACCTCCAGGCCTTGCGGTTTCAGAGAAGACGATTTTTAAAGTTATTTTGCTATACAAGTCTATATCAACAATGTGACCCCCGGGGCATAATTTGAACAATCTTTGTAGAGGACCACTAGAGGATGTCAGATATCAAATATGACAGCTCCAAGCCTTGTGGTTTCAGAGAAGAATTTTAAAGTTTTCACTTTTGAAATCTATTTTTAGCTCTGGTGACCTACATATGTAGCGGACCGAAACGATTTGAACAACTTTGAAAGAGGGTCACCCAAGGATCATTCCTGTGAAGTTTTGTGACACTCTGCCAAGCGGTTTAGGAGATGTCGATTATATGAAATGTTGACGCACGACGGACAAAAGGCGATCACATAAGCTCACCATGAGCACGTTGTGCTCAGGTGAGCTAAAAAATTAATATTTTATTCGTGTCACAAGATGCTTGAAGTTTACGTGACACTAACTTATTTGCTGTGCTATCATAAAATTGTTTTGAAGAAAATCATGGTTTAACATTTCAATTGATAAGACTTTACACAACTTCTTTTGAAAAAACAAAGTTTTTATCAACCTTATCATACAAAAGATTTAAGCCATTAATGGTCTAAGCTCATATGGGGGAATTTTTTCTGTGAAGCTTTACGTGACGACTGTTTGTCTCTTGCCACACTTTTCTCTATAAAATTGACAGTGTTATATGTAATCTCTTACTGAGAAATGTATATTATGACAAATAGAGTGACGAGTTATCAAAAATATTACAGATTTTGGTTATTGGAAAGGTAAACTTGAAGTTTACGTGACTGAATACTTACGTGACAATTTTATGAAACGTGCGCTTCCCGCGGTGTAGACAGTGACCAAATAATTCGTTCGGTATTTTCGGTTTATGCCGTGATATTTATGACGTCATTGAATGTTTTTCTAGGGCCATTTAGTTGAAATCAATGACACATGATCTATTGTGTTAGGTTACTTATTTGAACTCCCCTTGTTTTTGTTTTGTCAAATATAACGTGATAACTTTATAGAAAGAATGTGTTTTAATTGCACTTATGCTAAGAAATAATTAAAGATAAGTACTGTTATGACGCATGGTTGATTATCAGGGTCTGGTGCACATATAGAGCATATATTAAAATGTCACGTAAAATTAGTAAAATTCATAAAATGTCACGTAAAATTCAAACATAAAACGTTCAACTTATTGGTTTTGTTTGTTTTAATTTCACTAATAATATGTTTAAATAATCTTGTTTGTCCAATAATACAAACGTATATTGACAAAGACAAGGCTAAAATAGCTGAAATCTTGAAAAAGTTAGTTGAATTTTACGTGACAAATATGAACTGAGTTATGTCATTAAAATGTCAAATACTCTACAATTATCCATCATCTATCACATTTATATTGGTAAATCTAGTTATTCAGAAAACAAGGATGTCATTTCAAAAGAGTTTGCAATAGTTTTACCACATGTGATGTCCGTTAAATGTAACAGTTGAGTTCATTGAATTTTACATGACAATTGGTATTGATTTAGCATTTTAATGGTTCTATGTCAATTACAATCTTTATTTTTCTACAAATTTTTAAGTTTGCAAGTTATTTTCCCCACTTCTACGATAGATTAACCCATTTTCTGCTGAAGTACGTACTTGTACAATGTGTTAATTGTTTAATGAATTTAACGTGACAAAAGCACATTCCTGTAAAATGGTTTTACATCAGTTGAGCTCTATTATTTCTGCTTTAGGGTTTATAAAGGGTTTGTGAGCACTACTATTATACTTGACTATGTATTTACGGTTAATTTTAGGTGTGAGAATATATGAAAAAAACAAAAGGACAATAATGCAAGAAATTACTGTTTCTTCAGCCCAATTTTCCATTTTAAGTGTCCATTGTTCGACAATGTTATCAGTTAAGTGTTTTCAAGAAGTTAAATAATAGAAATTGCTGTGTTGATAATTTAATAAAGACAAAAAAGTGCATCTCTTATGTATGTTCATAATCTGTATCTGTCATTTGGCTGGTATCACCTGTATCTGTCATTTGGCTGGTATCACTGTCACGTAAAATACATAAGTAAAACTCATGCATATGTTGACAGCGTACTACAGCAAAAAATAAAACTTGCACAATATGGACATCACTTAAACCTCAACACAGATAAGTTCCATTTTCATATTTAACATAAATTTGTATGGAAATGAGAAGTCATAAATTTCATATTTATGTTATGCTTTTCAGCCCAAAAAATGAGAACGAGTGTTTATTCATCAAAACCTCAAAATTTGTCATAATTAGCACATTTTCAACATAGTAAGGTAATTTGGCTACAGAAATGTTTCAGCCAGAGGGGGCTGTCCAATTATGAGCCATTACCATAATGGAAATTTTGTAGAACAGCTGACACCCCACCCACCCCCCCACACACACACACACACATACCCCACCACCATGAAATCTTCACAAATCAGACAAAACATTAAAAACACTTTTCTGATTAAAATTTTCAATAAAACAAGGAAATCTGCTAAACAGAGGTAAATTCTTATGCCCGAGATATCTGAATGCTGAATAAACAACAAACGAGCCCGGAAATGTTCCCTGAGGAATTGTAGTTGGTTCATGGTTGAGGTATCTACCCCCCCCCTCCCCCCCGCCGCACATACTCATATAACACTGGCCACACACTCATACACTAACCTGGAAATGTTCTCTGAGGAATTGTAGTTGGTTCATGGTTGAGGTATCTACCCCCCCGCCTCCACCCCACACACACACATACTCATATAACACTGGCCACACACTCATACACTAACCTGGAAATGTTGCCTGAGGAATTGTAGTTGGTTCATGGTTGAGGTATCTACCCCCCCCTCCTCCCCCAAACATACACACTCACATAACACTGGCCACACACTCATACACTAACCTGGAAATGTTCTCTGTGGAGTTGTAGATGGTCTGCATTGGCTAAGATATCCATCCAACCCCACTAACACTCATATAAATAAGTAAGCAATGCACACAAACACACAGCTGGAAATGCTCTCTGTGGACTTGTAGATGGTCTGTAGTGGTTGAGATATTTACTCCCCACACTCATATAAACATGTAAGCAATGCATAGACACTCACACACACACATACCAGGAAATGTTCCCTGAGTAGTTATAGATGGTCTGTAGTGGTTGAGATATTTACTGGGGGTAAATGTACGCTTACGTCTGAAAATTTGGGAGTAAGTGAACACTCTCTTGAATTTATGGGGGTAAATATACACTCTATGTAGGATAATTGGTGGTTTATTTACACCAACCTAAAGAGTACAGTATCAACGATGGAGAATAAACAATGGCTTATTATTAATATTATCCATAATACTAGTAATGTAGCAACAACCTTTGAATACAATAATGTTACAAGTAAGAATTCATTTTACACGTTTATGTTTTTATTGCACATACTGTAGTGCAGACCTGTGAACACTTCTATCTTCTATATAGCTTATCATCACTAAAATGTGATGTTATGTATTAATGGAGGACATTGTGCATAAATGTACACCCAAACTTTATTCTCTCTGTGTATATGTACTCCCAAATGTCATTATTCACAGCGTATCGTCCAATAGTGTACACATAATTTACACGTGTACACGCCTGATCTTGGCCTCTGACACACATCAGGAAATGTTCCCGGTGAAGCTGTAGATGGTCTGTGTTGGCTATCTACTCTCAACATATAAACAAGTGAACAATGCACACAGAAACACTCACACAAACATACTTGGAAATGTTCTCTGAGTAGCTGTAAATGGTCTGTGTTGGCCGAGATCAGGTTTTTCAACTGCTGTATAGTGTTCATGGCCGCCCGCACTGGCGTCACCGGGGTATCAAGGCCGTTGTTGGTGATACCGGATTGCACACTGTCAAAAAGAAGTGAAAACATTTAATAGCCTTGAGAGCAAGATTTGGAGAATACAATAATTGTGTTGTAACAGCAATTTGAAAATAATTATTTTCATCGATGAAATAAGAGATGCAACTCAGTTCTTTTTAAAAACTAGACATGTGTGCGTTTGACACGTATGCCCCCACATTCCGCTGGTTGTCACAAAAAAATGCACCAAAATACCCAGGTGCACACATTCACATGCACATGCTGATGAATATGTTTATAAAGTTTCATCAGTCGAGCAGTTAAACTTTTTAAGTAACACGCGACACAAATCCAAAAAATGTCATTTTTTGCTAAAAAAGGGTCATAACTCCACTGATGGCAAACAAACATGCACCAAAATACCCAGGTGAACAAGTTCACACACTGATTAATATGTTTATAAAGTCCCATCACTGTAGCAATAATACTTCTTGAGTTACACGCGACATAAGTAACAAAAATGTCATTTTTTCATAAAAAAAGGGCCATAACTCCGCTGAAGTTCCGAAAAGACTACACCAAAATACCCAGGTGCACCAGCTCAAATGTTGATTAATATGTATATAAAGTTTCATCACTGTAGCAGTGAAACGTTTTGAGTTATGTGCGACACAAGTCCAAAATTTCATTTTTTTGGCTAAAAATGGGTCATAACTCCACTCAGGTCTGAAAAAAACTGCACCAAAATATTCAGGTGCACAAGTACACATGCTGATTAATACGTTTTTAAAGTGACATCACTGTAGCAGTAATACTTTTTAAGTTACATGCGACACATGTCCAAACATGTCATTTTTTGCTATAAAAAGGGCCTTAACTCCGCTGATGTCGCAAAAAACTGCACCAAAATACCCAGGTGCACAAGTTCACATGCTGATGAATATGTTTGTAAAGTTTCATAACTCAGGCAGCAATACTTTTTGAGTTACGCACGACTCAAGTCCAAAAATATCATTTTTTGCTAAAAAAGGGCCATAACTACGCTAAATGACAAGAGTTGGGAGACTCTTATTGAGTACTATACTAACATACAATAAATACATGCACGCTAAATGACAAGAGTTGGGAGACTATTATTGAGTACTAAATCCGCTGATGTCGGAAAAAAACTGCACCAAAATACCCAGGTGCACAAGCCTCGATGCCGATAAATATGCTTAAAAAGTTTCATCACTCTAGCAGTCATACTTCTTGAGTTATGCCTGACACAAAAATCCAACGGACGGATGGACGGACCGGCGGACAAGTGCAAATCTATATGCCCCCCCCCCCTCTAAAGTGGGGGCATAAAAATTAATAAATTTGCAGTACTGAGATAAGCAAGAATTGTGTACCGTGAAAAATTGTTGGGCATCAGGGTAGGCTCATGTTGAAGGAATAACAGCTCGTCCAGACCTCCGCATTCCTTCTGCCGAGCATGGTACTGGTCCTCCAGGGAAGTGACCTGAATAAAAGATGCAGTGCAACCCGGGGTACTGTTTCCATTTTAACATATGAATAAATTACAAATATTATGTTTAGAACGGCTAAATGACTTGAATGTGTCGCAGTGCTCAAATGGACATGGTGTCCGCATTGACATCAGGCCCCGTGTTTCCGCATTGACATCAGGCCCCGTGTTTCCGCATTGACAGCAGGCCCCGTGTTCACTAGATTAACTACAGGATCAAGACTAATCATTGCTGATGTTGATGTTCCAGCTCAAATGAGTGGGATCTCAAAATAATATTTTCAAAATAATTTCTCTTCTACATAAAGCAACATGAATAATTACACGTATTTGGTTTAGAAAAAAATATTCCTGTCAAATAGCAAATGTACGCTGTCAGGATATTATAATCATGTACAATATATATTTGACCAACAAGTAAAAATCATCCAGGTTTTTGAGCCTGATCCTGAAATATCTGGCCAAAGTTAACCTTAAACCTGAAAATCAGACTCAAGCGGTATTGTGAAGATGGGGTCAGGAGGTCACGATCCCTACTCAGGTAGCGTTTGAATGAGTCCATGACCTTTCTGGAAAGACACCAAGTACTGGTTCTATCCTCATAACAGAAACTAACGTGTATCAGTCAGCATCAGGCTTTGATAGAGCTAAAATAAATAGGTTTAAACTCAACATGATTTCATGTTATTACGAGAGCTGTAAAACAGGTACGCCCCCACAAGGATAAAAACAATCTTTAAATCAAGTTTGGTGAAGATGGATTGAAAACTGTTGGACATAGAGAGCCTAACTGCTAAAAATGGTAATTTCATATAAATCAAGGGCCATAATTCTGCAGTTCATAGGGCGATTTGGTTGATCATCAAACTTGGTTAAGATAATATGCCCACAAAGATTTCTATCAAGTTCGGTGAAGATTGGATAAAAACTGTTGGACTTAAAGAATGGAAATGAATGTGGTCTACCGACTGACAGGAGAGACCACAAGACCGACCGACATTAGCGAACCAATAAACACTGCCATCTTTGATTGTGGACGTAACAATTAGAAACTGCACTAAATATGGGTAGCAAAATATAGTGCTAAATTAACTATATGGGGATTTAATGACTTCTCTTTTAAACCCCCAGTTTTAATAAACAGAACAGAACACACCACTACTTACATCGAGGTTGCCATTTGCTGCCTTCAGACTCTCAAAGTACGGCTGGGTGGAGGTCTGCATTGCCTTGAGCTGAAAAATGTTCACATTAATGTGAAGCAGGCCTCTTTAGACGAGCTTACATTTTTTAGCTAAAATCATTCTAACTTGGGGGTATATTAAAGAATTATTTGAAAAAATGTTGTCACCAATCGGATTTATACAATTGTAGCAAGGCTAATTTGGCAAATGTCAGCTTGACATGTGGTGAAGGTTTTCATATGGGCTCATATAATCTTTCAGTATACGTTTTCAATGCAATGAAAGTAAGAGATGCACTTTATAAGTATTACCGGATATACATCACTTGATGTCAGTATGTTGTTTTGTACTTCTCGCTAAACTAGTCAAACAGGTTTCTAATTTAAACCACAAATTTATATATTTTTGTTAATATTATCATGTCTATATTTTATTGTTTGTTTGCCTAGGGGCTTTTTGCGATAAGAGTGTTATTTTAACATTGGTAAATTTATTCGTATACACTGTCACATCAATAAATATTTAAATTACATACTATGCATAGTATCATACTTTTGTATGATTATTTTCGATATGTATTTATGGAAATTATGTAAATGTATACTCATGGGCATTATTGCCTCGATGTATTCAAAATAAACTGTATCAAACAGTGGTTAAATAGAGTACAAGCCCGTAAGCCTTGCACTGATAATTTTTGAACCAGACTTGTTCAGTTTCTTAGTTTTATATAGGTGGGATTGTAGCATTTTCTTGCTCTCAAGTTATTCGCCCTTGCTTGGCCAAACAGCAAATGTTGATGACTGGATCAAAAGATCTGTTTTATATCTCAACTGTGCAGTCAATTAGATTGAAGTTGTATAGTTGTGAGATGGCATGAATCATAAAACATTCAAACAATTTATCAAATATCTGGCTTAACAAGAATTTCTCATAGCATTACTTGTGAAGCGTATAGTTTTTTAACAGCCACTAGCCTACCTCGTCTAAACTTGTGTGAAATTTCTCTGCCAATGTCCGCACAAAGTTGAGGCTCGGAGGACTTCCACCTATGGCACTGCGCTCTAGTTTTAACGAGTCTGGAATAAACATTAACTCACTTTTTCAAATCACTCTAGACAATACAATAACCTTTCTTCTGAGACAAATTTTGAATTGAAAAAACGCTGCCGTACAAAACACAAAGCTCAGTCTTGTTTGCAGTTTTGTCACTATGCTGTGAGATTTTATCCATAAAATTTATTGTGCAGTCTGAAAAATTAACATCATAAGACGCTAATTAAACCTAACCTTGAACGGTTTCCATGGTGCATTTTTCTTGATTGAAATATAAATGTAATTGGTGTACATCTCATAAAAATCAGAGAAAATCCCATCGATTTTTGAAAAAGTCCACATATTTTTGTCTACATAAGAAATTATCTCGTAAGGAAAAATCCTTTCCCACTGACTGGGATCACCAAAATCTATTCATTTGGTCAATGCACAAAAATCTGTTTTCACCTATCAAAGCAGCATTTGTTGGCTTAGAACAGACATGGCAAAAGCAGGCCCGCCGGACATTGCCGGTAAAAATGTAACAGTTTGGCAGTGAAATCAAATATGCCGGACTTACTGTTCGGTAAATTGTTTCGTATCCGTAAATACAAAACGTAATTCAAACTCAATTTAGGCCGGAAAAATCTACAACTTGCCTGTAATTTTTTTCCTTTCGTAGGACAGACTGGCCTGTAAATTTTGACGGTCATTCGTCGTGTCTGATAGATCTTAAAGGCACTAACAAGGTGATCCATTTTAAACTAAACATTAAATGTTAAATGTAGAGATAACAAACATATAAAATAATGCATTATGTGCTAATAACTTATACACATGTTCATTATTTAAATGGAATTTGAACAGTTTGAAGTTTAGTTTGGTGTTTACATTTTGAACAAAATATTTCGATCTTTTCAAGGCACTAACAAGGTGATCCACGTTAAACTAAACATTAAAAGTTAAATGTAGAGATAATAAACATATAAAATAATGCATTATGAGCTAATAACTTATACACATGTTCATAATTTGAATGGAATTTGAACAGTTTGAAGTTCAGTTTGGTGTTTACATTTTCGACACTACGAAACTAGAAGAAGTTCTTTGTGTTTTATGTAGAAGATCGTGCAGCTCTACAAATCTTAACAGTGAATAGTCGGATTTAATCCACATCGCCACGAAGTTCGGCAGTAAATAAAGCTAGTATTTGTTAGCAGTTTTAATCGGATGATCAGTGTTTTTGCAATACACAGTATCCAGCAAACCAAATGTTTCTGGCATAAACACATGCTGAGATAGACAAAAAGATAACCGTTTTATTGTAGAATTTCAGTTTGGCCATTTTCACCTTTCATGCAGCAGAATTGTACAACTGACTTTCAATCTAACGAGACATAACATCTCTGATGGAGTTACAAAAACACCGTTCAATGACTTGCTGGGTAAGATATGAATCTAAACTGCTTAGGAATATCACGACTAACTGCGCAGGATTGTATTACCAACATTCACACTAATGTCACAGGAAGAAAAAATTGTGCGGCCAGTCCGGGACTCAAACCCGGCTGAGCTAACTGGGCCGCCACACAACTTCTCCCTTTAAGTGACCAAGTACATGCCGTTCTCGCTCAAATATGAATTCGTTTGTCCTCGAATTCAGGGTGTTATATAATTAACCACGGGCTTGTGAGGGTATACCCAGGTAACGTCACGGTCCAAGGTTGGGCACCAAATGTCGCCGGGTGTTGAAAAGTGTGCAGCCAGTCCAGGACTCGGACCCAGGACAGGGCGAGTGCTCTATCGAGTGAGCTAACCGGGCCACTTACACACTAATTAATCCCGCTTTAGTTCGGTACCGTGACATCAACAGAGCTAGACTGATGTTTTACCGAACGGAGACTGTAACTGGAAGGCGGGAGAATCCCTCAGGACGAATTCCAGGCAGCACAGCAGTAGGTGGTAGGTCTGGATCAACTCCTCAGTACGCGACAGTATGTCATCTGCAAGGGGGGCGAATAAGAAATAGTTTTCTTCGACTTAGCATTGTTGATATGCTAATAAATAACAGTTTAAAGTTCTGATTTAATGTTCTGATTTTGTATGTCATACTTTGACGTTACCGTTGCCGTCAGATGACGTCAACGTCATTTCCAATTTATCGCAACAAACCTGATTAAGGCTAGGGGTCTCACAATTTACTGGTATATTGGTTTATTGCAATCTTTTAATCTACAATAAAATATTGCAATATGAATGTCCATACCGATATATTGCATTATTTATTTGGTCTTTTTACAGTTTTGGATTTATTTATTTTTATTACGTTGATTGCAAAACTTTTGACTGAAATAAAACGTGCTTATTTTCAGTGATAAACAATTGAAAGACAGTATCATTTTGTAAAGTTGATAGTTGTGTAGGGGTGAAGGTCAATAGTGCGACCATTATATATAGACTGTACTTGCGACCAATAATATTCCATTTATGTTTGGTATACATGTTTTCTCTTTTACGTTTATGCTTAATAATACATCAAACCTGACATTGTTTCCAGTTCAAACAAAGAATGTAATACATATATAGTTTATGCACAAAACAAGTATACATAAATAAAGTGCATGTACGTGTAAAAAATCTCTCTGAATGTACTATAATAAATACAGTGAACAGCACTGACAGGCAATAAATATCGCAACAAGAGGGCCACGATGGCCCTAGGTCACTCAACTGAGTTTAACGAATCCCAGTTTTGACCCCAGGGGCATCATTTGAACAATCTTTGTAGAAGACCAGTATGCATTCTTACATAGCAAATATGAAACCACTGGGCCTTGCGGTTTCAAAGGAGAAGATTCTTGAAGTAGTTTTGCAATTTAAGTCTATACAAACAATGTGACCCCCAGGGCGTGGCCAGTTTTGACCCCTGGGCATCATTTGAACACTCTTTGTAGACGACCACTAGAGGATGCCACATACCAAATATGAAACCACTAGGCATCGCGGTTTCAGAGGAGATTTTTGCAGTTATTTTGCTATTTAATTCTATATAAACAATGTGACCCCCGGGGCGTGGCCAGTTTTGACCCCAGGGGTATCATTTGAACACTCTTTGTTGAGGACCACTATACAATGTTATCAACCAAATACCAAACCTCTGAGCCTTGCGGTTTCGGAGAAGATTTTCACAGTCATTTAGCAATTTAAGTCTATATAAACCATGTTACCACCAGGGTGTTGCCAGTTTTACCCCAGGGGCATCATTTGAACAATCTTTGTAGAGGACGACTATGCAATATTACATACCAAATATGAAACCTCTGGGCCTTGCAGTTTCAGAGGAGATTTGTAAAGTCATTTTGCTATTTAAGTCTATATAAACAATGTTGTCCCTGGGGCGTGACCAGTTTTGACCACAGGGGCATCATTTGAACAATCTGTGTAGAGGACCACTATGCAATGTTACATACCAAATATGAAACCTCTGGGCCTTGTGGTTTCAGAGGAGAAGATTTTTAAAGTCATTTTGCTATTTAAGTCTATTAAAACAACGTGACCCCCGGGCGTGGCCAGTTTTGACCCCAGGGGCATCATTTGAACAATCTTTGTAGAAGACCACTAGAGGATGCCACGTGCCAAATATTAAACCACTAGGCTTTGGGGTTTCAGAGGACAAGCTTTTTGCTGTAATTTTGCTATTTAAGTCTATAAAAACAATGTGACCCCCGGGTTGTTGCCAGTTTTGACCACAGGGGCATCATTTGAACAATCTTTGTAGAGGACCACTATGCAATCTTACAAACCAAATATGAAACCTCCGGGCCCTGCAGATTCAGAAAAGAAATTTTCAGTCATTTTGCTATTTAAGTCTATATAAACAATGTGACCCCTGGGACGTGGCCAGTTTTGACCCCAGGGGCATCATTTCATTTGAACAATCTTTGAAGAGAACCACTAGAGGATGCCACATACCAAATATGAAACCACTGGGCCTTGCGGTTTCAGAGGACAAGCTTTTTGCTGTAATTTTAGTATTTAGGTCTATATAATCAATGTGCCCCCCGGGGTGTGGCCAGTTTTGACCCCAGGAGCATCATTTGAACATTCTTTGTAGACGACCACTATGCAATCTTACAAACCAAATATGAAACCTCCGGGCCCTGCAGATTCAGAAAAGAAATTTTCAGTCATTGTGCTATGTAAGTCTATATAAACCATATGACCCCCGGGGCGTGGCAAGTTTTGATCCTAGGGGCATCATTTGAACAATCTTTGTAGAGGACCACTAGAGGATGCCAAATACCAAATATAAAAGCTCTCAGCAATGCAGTTTCAGAGAAAAAGATTTTTAAAGTTTTGACTTTTTAAATCTATTTTTAGCTCTGGTGACCTACATATGCAGCGGACTGAAATGATTTGAACAATTCTGAAAGAGGGTCACCCAAGGATAATTCTTGTGAAGTTTGGTGAAAATCTGCCCAGCGGTTTATGAGGAGATGTTGTTTGAATGAAAATGTTCACACACGACGGACGACGCACAACGGATAAAAGGCGATCCTAAAAGCTCACCATGAGCACGTTGTGCTCAGGTGAGCTAATAAATTAAAAAATATTGCAAACATTGCAATATAGATTTCTAATATCGTGACACCCCTAATTAAGGCTAACAAGGCTGAAATGTTCAGTTAAAAATATTTTCTAATTGAAGTTTGACTTCTTTTTGTTCATCACTTAAAGTCTGATTTAACAATTTAAGTGAAATGAAGGACGTTATTGATTATTAAATAGACTGTTTTAAACGTTACTTTGGACATTTGTATCTATCCAGTAAATAAATGTTTAACACATACCTTGTGCATTTAAAAACAGCAGCCAACAAAGTTTCTTAGGGTCCTGAACACTTTCTGTCTCATCCAACTGCACTGACCTGCAGGATAGAAACAAAACTTCAACCAACTGCACTGACCTGCAGGATACAAACAAAACTTCAACCAACTGCACTGACCTGCAGGATACAAACAAAACTTCAAAGCATGCATGTAAACACTTTCTGTCTCAACCAACTGCACTGACCTGCAGGATACAAACAAAACTTCAAAGCATGCATGTAAACACTTTCTGTCTCATCCAACTGCACTGACCTGCAGGATACAAACAAAACTTCAAAGCATGCATGTAAACACTTTCTGTCTCAACCAACTGCACTGACCTGCAGGATACAAACAAAACTTCAAAGCATGCATGTAAACACTTTCTGTCTCATCCAACTGCACTGACCTGCAGGATACAAACAAAACTTCAAAGCATGCATGTAAACACTTTCTGTCTCATCCAACTGCACTGACCTGCAGGATACAAACAAAACTTCAAAGCACGCATGTAAACACTTTCTGTCTCATCCAACTGCACTGACCTGCAGGATACAAACAAAACTTCAAAGCATGCATGTAAACACTTTCTGTCTCATCCAACTGCACTGACCTGCAGGATACAAACAAAACTTCAAAGCATGCATGTAAACACTTTCTGTCTCATCCAACTGCACTGACCTGCAAGATAGAAACAAAACTTCAAAGCATGCATGTAAACACTTTCTGTCTCATCCAACTGCACTGACCTGCAGGATAGAAACGAAACTTCAAAGCATGCATGTAAACAACTTAACAAAGGAAAGACACACAGTGAAATAGCTGGATGCTGCCCCCATTCACTTTTTTATCACCATTACAATATAAAAGATCTTGCTCAAAAATATTACTTGAAGCTTTAAAGGAATAAAAACCATGGGTTTACCCAATTATCATAAAATGCCAACGATCTGATCTGGCTTCCCCCCATGCTCCTTTTCAGCAGCACCCTATTAGATCTTTTGACCCTAGTTGAAAGTTTCCAAGTACTAGTCCAACATTCCCCACCCCCACCCCAACCCCAGGCACCTTTAAGCAGCACCCGGTACCTATTTTGATCCTAGATCTTTTAACCTAGTTTTAAGTTTCTAAGTACTATTCCAACATTCCCCTACCCACCCCCACCCCCACCCCCAGGCTCCTTTTAAGCTGCACCCTGTACCTTTTTTATCCTTGTTTTTTTCTTAAATACTATGCTCATCATAAAAAATCAAGAGTACTATAAGGAAAAGAGATATCTTACTGCTGTTCATCTTCTTCTCGAAACACTGTGCCCCATTCTCTGAAAGCAAAATCAACATTCAAGTGACAAAGCAGTTATTTTTGTAGGGCCAGTTTGGGGCCAAAATTGGGTCCCATTCCCCTCTTGAGTATATATTTTTCATCCCAAGTCTCAAAATATTGACTCTTAGGTCTTAAGTGGTCTCATGATATGAAAACCAACCAAGTATTTTAAAGTTAAAACATGAGAAAAACCTGTGTATACTGCTTGTATACATAATAGCATATAAAAGTTATATGAAATAGATCATTGTTTTGTTTTTCTAAATTTTCATAATTTCCCGTATGACATTGATATTCGACTTCCATTGGGTCCTGCCAGTGCCCTGAAATATTCAGTATTTTACAACATACTTAACATGATAATATAAACACCTGTTTTACAATTATTTCTGTTAGTTCAAGCATTATCATACACATCTTGTTGGGTGCAGGTTAATACAGTTTGTGGTTGAATTGTATCCCAATGAATCTGTGGGATGCATTATTCTGGACATTTTAGTACATGTATTGTGTGTATATATTTTTTGTTGTTTGTTAACTTCAGTAACACAAGAAGTGCTCAATTCGTAATAGTTGATCAATGTCATATAAATGACATGTCAAACAATACAAATATATATTGATCGCTTTATATGTGCATTCTAATTATATTTTGTCTTATTATTTGTATTTTGTATATTGAAATTTCTCAGTATAAAATTATTGTTTCATATTTCAGTATTAAATTTATCAGTTTAAAACAATTGTTGCATTCTATTATTGAGCTTTACAATTGTTTATGTGATTAAAGATGTGTATTTAATAAACCTATTTATAACTCTTAACTTCATCAATTACATTGTTTACCAACTTACAGTGGCAGACTTAAAGGTGACCTAAACATTAAAATTAAATATTCATACTTTCCTCTCTGCATTGTTTACCACTTTATGGTGGCAGACTTTAAAGGTGACCTAAACATTAAAATTATATAATCGTATTTTCCTATCTGCATTGTTTACACACTCATTGATGCAGACTTTAAAGGTGACCTAAACATTAAAATTAAATAATCGCATTTTCCTATCTGCATTGTTTACCACTTTATGGTGGCAGACTTTAAAGGTGACCTAAACATTATAATTAAATATTCGTATTTTCCTATCTGCATTGTTTACCCACTCATTGATGCAGACTTCAACGATGTACTAGACATTACGATTCAACCAAAATATTCATATCTTTAGGGGAAGATCTGGGGTCACAAAAGGTACAGGGTGCTGCTTTAAAGGATATTCATATCTTTCGGGAGAGATCTGGAGTCACAAAAGGTACAGGGTGCTGCTTTAAAGGATATTCATATCTTTAGGGGAAGATCTGGGGTCACAAAAGGTACCGGGGTACTGCTTTAAAGGATATTCATATCTTTAGGGGAAGATCTGGGGTCACAAAAGGTACAGGGTGCTGCTTTAAAGGATATTCATATCTTTAGGGGAAGATCTGGGGTCACAAAAGGTACAGGGTGCTGCTTTAAAGGATATTCATATCTTTAGGGGAAGATCTGGGGTCACAAAAGGTACAGGGTGCTGCTTTAAAGGATATTCATATCTTTAGGGGAAGATCTGGGGTCACAAAAGGTACAGGGTGCTGCTTTAAAGGAGCAGGGTGGCAATCCGGACCAGTCTGTTGACATTTTCTAATAATTTACTAAATCCAGTGTATTTATTAGTCTAATGCTTGTAATTAAGGTTTTTAAGCATAGTCTATTAATTTGTCATTGGATATTTGCAAAAATATATTAAATTTCAAAAAATATTATGCATTTCTGTGTTGACCAGCCCAGAGGGGCAGCAGGGGGGAGCCAAAAAGGAGCAGGGTGCAGCACCCTGCTATTTTGCTCTAGATCTTTCCCTATATCTTCCTATCTTCATTGCTTTCCTACCCACTGCCACAAACTGGACTCTATAAATGTTAAACTTTTGAAAGATCTCACATTTCCTGTTATCAGTACCCTTTATAAACCAACTGCAGTTCAGTGACAATCAGGTGTATTGTAACCTACACATCACGTGACAAGGAGGAAGTTTCTACAGTCACATGAGTGAAACTTGTGGTATCTTAACCTTCAAAGTTATTGAACGTTTATTTCAGTTTCAGTTCTATTAAGTGTCTTTGTTGCTTGCCTTAGGACACTCTACAGCATTGTGTATTTTGTGAAAAATTTAAACTGATTCACAGTGATCTTATTAAGATATTGTGATTTAAATTTATCAAGTTAGCTTGTTGAAACCTGTCAACAAAATGGCGACATT
The DNA here is from genome assembly GCA_027627225.1 of Congeria kusceri. Taxonomy (NCBI): domain Eukaryota; kingdom Metazoa; phylum Mollusca; class Bivalvia; order Myida; family Dreissenidae; genus Congeria; species Congeria kusceri. Next base: position 16,597,609 of record CM051029.1, on the reverse strand, counting down.
TTCGCAGTCTACACTTGATAAAGGTTCAGATGTGGTTAAAGACTTTTGTTGTTCAACTTGCGAATTGAAAAATATAGTTGAGAGTGCAGATAATTACTGTGAAACTTGTCAAAAGTTTTATTGTGGAAAGTGTGTTGGGCTACATGATCAGTTGTTTGCAAATCATGTCAACTATGGAAGGGCTGAAATCAACAAGTGGCCAGTTTCCAAGGAAGTGGAGGATTTTCTGCAGAAATGTGAAGTTCACACAGATAAAAAGCTGAAAATGTTTTGCGAAGACCACAGTCTGTTGTGCTGCACTAACTGTGTTTTCCTTAATCACAGGTAACCTAGACTTGTTTCGATTCAATTATTCTTAGAATGTCAATGTGTTACACTATTGAGACACTTACAAAAACATTTACAACCATTACAAATCCTTTAAAAGAAATATACCCATTCGTTTGATTGAAGTCTTGGTCAATGAAACGGTTATATTTTTAATGATAATTTTAATGTTACTGAGCATATTGTTTTATTGTGACTTTATATCAGTATTGAAATGAACACAAATAAGTAGGAGTAGCATCAGATTGAGGACAAAAACAACAAAAATATCCTGCAGAAACCAGTATGTTAACAGAAAGAACGGTTCGCAATACTGAGCTCAATACAAGTGGATACCACATGCGAACTGATACCTCATTTTAGGACCCCTGCGCATTTAAATAGAGCCATTTTTTGTTAATTCTGCCATTATCCAGAAATCGAGTTTTCATGTACGCGCACTTTCCAATGATGTAATACACATTGGTATAGTCTAAATACGGCCGAAGGGCTTTGTCCGCAAGAGAAAATTCACGATGGTACTGTCTAAATTAATATCATCGATCGACACGACGAGCTCACTCGCACGACATAATGCACAATGGTGCAGTCTAAATTATTAACATGATCGACGTAATGAAATGTGACACTGCAGACGCACATTCTGGTTGACTGCTTTTGACAGCGCTTGTTGTTGAAACCTCCACGTGGGAAGCGTGAAACTTGCTTTGCGTGCGCAAACTGTTATTACATGTTCTTATAATAAATATTCATAATATCGAAAGGAATTCTTGTGGTCCCATTCACTTGCGTCATATATGGTTGCGTGTAACCCGTTTAGTGGGGCATAGGTTTATTTATATATTATGCAATTCCGGATACATAAATATTGCGGTCTATTTAATCGTTTCTATCGAAATACACTTTAGTTTTTCGTAAATTTTCGAAAAAATAGATTGAAAACAAATATTTCGGGACCGAAAAATACCCCATGCGCGTCTATTAGGGCATGGGCGTCAATAAGGACATTTACGGTCTTCTTAGAATATCAATATTGTAACACAATTGACACAATTACAAAAATATCAACAACCATTACAAATTAAAAGAAACATACACATTTGTTTGATGGAAGTCTTGGGCAATGACAAAGCTATATTTTTAATGTTGATAATTTTAATGTTACTGAGCATATTGTTGTATTGTGATTGTATATCAGTATTGAAATGAACACAAATAAGTAACTGTAGAATCAAATTTAGGACAATAACAACAAAAACATCATCCTCACATCAGTATGTGAACAGAAATGACTGATCACAATACTTCGCTAGATACAAGTGGATACCACATGCGAACTGATACCTTAGGTGTAAAGTCGATAAATATGATTTGATGTTTACTTAAATGAAACCTTACATTTATATCAGTTATGCCTATAATACATGTGCCTAAATTATAAAAGATTCAGTATAATAATATATTATATTTCGGAATCAACATTGAGTACATCAAATTATAAGTTGTATACATGTATGCAGAGCTCCAGATAAGACGCGTATCCGCGAATTTAAGCATTGAAAATAAAGAAAAACGCATTGAAAATCTGCCCAGCGCATAACGTTACGCATTGCAAATCTCGGTACGTATTTTTATTCGCCTAAACTGCGTAACCGGTTCAGCTAATGGTTCAAGTTAGCCTTTGAATCGATTAAAAGTGAATAAAGCGAATCTTTCTACTCAAAATGGCTTCGCATTGTGTATGTGGGTCGAAAACGGAACGTTTTAAGCCCATTCAGCCAGTTCCAGTAAGCAATATCTTGAAAAATGTTAATAAGAATGAGTTTTATGATGCTTCTCCTATTTAAAAGGTGGTAAGTGGCGATGTTATTGTCACAGCAGTTGAAAAATCGAACAGGAAACACAAGCATCATGTGAGTGCAAAATTGTATGAAAAATTGCTGTAATCCTGAAAAGAAATTATCATTGGCTAATTGTCAAGCAGGAAGGACCAGAAATCAGGTTACCTTGTAGGATTTGCACTGAAAAAAAAGTACGAAGTATCTGGGCAAATGACTACTACTACTTTGCTAAGTAAATGTTATGTTTTGATAGACCTACAGATTATTGTTTACATTCTATTTATTCCATTTGCCAATACAAGCACATAAAATACTCTTGATCTTGTATAAAAAATGAAAATACCCTTTAAATTTCTCAAATACCCTTAAAAGCTGACAGACTGGGGGTAAAATACCCTTTAACCAAAAAATCAGGGGGTAAAATACCCTTTAACCAAAAAATCAGGCAGTAAAATACCCTTTAACCAAAAAAAACGGGGCAAAATACCCTTTAGGCTAAAACCTCATCTGGAGCTCTGCATGTATGTCCCCTATACTTTTGAAAAAAAAGTACATCTTGTGTTTATATTAAACTTTTGAAAATTATTAGAAAATGACGTATATTTTCACTATTTTTGGAAAATTATTTCAAAATGACAAGTATTTTTGCAAGATCTAAAAATTTGGCTACTAATTTTTATTTCCTATCGCTAATTTAGTATTGATAGAGCGTCATATAAATGTTTTTTTATGTAATTACAAAATATATTATATTCTATTCATTATTCTTTCAGAATATGCACAAAAGTGACACTTATTTCGGAGTCAGTGAAAAACCGTTCAACAGACCTCCAGCAACTGTCTGCCAAACTTCAAACTCTCCTAGAAGATATAAAGAAGCTTCAAACTAATTGGGAGACAAACATTCAGTCTTTGCAGGGTTCATACGATGAACAGTTACAAAAAGTATGGGAAACCCGCAGGAAAATAAATGCAGCTCTTGATGAAATAGAAAAAACCACCCTGAAGCAAATGAAAGAAACACTGAATAGCCTTCAAGCTTCCCTCAATAATGACGTGGAAAACTGTACGAGGCTTCAAGATGAAGTAAAACAACTCCGTGAAGCCATGCAGGACATCAGTGATAAGAGCAAGGAGGAACTCTCCTTTATAGCCAGCAAGAAATGCCTGGATAAGATACAACAGTCAGAAGCATATCTGAAGGAGAAATCTGTTCAAGTTGAACATTCACTTTCATTCCATGAAAACAGTGTGATTGAGCAGTACTTGTCCAAGCTGTCAGGTCTGGGGAGGATTGTACACAGTACTCAGACACTGACAGTACAGGGAAATCCTGACCAGGCATTTACTGTGAAGCACAAGTCTGAGTATAATGTGACAGTATCAGGTGATTCAAGCCAGTTATGCTGTATCACAGGCATCTGTGCACTCTCAAATGGTCAGATCCTTGTTGCTGACAATATTAATAATAGAGTAAAGCTGCTGGACCAGCAGTACCAGGTGGTCAGTGTCAGTGACATGTCTGCTTATCCACTGGACATGTGTCAGATCTCTCCATGTGAAGTGGCTGTCACTGTGAATGATCTAGGTAACACTCATGAGGTCCAGTTTATATCTGTCAACAATGGGCAGCTGGTAAAGAGCAATAAGCTTCAGTTACAACATTCCTGTAGAGGTATTGCCCACCACAATGGAGACCTGTATGTCACTGATAATACTGCACTGTACAAGTACACTTTGAGTGGGAAACTGGTCAGCAAGCTGTATGAGGATACATCAGGTAGGTCTACAGGTAAGAATCATGGTGGATTCATTTTAGATTTTAATATCATGTAATTGTAAGACCACCTGGTTGTACAAGGTACACATGTGAATTCTGCAGTTAAACATGATTTTCGTTATCTAGTTTAGGCCAGAGTTTGTTTTATTTCTTGGTTCTCGTACATTTTTGGAAAAGTGTCCGGTTTGAGGAGGGAAAAAAATTAAAATACAAATAAACAAGATCTGTCAGAAGACAGTGCACTCGACTATTCTAAGTATTTCAGTTGGTACATATTTTGGATAGTGAAAGGGACATAAATTTGTTAAAATACAATATTTGTAAGTGAAGCCTTGTATATTTTATAAATGTTTGGAACAAAAACTTTAACCACAAAGTCCAGGGATCTCACTAGGATTTTAAAATAGGAGTCCTGGGACTCCTCCCCCCTAAAAAGTAGGAGTCCCAAATAGAAAATAAAGTTAAAAGTTAAGTATGTGACGCGCGTGAGTGAATGGAATTTTTACAATTTATACAATATATGAAAGTTATAAATAAAATAATAATAATAATAATGTTATTTTTATTATTATTATTATTTGGTTATGTAATCAAAACAATATTTTTGTACCAATAATTAATCTTAAAACAGGCAAATTCTGGACAATAAGCAATTGATGGTCTAAACTTGTTGATTGATTCGTTATGTGTAGGCCTAGTAAAAAGTTATGATGCGGTGATTACAGTACAACAGGCAGGTACCAAAGCATAAGTTACTGTCAAGTACACTAATTGTGAAACAGGTTAACAAGAAAACAAACATGTTAAAAAGGAGCAATTATTGGTGATATTAAACACCAAAATATGTGTTTGCATGTGTTTTACAAATGTTTGTGATCGGAAAAGTCGGGGACGAAAATTTTCACGAGGCAATATAAATTAATGAAATCAGCTGAAGCTGTTTCTCACTCATTTTAACAATGCTGTTTGTTTCAATTTGTCAACTATTTTCTAATTGTTCTTAATTGAGGACGCCTTTTGTCACATTTCGGCGATTTAGCACATTCTGATTGACTTGTTGATTAACGCACATCAATGAGTGACAAATGTAATTTACCAATGAAAATTAACAGTAACTGTCTAGAATGCTGTGGACGGAGCTAAGGGACTGCTGTGGGCGGAGCTAAAGCACAAAGACTTTGACAGCTGCAGTGTGCACTGGGGCCAATATTGATTGTTATCGCGAGTACTGCCGAGTTTACTGCAGGCACTCATGTATGTGTTAAATAACAGGGTATACGCAGTAATCAAAAAAGCATGCGTCTCATGGACTCTTGGCATGGGTTTGACATGCGTCCTTTTGAAAAAATATGCGTCCAAATACGCTTGATTTTGTGTTTCCGAGATTCCTGAAAGTCTATGTTAAAAGTGTGCTAACTCTGTCAAAATACAAAACAGAGTTACGGGTAATGTTGCCCCTGATACTAGAGCTGATGACAAAGGTTAGTTCCAAGTTTCAAGTGAATAACTTATGTAGCTGTTAAGTAACAAACCTTTTGAATATAACCTTCAACCAGAAAATTTATGTGAAAAAGGGGCATACCTCTGTCAAAATACAAAACATAGTTATGTTGCCCCTGATACTAGAGTTGATGACAAATGTTAGTTACAACTTTCAAGTGAATAACTTATGTAGTTTTGAAAAAACCAAACGTTTGAATATAAACTTTAAACAGAAAATCTAAGTGCAAAGGGGGCATAACTATGTCAAAATACAAAATAGAGTTATGGGTAATGTTGCCCCTGGTACTAGAGTTGAAGATAAAGGTTCGTTCCAAGTTTTAACTGAATAACGTATGTAGTTTTGAAGTCACAAAACTTTTGAATATAAACTTAAAACAGAAAATCTATATGAAAAAGAGACATAACTCTATCAAAATACCAAACATAGTTATGGGGAATGTTCACTCTGATACTGGAGTTGATGACAAAGGTGTATTCCAAGTTTCAAGTGAATAGCTTTTGTAGTATTTAAGTTACAAAACTTTTGAATATTAACTTTAACCAGAATATCTATGTGAAAAGGGGGCATAACTCTGTCAAATACAAAACAGAGTTATGGCGAATGTTGCCCTTGGTACTGGAGTTGATGACAAAGGTTAGTTCCAAGTTTCAAGTTAATAATTTATGTAGTTTTGAAGTTACCAAACTTTTGAATATAAACTTTAAACAGAAAATATAAGTGAAAAGAGGGCATAACTCTGTCAAAATACAAAATAGAGTTATAGGTAATGTTGGCTCTGGTACTAAAGTTAAAGGTTAGTTCTAAGTTTCAAGTGAATAAGTTATGTAGTTTTGAAGTTACAAAACTTTTGAATATAAACTTTAAACAGAAAATCTATGTGAAAAAGGGACATAACTCTTAAAAAATACAAAATAGAGTTATGTGAAATATTCACCCTGATACTGGAGTTGATGACAAAGGTATATTCCAAGTTTCAAGTGAATAGCTTTTGTCGTATTGCAGTTACAAAACGTTTGAATATTAACTTTAACCAGAAAATCCATTTGAAAAAGGGGCATAACTCTGTCAAATACAAAACAGAGTTATGGGAAATGTTGCCCTTAATACTGGAGTTGATGACAAAGGTTAGTTCCAAGTTTCAAGTGAATAACTTATGTAGTTTTGAACTCACAAAACTTTTGAATAAAAACTTTAACCAGAAAATCGAAGTGAAAAAGGGGCATAAATCTGTCAAAATACAAAACATAGTTATGGGGAATGTTGCCCCTGACACTGGAGTTGATGACAGAGGTTAGTTCCAAGTTAGTTTCAAGTGAATAACTTTTATAGATTTGAAGATACAAAACTTTTGAATATAAACTTTAACCAGAAAATATATGTGAATAAGGTGCATAACTCTGTCAAAATACAAAACAGAGTCTAGGGAATGTTGCCCTTGATACTGGAGTTGATGACAAAGGTTAGTTACAAGTTTCAAGTGAATAACCTATGTAGTTTTGAAGTTACAAGACTTTAGAATAAAAACTTTAACCAAAGTCAGACGCATACGCCGACGCCGGGGGTAGTAGGATAGCTCACATATTATTCGAATAGTCGAGCTTAAAACAACAATACAGAATGGAGTAAATTAATGACTAGAAAATTTTACAAATGCAAATGGGCAGTGACATTAAAATTGTTATGCTTTATTACTTACAAAAAAACATATCAGACAACCTAAATGTAATCACTGTTTGATAAACATGACATTAATACCAACTAGAATTGTCACAAGAGTGACGGATACACATCCACAATATGGCCTTGTCACAAAACTATGGCAACCATTCGAAAGAAAAAGGACAGAGAGAGAATGCTTCAATTTGTAAATGGTCAACAGTGTATTTGGAAAAATTTCAATAGGAGTCATAACTCTGTCAAAATTTAGTGGTTTGTAACCAAAGGTGAACTTGACCTGTATTTTATGAGGCTACACATGTGTACCATTCATTATTTAAATATGTCAAGCCATTTTTGAGTCATCATCAGGAAACCATGTTTTTAGGGAATTTAAGTAAAATAAAGGGCCATAACTCTGTCACAATTTAGTGGTTTGTAACCAAAGTCGAACTTGACCCATATTTTATGATGATGCACATGTATAATAAGAATTATTTGAATATGTCTACCCATTCTTGACTTATCGTCTGGAAATCAGGTTTTTAAAGGATTTTTAAGTCGAAAAGGGGCCATAACTCTGTCAAAATTTTGTGGTTTGTAACAAGCATCGCACTTGACTTGTATTCTATGATGTTACGCATGTGTACCTAACATTATCTGAATATGTCAAGCATTTCTTGAGTAATGAGTTATTCTCCAGTAAACATGTTTTTAACTCTGTCAAAATTTAGTGGTTTCTAACCAACATCGAAAAGTATTCTATGATGTTACACCTGTGTACCAAAAATTATTTGTCAAGACTTTCTTGAGTTATCATCCAGAAACCAAAAACCAACAGACGGACGGACAGACAAGCTCACTGCAAAATACCCTCCCCCCCTTAAACTTCGTTTGAGGGGATGTAATAATATAATGTTATTAATTAGTTGAATTCATATTGGCCTTGTTATTGGGCTGAAGACAGCCGTATTGGCCTGAGGCTGTAGGAAACAGGGGCTAATACGGCCGTCTGAAGCCCAAAAACAAGGCCAATATAAATTCAACTAATTAATGACCATTTTATTAATTAACTTTATAATATTATGCAGCATATTTCAGTTTTAATAGTATCAGAACTATTGTTTCGATATAAATAGAAATAGTATGCAGCATCGTTCAGTTTTAATAGTACAAGTTAGAACTATCATAACTATTGTTTTGATAGGCGATATAAATAATAAAATGTAACAACGCCAGCATAAATTATTTACTATGTTTTTATTCTTGTAACTGTGTAATGTGAAATATAACAACCAAACAGTACATAAAATATTTGCTAAAATAAATTTATAGATAAAGTCACAAAAGGTTTAACACCCACAATCGATATGCACTTTTATCTGACCGAGTCTTGCCAAACCTGCCAGTATTCACCAACACATTCTATAACCATTCTGACTGAGTCTTGCCAAACCTGCCAGTATTCACCAACACATTCTATAACCATTATGACCGAGTCTTGCCAAACCTGCCAGTATTCACCAACACATTCTATAACCATTCTGACCCAGTCTTGCCAAACCCGTCAGTATTCACCAACACATTCTATAACCATTCTGACCGAGTCTTGCCAAACCTGCCAGTATTCACCAACACATTCTATAACCATTCTGACCCAGTCTTGCCAAACCCGTCAGTATTCACCAACACATTCTATAACCATTCTGACCGAGTCTTGCCAAACCTGCCAGTATTCACCAACACATTCTATAACCATCCTGACCAAGTCTTGCCAAACCTGCCAGTATTCACCAACACATTCTATAACCATTCTGACTGAGTCTTGCCAAACCTGCCAGTATTCACCAACACATTCTATAACCATTCTGACCAAGTCTTGGCAAACCCGTCAGTATTCACCAACACATTCTATAACCATTCTGACCAAGTCTTGCCAAACCTGCCAGTATTCACCAACACATTCTATAACCATTCTGACCGAGTCTTGCCAAACCTGTCAGTATTCACCAACACATTCTATAACCATTCTGACCAAGTCTTGCCAAACCTGTCAGTATTCACCAACACATTCTATAACCATTCTGACCGAGTCTTGCCAAACCCGTCAGTATTCACCAACACATTCTATAACCATTCTGACCGAGTCTTGCCAAACCTGTCAGTATTCACCAACACATTCTATAACCATTCTGACCGAGTCTTGCCAAACCTGCCAGTATTCACCAACACATTCTATAACCATTCTGACCGAGTCTTGGCAAACCTGCCAGTATTCACCAACACATTCTATAACCATTCTGACCAAGTCTTGCCAAACCTGTTAGTATTCACCAACACATTCTATAACCATCCTGACCGAGTCTTGCCAAACCTGCCAGTATTCACCAACACATTCTATAACCATTCTGACCGAGTCTTGGCAAACCTGTCAGTATTCACCAACACATTCTATAACCATTCTGACCAAGTCTTGCCAAACCTGTTAGTATTCACCAACACATTCTATAACCATTCTGACCGAGTCTTGCCAAACCTGTCTGTATTCACCAACACATTCTATAACCATTCTGACCGAGTCTTGCCAAACCTGTCTGTATTCACCAACACATTCTATAACCATTCTGACCTAGTCTTGCCAAACCTGCCAGTATTCACCAACACATTATATAACCATTCTGACTAAGTCTTGCCAAACCTGCCAGTATTCACCAACACATTCTATAACCATTCTTAGACTTAAAAATAAAGAATAGACTCTGACTCCAGAAAATATACTCATGTCTAATTCACCAAAGCATTTTGTTTAAGAATATTCTTAAAAAGTCCAAGTATGCTCCAGCGTATGCTTAAGACATTCTTGAAAATTTAAAGATGACGACTAGATGTGAAAGAACATATAACTTACTTAGTTTTTAAGAACATTTTCTAATTCCTTATGTTTAGCCTTCCACCAGCCTCTTTTCAGCTGAATGCTCTCTTGTCAGTGTGAAGATGCTGTCGGCGAGTTGACAGAGCAAACGCTCAGCTAACTCGCCCATTCCCTTCCCTTTCTGACGTGCATCCAGCATCCAATTTTATTCCAAATATTAACAAATCATTTCATCATGTGAAATTCATATCAACAAACCATAAATTTGTCAAGGGAAGTAAATTATGTTTTCGTGGTCGATGTCGTCTGGAGTATATTATTCGTCACTCTGTAGATTCGGTCCAACACTTTAATAAGGACGAATGTTGCCCTTGCTAACATTATTTTGAGGGAGTGCTACATTTATAAACTTTTAGTAAAAAATACAAAGTGCCAAGTTAAATATGCTTAGCGTTTTCAAAATGGCGTCAAAAACTTGCCAGCTCGTATAAGGCCGAGCTAATCCTGAATCCTGATTGGCTGAATCTCATATTGGCCACGTTTTTCCATATTTGCCGAGTTTTTTTTCCGTATTGGCCGACTTTTGAATTTTTTTGGCGAGGTTTACATCGTATCAAGCGAACAAACTGACCAGAGTCTCGTCTAATATTATACAGTTAATTAATAATAGTAACAGTGAAAGGCATTGCTTATCATATAAAAACTACTGTTCAAATATGCTAACACTTAAACATAATACATAACATTAACTTAATCACTGCATGATAGACATGACATTAATAACAATAATAGTCACATTAAAAGGCAGTCATTCACATATAAAAACTACTGTTAAAATATGCTTACACTTAAAACACAGAACGTCAGATATAGCTGGGCACTGGCCATATTATATGTATAACAGCATGTTTAATAAAGTGAAAACTAACTGAATATATATTATTAATAAATCAATATAGACCAATGAAATTTGTTATTATAATATTTATATAAAATTATAAATGTGCATTTAATACAATTATTCTAAGATCTTAATTTGTTTTACTGAGTATTTTCTTCTGACTAAGTGTTTTATAAAATAACAGAGAGCAGAACATGTTAATCATACAGTGATATACAGACACAATGCATGTAACATAAAATTTTGTCATTTCTTCAGCATTTTTTTACATGGTAATTTTTACAATATCGAGTACAATCAACAATTATATATTGTTTTGCTTTTTGGAAAAAATCGGGTCGGCGGATCCGAGAACCAAGAAAAAAAACACTCTCGCCTTATGAAAGAGTACTTCTGTGTGTTACTGTTAGAACATAGCATGTATATACATAGAATGTGTTAGTGTTCTGTTAGAACATAGCATGTATATACATAGAATGTGTCAGTGTTCTGTTAGAACATAGCATGTATATACATAGAATGTGTTAGTGTTCTTATTCTTTAACATTAATTCAGGTGCATATGAGTACATCAAACTTTCATTCAATTTACTAATGCAGGTTCTTCCAGTTATACTTAAAATCTATTATTGAATTTTATGCAGAATTGTTATTATCTATGTTGTAAACCAAACACACATTAAAGAAAATACGTCACTGCAGTTTTTTATAAACATTATTAAAGTATTTAAATATCTTGATGTAACTCTGTTTTGCAGTATATAGATGTGCTGTGAGCCCCACAGGTGACGTGATCTATGTGACCAGCTATGCCCAGCACAAGCTCCTCACCCTGGCCAGGGATGGGTCAGTGCTGAACAGCTTCACTGACCCTGAACTACAAGGCCCATGGGGTGTTAATGTAACACCTGCTGGCCAGGTGTTGGTCTGTGGACACTACTCCCACACTGTCATTCAGGTTGATAGGGAGGGCAGACAGAAGCTGGCCACTCTGGCTACACAGAGGGATGGAGTGAGGAGCCCATGGTCAGTTGGCTCCAACAGGCACACGGCCTCCATCTTAGTGGGACAATCGCAGGGCAACACAATCCTGGTGTTTGAAGTGCAATAGCGCATTTCTACATTGATTAGATTTTTGTATAAATAACAGCGGCTCTTTCGACATTGTGACTTACATTTTATGTTTAACAGAAATGAGTTCACAGTTTCTATTTTAATACATTGTGTGACAACAGACAGATAGTCTTTCAGTTATAAAATAAACATTTGTACATAAATATAATATCAGAAATGCAATTTTAGACCATTTCATTTTTACATAGTTGATGTGTTTATCGAATACTGCAAAACATGCAATGTTATTTATAAAATAGTTGTTTATGAAATACATGTATGAAATACATTTTTACAATCATGATTATTTTTTGACTGCATAACGATTGGTTGACCTTTACACTGTATACAAATATTTATTTTTGACTGCATAACGATTGGTTGACCTTTACACAGTATACAAATATTTATAAGTCATGAACTTAAGTATAATTTATATTTATTATTTTTATATTTGTGTGAGTCAATAAAAAAGTATAAAAACTGGAAAATGTAATATTATCTGATGGCCACCTTGATGAACAGACAGGACAATGAATTATTCTAATTGTAAACAAGAGATGTTTGTAAAACATGTATGCCCCCAGGCCTTTTTCTGAACTTTTTGGGAAAAAGTACCTTGGTTAAATTGGGAAATTCACTAAGTAAAATTTTCAAAAATGGGAAAATTTTGTATCGCTAAATCATAAGTATAATGAAGAAATGTACAGTTTAAAATCAATAAATAAGAATTTAACAGCACTTATAATTTTAATTTAACTCTAAATAAGGAGCAGGGTGCAGCACCCTGTTATTCTGCTGTAGATCTTTCCCTACTATAAGTATGTTTATATTTCTAAAAAGAAAGCATCACCAAATCTGACCAACTTCCACCAAAATAAAATTGTGGGATCTACTGTCTACATGATGTAGTTTTAATGATGTGTTCATAAACATGGTGTAGTGCCTACACTACGTAGGTCGCGAAAATATGTCATAACTGAAATCTTTACTTCCTTATATTTAAATCCTTCCATTAACTGACACATCCACTTGTGTAAATAACAAAATATTTGCCCATAATTCATGTTAAATTTCATCATGATAGAGGACAAACAAATCATTTTTCTTTGTGTTACCCATTTTATTACACAGCTATCAGAGTGTTCTCCCCTTGTAAACAATGTCAACGATAAAATTAGAGGATATCAAAATGTAAAGCCAGTGTGAAAAAATCGGCTGTAAAGTATTGAACAAATCTTATTTTCACTTTCATTTTCGAAAAAAAAATACAGATTTTTTACAATTGGGAATCTTTGGGTCAGAATTGGGAAAAATAATGCATATTTGGCATTGAGAACGGGTCCGACTATCGGACCCGTGAGAGCAGTAGAAAAAGGCCTGGCCCCCCGACTTGCAGCGAAGTCGTGAATATGTGCAATTGTTAACAATTTTTTTCAATATTGTATGTGCACATTAACACATGGGGAGGAAACTGAAGTTGATGCTTTATAAAGTAAATATAAAGCTAAAAGAAAGATAGAATATAATTATGAATTTATTTGTACAGTCTATTATATGAGGATACCTGTTTTCTGTTTGATTTAAACATCAAATAGGCCAAAACATCTCTGGATATCCTGCAGAAACAAAATGGTCTACTGAGAAAACAGTTTTCATGTTACAAGCCCCTGTGACCTTGACCTTTGACCTGTTGACCTCAAAATTGATAGGCATCTTTCTTTCCTCCCGAGTAACGAGCATACTAACTTGGATGATCGTAGGTCACAGGGTATTCTACATATCATGCGGAAAGGAAATGGTCAACAGAGGAAAAAGTTTTCATGTTACAAACCTCTGTCACCTTGACCTTTAACCTGCTGCCCTCAAAATTGATAGGCGTCTTCCTTTCCTACTGAGTAACCAGCATACGAACTTAAATGATCGTAAGTTAAAGCGTTCTCTAGATATCGTGCGGAAACGAATTTCATGTTACAAGCCCCTGTGACCTTGACCTTTGACCTGTTGACCTCAAAATCAATAGGCGTCTTCCTTTCCTCCCAAGTAACAAGTATACCAAAGAAAATGATTGTAGGTCAAAGCGTTCTCTTGATAACGCGCGGAAACGAAAAGGTCTACGGACAGACCGACCGTCCGACCGACCGACGCAACGGTGCAAAGCAATATACCCCCACTTCTTCGAAGGGGGCATAATTATGTCAAGGTCTAGGTCAAAGTGAGGTTGGGTGATATAGGTGGATTGGAAATGGTCATTATACACAAGCAAATATTGTTTAAATATGCTAGATGAAACAGTAAAATCTAGAGAACCAAGAAATAGCCCATTTGAAATATTAAAAGTCCAAATTAGGTCAAGTTCACAGTGAGATTGGGTGATATGGGTAGATTAGGAATGGCCATAAGAAACAACTGTGTAAGTATCCAAGTGTTGTAGCAAGCAGTGTAAGGAACACTGTGTAAGTATCATAGTGTTGTAGCAAGCAGTGTAAGGAACAACTGTGTTAGTATCCAAGTGTTGTAGCAAGCAGTGTAAGGAACAACTGTGTTAAGTATTCAAGTGTTGTAGCAAGCAGTGTAAGGAACAACTGTGTAAGTATCCAAGTGTTGTAGCAAGCAGTGTAAGGAACAACTGTGTAAGTATCCAAGTGTTGTAGCAAGCAGTGTAAGGAACAACTGTGTAAGTATCCAACTGTTGTAGCAAGCAGTGTAAGGAACACCTGTGTAAGTATCCAAGTGTTGTAGCAAGCAGTGTAAGGAACAACTGTATAAGTATCCAAGTGTTGTAGCAAGCAGTGTAAGGAACAACTGTGTAAGTATCCAAGTGTTGTAGCAAGCAGTGTAGGTGCTAAACAAAACAGTAACTTCTAGTTACCCTCGTAAGGACGGCGGGACAGAAAGATAGGACAATCACTATAAGCCTCCAGCATTAAGATGCCAGGGGCATACACATTTGGCTCATCCTACCTGTCAAACCTATGGAACAGTGGAGAGATGATGCAGTATCGCTTCTCAACGCTGCTGAAGTGTTGGCGAACCACCTCACTGAGATCGACTCTGTCTCGGAACTGTCGCATCAACTCCGAAAACTTTATAAAACTGTCAATAGAAAACATTTTTTTCTGTAAATCATTACGCATGTGTGCTTCAATGTTTTTTTCTTAACATTATAACTAAAAATTATTTCAAAACAAAGTGAAAATGTTTATAAGGCAATAGAACAAAATTGATGAATAAGATTATAATTTAACAAGAGCTGTTTCACGACAGCGCGCTCCACTATTCATACATAATTGTTAGAGTTATGGGCCTTGGTCAGTGACCTTACATAATGTGCCAGAAGACATCTGTGAAGTTTCAACTGAATATCTGTAGTAGTTACAGATATATGTACTTGCATGCAAACTTTATCCTCAATATTTCCAAGTACAGAAAGTGGTATAATTCTGCTAAAATGAGGATTATGGGCCTTGGGCAATGACCCTGAAGACATGTGTGAACTTGTGAAGTTTCAATTGAATATCTGAAGTAGCTACAGAGATATGAACTAGCACGCAAACTTTAACCTCAATTTTCCTAGCTATAGAGATATGAACTAGCACGCAAATTTTAACCTCAATTTTCCTAGCTATAGATATAAGAACTAGCACACAAACTTTAACCTCAATTTTCTAAGTACAAAAAGGAGCATAACTTTGCTAAATTGCAGTTCCGAGTTACGGGCCTTGGTCAGTGACCTTACATAATAACCCTGAAGACATGTGTAAAGTTTTAATTGAATATCTTTGGTAGATATAGAGATATGTACTTGTTGCTTGCAAACCTTAGCCAGAGCATTAGGCCAAGTAGAAAAGTTAGGACAATTTGGTGAATAGCCAAACTAAAAACTCTTGTGATATACGATACAATGAACGCTACTGGCCTTGGCAAAGTTACTTCAAAATCATTGATTTATATCTGTTCCCTCACTTCTTCATATTTTAAACCCAGTAAAATAGTTGTAAATTCATATTTCCAACTCCATGGCCAAGGACCATTCTAAAGCCTTAATAGTGCATTGATCAACACCTTCAGTCAAATTAATCCAATAAAAGTCCAATTATAGTCTTATCGGTCAGGACTGTGCTCAATGTTTACATATCGGTCAGGACTGTGCTCAATGTTTACATATCAGTCAGGACTGTGCTGAATGTTTACATATTGGTCAGGACTGTGCTGAATGTGTACATATCGGTCAGGACTGTGCTGAATGTTTACATATCGGTCAGTACTGTGCTCAATGTTTACATATCGGTCAGGACTGTGCTCAATGTTTACATATCGGTCAGGACTGTGCTCAATGTTTACATATCGGTCAGGACTGTGCTCAATGTTCACATATCAGTCAGGACTGTGCTCAATGTTTACATGTCGGTCAGGACTGTGCTCAATGTTTACATATCCATCAGGACAGTGCTCAATGTTTACATATCGGTCAGGACTGTGCTCAATGTTTACATTTCGGTCAGGACTGTGCTGAATGTTTACATATCGGTCAGGACTGTGCTCAATGTTTACATATCCGTCAGGACAGTGCTCAATGTTTACATATCAGTCAGGACTGTGCTCAATGTTTACATATCAGTCAGGACTGTGCTCAATGTTTACATATCGGTCAGGACTGTGCTCAATGTTTACATATCGGTCAGTACTGTGCTCAATGTTTACATATCGGTCAGGACTGTGCTCAATGTTTACATATCAGTCAGGACTGTGCTCAATGTTTACATATCGGTCAGGACTGTGCTCAATGTTTACATATCGATCAGGACTGTGATGAATGTTTACATATCCGTCAGGACTGTGCTCAATGTTTACATATCAGTCAGGACTGTGCTCAATGTTTACATATCCGTCAGGACTGTGCTCAATGTTTACATATCAGTCAGGACTGTGCTCAATATCGGTCAGGACTGTGCTGAATGTTTACATATCGGTCAGGACTGTGCTCAATGTTTACATATCGGTCAGGACTGTGCTCAATGTTTACATATCGGTCAGGACTGTGCTCAATGTTTACATTTCGGTCAGGACTGTGATCAATGTTTACATATCGGTCAGGACTGTGCTCAATGTTTACATATCGGTCAGGACTGTGCTCAATGTTTACATATCGGTCAGGACTGTGCTCAATGTTTACATATCCGTCAGGACTGTGCTCAATGTTTACATATCAGTCAGGACTGTGCTCAATGTTTACATATCGGTCAGGACTGTGCTCAATGTTTACATATCCGTCAGGACTGTGCTGAATGTTTACATATCCGTCAGGACTGTGCTCAATGTTTACATATCGGTCAGGACTGTGCTCAATGTTTACATATCGGTCAGGACTGTGCTGAATGTTTACATATCAGTCAGGACTGTGCTCAATGTTTACATATCGGTCAGGACTGTGCTCAATGTTTACATATCGGTCAGGACTGTGCTCAATGTTTACATATCCGTCAGGACTGTGCTCAATGTTTACATATCGGTCAGGACTGTGCCCAATGTTTACATATCGGTCAGGACTGTGCTCAATGTTTACATATCGGTCAGGACTGTGCTCAATGTTTACATATCGGTCAGGACTGTGCTCAATGTTTACATATCCGTCAGGACTGTGCTCAATGTTTACATATCGGCCAGGACTGTGCTCAATGTTTACATATCGGTCAGTACTGTGCTCAATGTTTACATATCGGTCAGGACTGTGCTCAATGTTTACATATCCGTCAGGACTGTGCTCAATGTTTACATATCAGTCAGGACAGTGCTCAATGTTTACATATCAGTCAGGACTGTGCTCAATGTTTACATATCGGTCAGGACTGTGCTCAATGTTTACATATCGGTCAGGACTGTACTCAATGTTTACATATCGGTCAGGACTGTGCTCAATGTTTACATATCGGTCAGGACTGTGATGAATGTTTACATATCCGTCAAGACTGTGCTCAATGTTTACATATCAGTCAGGACTGTGCTCAATGTTTACATATCGGTCAGGACTGTGCTCAATGTTTACATATCCGTCAGGACTGTGCTGAATGTTTACATATCAGTCAGGACTGTGCTCAATGTTTACATATCGGTCAGGACTGTGCTCAATGTTTACATATCGGTCAGGACTGTGCTCAATGTTTACATATCCGTCAGGACTGTTCTCAATGTTTACATATCGGTCAGGACTGTGCTCAATGTTTACATATCGGTCAGGACTGTGCTCAATGTTTACATATCGGTCAGGACTGTGCTCAATGTTTACATATCGGTCAGGACTGTGCTCAATGTTTACATATCGGTCAGGACTGTGCTCAATGTTTACATATCGGTCAGGACTGTGCTCAATGTTTACATATCGGTCAGGACTGTGCTCAATGTTTACATATCGGTCAGGACTGTGCTCAATGTTTACATATCGGTCAGGACTGTGCTCAATGTTTACATATCGGTCAGGACTGTGCTCAATGTTTACATATCGGTCAGGACTGTGCTCAATGTTTACATATCGGTCAGGACGGTGCTCAATGTTTACATATCGGTCAGGACTGTGCTCAATGTTTACACATCGGTCAGGACTGTGCTCAATGTTTACATATCGGTCAGTACTGTGCTCAATGTTTACATATCGGTCAGGACTGTGCTCAATGTTTAGATATCGGTCAGGACTGTGCTCAATGTTTACATATCGGTCAGGACTGTGCTCAATGTTTACACATCGGTCAGGACTGTGCTCAATGTTTACACATCGGTCAGGACTGTGCTCAATGTTTACATATCGGTCAGGACTGTGCTCAATGTTTACATATCGGTCAGGACGGTGCTCAATGTTTAGATATTCAGGGAGTGCTGAATCCTGCTTTTTGATGCAAGAAAATTGCAATTTACAAATTTTTGACTCGAGCAAATAATCTGAGTGGCATCATTTTGATGCAATTTCTCCCCATAGGCCAACATCAAAGGCACTAGAAAATTATGTATTTTTATCATATTTATGTCTTTGTTTTGCAACCTCTTCAAGTTTATTCACCTTTACTATCACAAAGTGACAAACTACCATTTGCAGAGCATTTTAATAAATAAGCAGAAATAACATTCCCTTGACTTCAGTATTTTGACCCCTGACATTTTTATTCTGGCCCTGGTTTGAAATTTCAAAATCTATTGAAATCCCTGACAGTGCATTGGCCACCACTGACTTGAGACCAGAAGCCTTCAGTATTTCTCCAAGACTGCAACACGGTGTGGATTTATCGATGTGCGGATCATCAGGGCCATATGGCTGACTGCAAGTACAACATACATACTGACCCTTTAATACTTTCAACGCTATCCCCAGGGCTTCCATTAAAGGAAGTTTGGGAGTAATTTAGTCCCAGTTTTTGTCACAGGACTTCCAAAATTACAGGCATGGAAGTTGCAGATCTTCCAAAATTTCAGCCATGCAAGTTCCATCATGTAAGGATGAACAGGTTAGAAGAACAAATAAGTAATGTATCTAAATGTTAACATCTTTCACTGAATAAATTGGCATATAAACACTTGATGAAAAAGAACTGGCCTTAAAAACACCTTGAATTTTAAACAGTACATAATTTCATTTCTGAAATGCTCAGTACTTGTGTATACTGTCAGAATTTCCAAATATTATGGCCAAAACTTCCAAATCAAGGGCCAGGAGTTCAAACTTCCAGTTTTCAAAAGTTAATCAAAGCCCTGTATAATTCCCTTTACTAGGGAGTAAATCTAAAGGAAATTGTGTTTTTCAAAATAACAAGGAAGGCAATCCAGTTAAGGATGCATTCACAACAATTACGAGTTGCTCCCCTTGGATTGTGATTTTTTTTTAAATCATGAAATCATTTGGCATGTGATGGTCTAATATCTCTAATATTAATCATCATCATCGTTGTCCTTCTCAGTTCTCCAGCTAGGATTGAAAAAGGGCAGGGTGCTAATTGCTAAAAAAAAGGGCACTTATTTTTCAAGGTGATATATGAATATATATGTGTAACAGGTTATATATTTGTTTTGTTTATTTTTTTTGCTTATTTTTTCATGTATATATATGTTATACATTTTCTTTGTAAGTTAATATATTTATACTAAATTATAAAATGTACTAAGCAATAATATATTTCTTAAAGTTTTCGTTCTATATAATATCACCCATACTAAATAGCTTAATATAATTATTAATATTTTTGTAATGCAACATACAGTCATATTTTTCAGCACCTCTATTTTAAGTTGTTTTTTTTAGGTAACTTTAACTGCATTTAATTAAAATATCTGCAAGAATTACCTGCACATATTATCAAATAGTCTATAGCTTGCATAAATATATCAAATGCATTATGTTGTATTTGCTTTATATACACATACATCCGAAATGTAATGTCCGAAAACATGTACAGTTCAAGTAATAATGTAGATGTCCTAAACGTTGGTATTTCAATAATTAACTTAAATATGTGACGGAAAACTTATTTAATATTTGTAAATAAAATAGAAAACATTCATATTTATAACATATTACAGTGTTTGACTGTTCAAGTAGTTTAATGATAGTAATATACAGTGGAAGATGATATAGCTTAGTAACAATAAACGAAGATACAAATTATCAGATTAGCATTACCATACATCAACAGTATTTTCAAAATAGATTTCTAAAAGCACACTTTCACGCTGTTTTGAGCTTATATTTATATTGGCATTACGGCACATCGACAGTTTTTAACGCCATCTTTTTTTTACAGGACACGGCTGTGGTCAAAAATATACATCATGAAACATTGTGTTTAACTTCTGTACACGCACCATTCCCACGAGCATTTCGTGACGTCGCTGACGTTAACAAATAGTTCGCGCGTTTGTAGCACAGCACGATTTTATCATCGAGATATGTAATTAATAATAAATTTTATGAGCAACATAATTAAAAAAATTTGGAAAAAATCATTTGCAGTCACGCTTTGACAGTCTATGTGAGAACCTTAAATTCATAATGGCTATTTAGGTATACAAACATAAAAATACCTTGAATTGCATTGAAATCAAAATTAATTTCTTATTCAATCCAACTGTTTAAACTTTGTTCATTAAAATACTACTTAGGCATTTACTCGTGGACTTGCTGACACCCATTCTGAGCAATAACAACATTTCTTTGATGCGCTTTCAATTAAACTGCCCGTTTGAGCGAAGTGCAAAACACGCCTTTGACGTAATGCCGACATCCGTTCGACGAGTAACTGCTCAAAACTGTAAAGTGTGTAGTCTGCAAATATGAAAATTACATTTAAAAGTTTTAGTGTTTGTGTGATTAATATATAATCATAATAAATATAAATAAAATATATTATTATATGGTAAGTGTTTAACTTATGTTTATTAGCGTACGAGCGATATGTGGGTTCGACACAATATATATTAATTGCCCATAGTCGATTTAAGTAATACTTTTGAATGATGCGAACAATACGAAACATTGGTGACACACATTTAATTTCCCATGATAAAAACGTGTTTTGCTAGAAATTCGCATTATATACTGCAAGGTTACGGACGCCTTACGGGAAACGTGCGTGTATTCACCAGGTGCAGAAAATCTGCATATACATTGACTAATTTGTGCACGGATACGTCCAGTGACGAAATGTTGAATCAATAGCCGAGATCGGCAAAATCAGTGAGTGCTTTACTCTGATCAAAGACGAGATAAGTGACGTAATACACACGTACAAGGGTCGGTATTTACAGTGAATTAAATGGTCGCAGCATGTATCTGTTTTGTCCATCGCATAGTACATGTACATGTATACAGACATATACGGCAAGACCGAGATTAAAACGGGCAGGGCGGGATCAAAGGCGGCAGGGCGGGGGTCAAGGGCAGCAGGGCGGGGGTCGAGGGTGGCAGGACGCTGCTCCCTGTCATTTAGGCCTAGCTGGAGCACTGCCTCATCATCACCATCAAAATCATCATCAGCATCAATCATGACCATTATAGGTGATCATCACAAAATTCTTATTTTGGAGGGGGTTAGATAGATATCTTTTATTCTCCATTACTCGACAGCTTAACATATTTACATAGGGAACTATAGGCAATAAAAAACAGCAACATATAATATAACCATGCATAGTTTGTACAGGTCAATTCATAAAAAAAAGCAATAAGATTAGTTTTATTCATTATTATCATTAAGCATATAAATGTGCAATTATATCAATTTTTATATCAATACACTGAACTTTATAGCGCTTGGCAGACATCAGTATGAAAGCTCGTCGCTAGGTGCCTTGGACGAAAGCGAAATGACAAGGCATCTATGCAGACAAACTAGCAGAATTCAAGCTCTCATTTATCGCATGAAATATTCTGCTTTCTTCATAGCTTTTGGCCGCTTTTAATCATGTCAATGAGAAATTTGAACGAATTTTAATACAAATGTTACCTGGATTCTATTACAGCTACATAAATAACAACTGGGATCCATTGTTCTGCACTGACAGTTTCACTGTCTTGTTCACTGCTAACTTCATTCCATAATTTTATTGCTTTTGACTTTACTGCTGCTGGTACAAAAAGTTCCACACAGTATTTTCCCAGAAGTGATGCCCTAGAAAAAATAAATAGCATGGTGTTTATCTGGTTATCTTGAATTAGTAATACATGTATATCAAGCCAATTAGTAATACATGTATAAGCAAAACTTAGTTCAATAAAACCTACTTTCTGCAAAACATACATTTCTTAGTATTTCTGATATATATCATATACTGTAAGCAGTGTTTTTGTCCAAGCCAATTTCGGGCCAAAATAAAGGCTCATACACAAAGTAAAAAGTATCATTTTTTCACAAATCCCCATACACAAAGTAAAAAGTATCATTTTTTCACAAATTTTCAATCAAATTTTCATAAAATTTCAATCAAAATTCACATTTGGCGAGTTTAAGTTTGACCTTTTGTCTGCTTTGTTTTTATTCCAAGCACAGGTTTTCTTCTAGACTGATTAAGATTTTGAAAGCATACAATATGTTCAAATTCAATTAAAATTGGCTACATCGTGTAATTTAACCCTTATAGAATAACTACATACAAAATAGGTTGAAATCTTATTTTCACAAAATTTGGTATTACTGTGCATTTTTTCGTTCACAAAGGACTGGAAAACAACACCGGTACCGTACCTATTCTCGAACATTTTGTTTTACCAAAGTGCATCAACGTCATTAGATTATGTGGTAACCACCTGTGCACTTGGCAAACAGTTATTCAAAAGATGCTTCAAAAACTTATATTTACTAGAGATGCAACGATTAAGCCATGGCTCGATTCGATATCAAACATCATTCAGCTGAATATGTCAATTTGAATAATGTTTCCTTTTTACAGGCTTTTTTCTGCATATTCATGTTTCATGATTTGCGATATATGACAAATTTTTATTTTTTATTAGGCCAACCTTAAAAAATTGTTTGTTTGCCATTGCCTACCCAAGGTTGATGAGCTTTCACAGGTTTGATAAAACACTATTTGAATTTCATTTTGATGTGGCCCATTACAAGCTAGGGTCTAGCTGATACAGTTATTAACCCAATGGCAAACGACCGAAATGAAAGAAGAGCAAGCTTTTAGTTAACCCCCCCTCCAAATGTGAATTTTCGGAATAAAAAAAAAATGGTTTGATTTAACAAAGAAAAAACTTTGGAGTCGGGACTGTTTCATCAGGTAGGTAGGCAATGGCAAACAAAGTTAATTTTAATTTTGGCCTTATTAATTCCATTGTATTGGTTAATGTGAATATAAATAAGTACACTGGAGAAATTAGGTGATGTTTCAAGTGTTCAGTATAACAGCAACCCTGATGCCATGATCAATTTACATAATAAATGTACACAAACACCATAATTTTAATTAACAGTTTTGCGACAAACCATCTATAAAATAATATTTGAAAGAGAATCGAGTTGAAACTGATAGATTTAGTATCAACAATCTAATCGGGCCATTTACAATCGATTTATTGATCGTCGAGAGAATCATTGCAGTATTTACTCGAGTATTTACTATTAAAATTTTGTTTTGTTAAATGTGATAAAAAATATGACTTTTTTAAGCATCTCACATACATGCATTATGTACTTATGTTGTAAAACAAAAAGAAAATTTTCCAAGAAAAACTTCCCTAAGCGCTCCCGTAACAGCTGCTTCTAAAAGACATGTGATAATCATGTGATACACCACCAGGGCCTTCCCCAGGCACCCCGGTCCCGAGAGGGGTGGTTTAGGGACCCTCCCTAAGTGGAAATTTTTGTCGCGGCATGTGTCAAATGACGTTATCTGGTGCGTTTTAGCTCTTAAAATTTAGGCAAACAGCTTTTCAATCGTAACAACTTTTGAACATAGTACTGATTGGATAATTGGTGAATTGTAAAGATCTTGATTAAAATTATACATCTATATAATACATGCTTTGTTCTGCAAAATGGCGGGAAAATTTAATCGTGCACGTCGTGCCTATGCGCATCAAATGTTAGTAAAGCACATGGTCCGTACATGCACGCTCTCCACACGTGGAACGCGACGTCGTGGTTGTCAGCAGACATTTAGCGCTCTTTTGTAGAAAACCTGGGTTTTACATGGCATGCATGTAAAACAAGACAGCTTTTTTTTACGAAACTACAACAGTAACACTGGATAGGCTTTTCCGATAACGATTTCATATTACAGGGATCTCATTAGGATTTTAAAGTACGAGTCCTGGGACTCCTTCCCCCTAAAAAGTAGGAGTCCCAAATAGAAAAGAAATAAAATTTAGGTGTGTGATGCGCGAAAGTGAATGGAATTTTTACAATTTATACATTTATGCAATATATCACAGTTATAAATAAAATAATAATCATGATAATAATAATTATTATTATTTATATTATTATTATTATTTATATTATTTTTATTGGGTTATGTAATTATAATGATAATATATCATACTTTATCATGTCTTATAAAACAATATTTTTGTACCAATAATTAATTTCAAAACAGGTCAATTCTGAACGATTAGCAATTGATGGCCTAAACTTGTTGACTGATTTGTAATGTGTAGGCCTTGTAAAAAGTTATGATGCGGTGATTACAGTAAAGCACAAGTTACTGTCAAGTAGAGTAATTGTGAAACAGGTTAACAACACAAGAATGTTAAAAGGAGCAATTATTGGTGATATTAAACACCAAAGTATGTGTTTGCATGTGTTGTACAAATGTTTGTGACCTGTAGATCTAAAATCGGCGACGAAAATATGTGACGTTGCAAAATTGTGTACTTAAATTACCGCCAATATTGTTAATTTATGTCTTTTTATAGGTGTTATATACTAGAAAGTTCCTTTATGTATGATTATTGATCGATGATTTTATATTCCTGTCAAAATTCAGCCGTAGATTTTCGTATAAAATTTATGTCAAAACAAAAACCCCTATAACCGTATTACTGAGATTTAGTTGTTATTCATGAAATTGGATTGGCAATATAAATTAATGAAATCAGCTGAAGCTGTTTTTCACTCATTTTAAGAACGTTGTTTGTTTTAATTTATCAAATATGTTCAAAACTGTTCTTAATCAAGGACGCCTTTTGTCACATTTCGGCGATTTCACACATTCTAATTGACTTGTGCATTAAAGCACAGCAATGAGTGACAAATGTAATTTACCAATGAAAATTAACAGTAACTGTCTGGAATGGTGTGGGCGGAGCTAAAGGACTACTGTGGGCGGAGCTAAAGGACAAGACTTAGACAGCTGCAGTGTGTACTGGGGCCGATATTGATTTTATCGCGACTACTGCCGAGTTAACTGCAGGCACTTGTGTTTGTGTTAAGTAACAGGGTATACGCAGTAAGCCAAAAAGCGTGCGTCCCAAGGACTCCTGGCATGGGCTTGACATGTGTCCTTTGAAAAAATATGCGTCCTAATACACTTGATTTTGCGTTTCCGAGATCCCTGTATTAGCGTAATTAGACTGATTTTCGCAGATTTTTTTTTTTTATTGTAGTTATTAAATTTAGCAAATAAATAAGTGTGGATATGATAAAATACGAAAAAGCGAGGGTTTGTTTTGACTCGAATATGAGGTTACTTGTGTTTGGATGCCGATTGCGCCGATTTGTCAATGATAACATCGTTCCATAGCAAAGATAACCTGAGCGTTTCTATTGGCTTATTTCGATTTTACTGCGTAATGAAACTCCGCCTACAGTGGCGGGGATTCCCGGTGATTGATGCGGCTTAGGAATAACTGCAAATTGTTAAAATTTTCAGCGAAGTTACACTCGCTTTGATCATTCACTGACTTGGTTGAGTGGGTATACATGTTTCTAGAGTGAAAAACTGCCGGTATGACGCAAAAGATTAGCTTTCAAAGCAGGTACTGTCGTCTAATTCAGTTAACATAGCTGATTGATTAAATACAGGCGCCCCGGGAAATACTTATAAGCGCAACACTAATTTAAGGCGCTCAGGGAATGTTCAAGTTAAAATTCAAGCGCTCCGGGACTGGGGCGCTAAAACAACCTGGGGAAGTCCCTGACCATGACCATGTGTTTATTTATAGATGTGAGTTGGAGAATAGGTCAGTTATCTTTAGGCAGCCACGACAGTTTACATAGGCTATTATTGTGTTGTAGCTCGTACAGCACTAGATCACGGTCGAATACTCAAGCAAAGAAACGACAAACACGTTTTTGGTTTAGTAGACGGCCATACCGTAATGTTATTAAACTGTCTGAATCGCACACAGGTTACACAACACTAATACAACACTACATTCCTCCCTACCTTTAAAGAAAAAGCTCCATTAAGGAAATTAAAGAAATCACTAAGCAGCATTTCAAAATTCAAATAATTAAATGTCTTAATGTCTTTGTTGATCAATCATTTAAGTCTTATGCATAAACCACTAACAATCTTATACTTATCTCAGATAGTTACTTTACTTAAAACATATTAAGGAAATACAGACCCTAAAATAATTACTAATGATTACAAGCATTTATGACGGAGGTAAATCATAATGGTAATAATACACTGATCACATTCAACACATACTCATATTTCACACATAAAAGACTAGAAATTGACTTGAAAGTAGACATTTACAAAAATATGCTTATTGGGATACCTTAAACTATTAATCCTAAGTATTCTGCAACAAAGTACTTCTCTTAACTTAAACTTATTTATATTTAAACCTCAGATTTATTTCTGAATACTTGTGATTCCAAATACTAGTAATACAGGAACTACAATAAATCATGTAAGTTCATCATGTAAGTTCATAATCACTGAACCTCTTAGGCAGTCCCGCAGCTCTAGGTGGGTTTCTGCGCAAGGGAACAGAAGTCTTAGAAGAAGAACCAGGTGTCTTAGGAGAAGACGGGCCAGGTTGGCTTAGACCTAGATCAGGTGACTGAGAGACTGGACACTCTTCAATGATGTCAGGTTCATCCTCTTCCTCAGCATCAGGAATGCTGGCTTTTACAGGTCTAAAATGTGAGGAATTTCGTGAAATGGTATGACCATTTCTATCGGCAATAACCATGCTTCCCCGTTTCTCTACAACTGTGTAAGGGTAAGGGTTGTAAGGTGGTGTAAGTTTGTCAACCTTACGCTGTTTGACCAACACCTGGTCACCAGGTACCAATGTACATGGAGTGGTGTGGCGTCTGCTGTCCGCATACTGTTTCATCTTTTGCTTACTGTCGGCATCATTCATCGCCACACGAGTAGAGACAGAAGTAGAGGGGACAGGTTTTGAGATTTCAGGTAGGCCCATACTCATCTTTCTCCCAACAAGAGTTTCAAAGGGTGATACCTGAGTTGACGCATGAGGGGTTGCTCTGTAAAGCATTAAAAAAATCCTGGAGCTCATCTCTCCAATTCTTGTTTGCAGCAACTGCCGCTCTGACAAACTTGTTAAGTGTGCCCATGAACCTTTCCACATTTCCATTGGCCTCAGGCCAAAGGGGAGTAATTCTTTGGTGTTTGAACACACAAGTAGAAGCAAATTCTGCGAAATCCTGCCCCTGAAATGGAGGACCATTGTCCGACTTCAGGACAGAGGGAAACCCTTGTCGAGCAAAGATAGACTTCAACCGAGGTATGACAACTTTGGCAGCTGTCGAATGAACTATTTCCACTCCTGGGAACCGGCTACATTCATCAATTACTACAAGCAAGTACTGACCAGAGGGGAAAGGACCCGCAAAGTCAACAGCAATTTCTTGCCATGGCTTAGAAGGTAGCTTTGTGGGACATATTGGTTCTCGTTTATTGGGCCCTGGATATGAAGCCTGGCATGGAATGCAAGACTTCACTGCATTTTCAACCATACTGTCTATACCCGGAAACCATACTTTCTCTCTAATGAGTTGCTTGGATTTAACAATGCCCTGGTGTGTACAGTGGGCCATGTCCACCACACGCTCCTGCAGAGAGGTGGGAACAATGATGCGGTGGTCACGCAAAATGACACCATCAACTATAGAAAACTCATCCCTAAACCGAACAAAGGACACAAGATCTGGGTGAGACCAGTTGCCAGACTGAATGGCTGTCATAACTTTCTGTAGTGTGCTATCCTGTCTTGTTGCAGTTTGAATCTCCTCTAAGGACATAGCTTTTGGTACTGCCTTCTGGACAATGAAAGCAACATGAGCTTCAGCTGCATTTTCACGTTTTGGCTTAGAGTATGGGTGCCTGCTCATAAAGTCAGCAGGATTCAGGTCATCTTTGCCTGGATGATACTCAAGTGTGAACTGATACGGCATAAGCCGAAGACGCCATCTCTCGATGCGTGCAGAAGCAGGTTTACGACTGTTTACAAGACCAAGAAGTGGTTTGTGATCGGTGACTACCCTAAACTCAGAGGCAAACAGATACAGATGGAAGTGTTCAACTCCATAAACAACTGCTAACATCTCACGGTCCGTTTGTGAGTATCGCTGTTCTACACTGGTAAGCGCACGACTAGCGTAACTTATGACTCTACCTTCCTGAGTGAGAATCGCCCCGACTCCAACAGGTGATGCATCAACAAGAACCTCAGTTGGCTTCTTCTGGTCAAAATAAGCCATCACCTCAGTGCTAGACAGAGCAGACCGCAAACTATCAAAAGCATTTTGGGCCTCGATTGACCAATCCCAAGGAACATCTTGCCTAGAAAGCCGTCTGAGTGGCTCTGTCATAGTTGCATAGTGAGGTATGTATCGAGAGACATACTGAGTCATTCCAAGGAAAGATCTTACTTCAGCAGGGTTTTGAGGTGCTGAGTGACCTACAATAGCCTTGATTTTCTCTGGACCAGCAGACACACCTGTATCGCTGAAAACATGACCAAAAAAAGAGATCTTGTTTACCGAAAAGACACATTTATCTCTGTTGAGTTTGGCACCACAACTATTTAGCCGCTCTAATGTAAGCGTTAGTGCTCGATCATGGTCTGACTGTGTTTTACCATGAATAATGATATCGTCTGCAAGGTTCTTCACCCCAGGAATGTCCGCTAAAAGATCTGCAATGGTCTTCTGAAAAATTTCAGATGCAGCATTTACACCGAACAAAAGACGTTTGTACCGTCTTAGACCAACATGAGTGACAAAAGTGGTGATGTACCGACTAGACTCGTCAAGTTCAAGTTGGTGATATGCATTGGACAGATCAAGTTTGCTAAATACAGTAGAACTGTTCAAGTCTGACATAAGATCTTCCACAGTTGGCATAGGGTATTTCTCCCTAGAGATAGCCTTGTTGGCCTCACGCATATCAATGCAAACACGGACACCCTTTGACTTTTTTGGGACAACCGCAACAGGGCTTACCCAGGGGGTGGGACCTGAAACAGGCTCAATAACATCAAGTTCCTCAAGACGCTTGAGTTCGGTCTCAACATCTTTGCGCACATGGAATGGTATACGTCTGTGACGCTGAGTCACTGGGGAAACATCATGATCAATATGCAATTTTACTGAGACGCCCTTTATTTTGCCCATCTTGCCATCAAACAGGGAGGGGTACTGATCTGGAATGCATCTTGAAGCTGTAAAAGAAGAGAATGCAAACTGAATAATATCCAGTGCTTGAGCAGTTTTGGCCCCAAGAAGACAGCTAGATTGCCTAGAGTCAGTGCTACCTACAACGTACATGTCAGCCTTAACAGATTTACCCTTGTAAATTACGTTTGTTCCAAAGTAGCCCTTAACATCTAAAGGTTGAGATGCACCATATGCAAAAATCAATGGTACAGGCTGTTGCAGAGTAGGTTTGTAGTTCAGACTTTTGTAAATATTTTCATTCATTATGTTTACACTTGAGCCAGTATCAATTAAAAATTTAACATCAGTGTTAAAAATCTTGACACAAACAGATGGTATGCTTAAATACAGATTCATCACTTGAACTATATTCGTTAGAGTGTGATGTAGGCTGTTGTGAAGCTTCGGTAAAGTTCACATGTTGCAATTTAGAACGACAAACTTTCTCAAAGTGGTTATATTTTTGGCAATAATGACACTTTTTGCCCGCTGCTGGACATTTCCGGTCCTTGCTTGAATGCTTGCCACCACAGTTTCCACACGTTCCATCAGAGACGGTGTGAGGATTCCTAGGTCTGGCTCCACGAAACGATCCAGAACGTCCACGCCCACGCGAAGAGTTGGAGTGTCCACGTGAAGAGTTGGAGTGACCACGACCACGGGATGATTCACACTGACCATGACCACGACCATGCGATGATCTATCAGGTTTGGTGCGGATAGCGTTGGCTACTTGAGCAGGTTTGCCTTCGATTTCAGAAGCTCTGACTTCCGACAGTTCCAATGCTCTAGCTTCCTCGATCAGCTTGTCTAACGAGTAATTGTCACGCAATGCTCTACGTCGGATGCGAGAAGATGTACACCCCTGAATGATTTGGTTTAGGATCTTGCAATCTTTGTTGTGAAAGTCACATGTGGATGCAAGTGTTCGTAACCTTGTATAAAAGGTGTCAATGGACTCGCCTGCCTCCTGTTTAGCTTGTCTAAATTTATAAACTTCAAAAGTCAGGTTTTGCTTCGGCATGAAGTAGTCCTTGAAAGACGAGCACAACTTGTGATATTCATCTGGGGTTTCGACATTAGCACCATCTGCACCATGGATAGTTTTAGTGGCACCTACCCCTTTTTATTCGTCAGTGAAGGAGTCATAAATATCAAAAGTCTCCTCGCCACAATAGTGTAGAAGAAGCGCCTTCTTACGTTTATCATCAGTGATATCGAGTGCACAAATTAGGTTGTCTAGCTTTTCGACCCACTTACGCCACCCGACGCCGGCTGAATTTGATGAAGGCTTCGAAGTGTCGCCACTGTCATGAACGTTGAAGGGCGGGAACGACGGTAAATTGGCCATCCTCGTCGCCAGATATTGTGTTGTAGCTCGTACAGCACTAGATCACGGTCGAATACTCAAGCAAAGAAACGACAAACACGTTTTTGGTTTAGTAGACGTAATATTATTAAACTGTCTGAATCGCGCACAGGTTACACAACACTAATACAACACTACAGCTATGATAGCTGATATTAAAGGTGTAAATTTTCTCAATAAATAGAATCTATGCTGGTGTTGTTGTATATAGTCGTGTATCAGCGATTGAAATATTGTTGTATATTGTTGTTTTCAAATATGCTGTTGCAACAAAATCCCCAGGCAATGGTAAATCTGTCTTGGCCTGGTTCGAGAACTGGTACTACCAGTTTCATGCTATCTAGAGTCCATCAATCAAAATAACAATTATGCTGTCTCAGAGTCTAGCTTAGTACTTGCAATGTGCAATAACATTCATCTTATACTAAGTCATACAAAACTAGAGAGTTATTTCATGTTATTTAATGTTTGTTTGTTTTGGTTTGTTTGGATTTTTCGCCATTTTTAACATTATTTCAGTCATATAATGGCGGTCAGTTAACATACTCACACTTTCCAGGGCAAGCTTAGCCAATCTAAGCGGTTTACCAGTACCAAGTGCATATACTTATGCCAGAAACTGACAACTGTCCTCCTTGAATCAAAGGTAGGGGGAGAATGGCTGTAGAAATAATTTCATGACCAATCCCCACACAAATTATCCAGCGCTCTACCGACAAATTATGTGGCCGGGCTGGAGTTCGAACTCACGATCCCTGGATTTACAGTCCAGCGCTCTACCGACTGAGCTAGCCGGCCCCGACGAGAGTAATTTAACTTCAGCTGGCTGTGTAAGTGTGCTCTTACAGTGTAATCTTCAATATCATTATAATTCTAAATTAAAACAGTTGCTAAATGCTTGATTAGGATCAAAAAAGTAAAAAAATATCTGATTAATTGTAGAGAAAATATGACAAGGCCAACAGTTAATTAGAAAATTTGGCTGCGGACAAGCAAATACAATTGTTATTGTGTCTAGGCCTGACAATCTTATCGCGAAAACATATTACATACACCATTTGTGATGAAAATGTTATATGAAGATCAGTTTTACTAAATTAAACATGAAGCTAAATATTACTTACACGTCTTGTGTTTCTTCGTTCATCTTCTGTTTATGTCTCTTATTTATGTATTGTTTGTTTACAAACAAACTTAGCGGAAATTACGTTCCCGCGAAAACAAAAGATTCGGCTACATGCAACTCTAATGCGAGGGCTTTTGTTGATACAGCAGATAAAAGTGGCCAGATGGACCAGACACGTTTAGACACCTTGCGCAAATTGTAGCACTTGTCAAAATGAAACATAAGATGATAGTGTCACATTATGAGTAGCTAAAATAGAAGTGAACACGCTAACGTTTACGCATATTTTCATCGATGCAAGTGCTTTACAAAGGCGCGTTTTTTTGTTTCAGTACTAAAGGTACTATGTAATTCTCCGCAAAAAATATGCATTAAACGACGCATGCGATTGACAGGGATTCGGTAAAGGTATTAAGAAGACGCATATTGTCATATGTTATACGCTATTTTTGTTATAATTGTAAATGTGCTATCACACCATAGCCAGTCCAAATCACGTCAAGCGCGTCCTAAGAGGACGTGACTATACGTGATGAGGACATGGCTGGACGTGATAAGGACCTGACTCAACGTGGTGAGGACGTGACTATACGTGGTGATGACGTGAATGGACGTGATAAGGACGTGGCTGGATGTGATAAGGATGTGACTCAACGTGGTGATGACGTGACTACATGTGGTGAGGACGCGACTGGACGTACGTGATAAGAACGTGACTCAACGTGGTGAGGTCATGACTATACGTGATGAGGACGTGACTATACGTGGTGATGCCGTACGTGACTGGACGTGGTGAGGACGTACCTGAACGTGGTGAGGGCGTGACTGTACGTTATGATGATGTACGTGACTGGACGTGGTAAAGACGTTACTGGACGTGGTGAGAACGTGACTGTACGAGATGATAACGTACGTGACTGGACGTGGTGAGGACGTGACTGGACGTGGTGAGGACGTGACTGGACGTGATGAGTATGTGACTGTACGTTGTGAGGACGTGACTGTGCGTGGTGATGACGTGACTGGACGTGAATAGGACGACTAAACGTGGTAAAGATTGACCGAACGAGGTAACGACGTGACTGGACATAGTGATTACCTAACTGAACGTGGTGATGCCTTATAGGACGTGGTGTGGACGTGGTGTGGACGTGACTGAACAGGGCAGGGCGATTGGACGTGGTGAAGACGTGACTGGGCATGGTGATAACGTGGCTGAAAGTGGTGAATCGTGACTGGATTTGGTGAGGACGTGACTGAACGTGGTACTGTAAGGGCGTGACTGTACGTAATTATGATGATGTACGTGTCTGGACGTGGTGTGGACGTGACTGTACGTGATGATGACGTACGTGAGTGGACGTGGTGAGGACGTGGTGAAGACGTGACTGGACGTGGTGAGGACGTGACTGGACGTGGTGAGGACGTGACTGGACGTGGAGAGGACGTGACTGTACGTGATGATGACGTGACTGGACGTGGTGAGGACGTGACTGGACGAGATGAGGGACGTAACTGTACGTTGTGAGGACGTGGTGAGGACGTGACTATACGTTATGGGGGCGTAACTGGTCGTGATGTGGATGTGGTGAGGACGTAAGTGTACTATGTGAGGACGTGGTGAAGACGTAACTGTAAGTTGTGAGGACGTGACTGTACGATGTGAGAACGTGGTGAGGACGTAACTGTACGTTGTAATGACGTGGTGATAACGTGACTGTACGTCGTAAGGACGTGATGAGAACGTAACTGTACGTTATGAGGACGTGGTGAGGAAGTAACTGTACGTTGTGAGGACATGATGAGGACTTACTGTACGTGGCGAGGACGTGACTGTACATTGTGAGGACGTGACTGTACGTGGCGATGGCGTGACTGGACGTGAATAGGACGACTGGACGTGGTGAAGAGTGACTGAACGAAGTAAAGACGTGACTGGACATGGTTATTACGTTACTATAACTAACAGGTGGTTCTTAAAACTGTCAAAAGCAATTACACTTTGAATTTACTCGACTTCAACGAGGCAAGATTACACTTGTTTGAATTTAATAAATGTGATTGAATAACTGGATAGATTGAAGTATTAGTCATAGTGTGTAGCAACCTAGGGGATAGCCCATGGAGTCCTTTTCCATTTCCCCTTTCAGCGTGTCTACCGGTAAATGTTATTAAAACATTGCTGCGACATCATCCTATTGTTCTCCGTGTACCAGAATTTTAATATTAGACGGGCAGCCGTCCAATATATGGCGTGTTTTGGTATAGATATTGGCGTATAGTCGGTTAATATTGGACAGCGCGTGCTAGCTTAGCTAACCTGAAAACACAGTGTCACAAGCAGACCATGTTGGTTCTGGCGCCTATTTTAGCACCGATATAATACTAATATTTAATGTAACAAATTCACATAGTTTAGGCGTTAACAATATTTCTTTTTTCAATAAAAATAAATATAATTTGCGACAATACCATATTCAAAACACAACATTTTACGACGGATATCGACCAAAATTATACTTTGTGAGCAGTTTTACGTAATAGTATACTTTTATATATTCTTAACGTGATATCTATTTATGACTACGTCAGTATGTACCAAAAACACACCAAATATTGAAATGATTGCGATCGCATACTAGTATTAGATATATTCGACAGCCAAAACACATGACGGTAAGTTTGTAAAAACGGCGTTTTATAAATGGCACTACATTGTATGTTACACATTTTTGCAACTGCTCTGAATCAGAATCGTTCATTGAATTTGCCAAACAATTGGGAGAATGGCTGGAGACAGTTCGTGCGCTATAAAAGAGGCATTTATCTGGTGCGTTGCCATTACGTACAACGGTCATATAAAATTGTACAGCATTTTAAACATATGTATGTTCACATTAACTATTAGTATTATGTCAGTGCTGAAGTGGGCGTCAGAATAACAAGAGCTGTCGGAGGACAGCGCGCTCGACTTTTCTTGTGCTTGTCAGAGTTGCTGGCATTTTTGTCTAAACCAAGAAATATGAAAATTCCACGAAAACCAAATTTTTCTAACGAAATGCATTAAAGTAAGCACATCAATAAAAGTTTTAGTTAAAGTGACCTTGACTCCACCCACCCAATATGCAATTTCAAGCGAGGTCTCGATATAAGGTATCTATGTAGGGAAATATCTAGAGCGAAATAGCAGGGTGCTGCACACTGCCCCTTTTCACTTCCCCCTCTGCTGCCCCTCTGGGCTAGTCAACACACAAAAATAGAAAATCTTTAAAATTTGATAAATTGTTGCAAATATCCAATTACAAATGAATAGTCTGTACTTAAAAACCTTTATTACAAGTATTATACTAAAAAATTATCTGGATTTAGCAAATTATTAGAAAATGTCACAAGACTGGTCCGGCTTTCCACCCTGCTCCTTTTTAGCAGCACCCTGTACCTTTTGTGATCATAGATCTTTCCCTACTATGTATAAAGTTTCATTAAAATATCTCGATGCATTCTCAAGTTATTGATCGGAAATCGTTTTTCTAGTTTTGAGTAACAGTGACCTTGACCTTCAGCCCATCCACCCCATATGCAATCCCAAGCGAGGTCTCGATATAAGGTATCTGTGTATGAAGTTTCATTAAAATATCTCAATGCACTATCAAGTTATTGAGCAGAAACCGTTTTTCTATTTGAGTAACAGTGACATTGACCTTGACCCTATATGCAACCCCAAGAGAGGTCTCGATATAAGGTATGCATGTATTAAGTTTCATTAAAATATCTCAATTCGTTCTCAAGTTATTGAGCGGAAACCGTTTTTCTATTTTTTTTTTGTAACAGTGACCTTGATCCCACCCACCCCATATGCAATCCCAAGCGAGGTCTTGATATAAGGTATGCATGTATATCGATTCATTAACATATCTCAATGCGTTCTCAAGTTATTGAGCGGAAACCGTTTTTCTATTTTTAGTAACAGTGACCTTGACCCCACCCACCCCATATGCAATTCCAAGCGAGGTCTCGATATATGGTATCTATGTATTAAGTTTCATTAAAATATCTCAATGCGTTCTCAAGGCATTTAGCGGAAACTGTTTTTCTATTTATAGTAACAGTGACCTTGACCGTGACCCCACCCACCCCATATGCAAACCCAAGTGAGGTCTTGATATAAGGTATCTATATATTAATTTTTATTAAAATATCTAAATTTGTTCTCAAGTAATTGAGCGGAAACCGTTTTTCTATTTATAGTAACAGTGACCTTGACCCCACCCACCCCACATGCAATCTCTATCGAGATCTCGCTATAAGGTATCTATGTTTGCATTTTCATTACAATAGCTTAATCCGTTCGCGAGTTAGGGAGTGGAAACGAAAAATTGAGAAACTAGCTTACCGAGAAACTTTAACCTGTCAATATAGCTTGTATGTAACATTTCAAAGTGTAAAAAGGCCCATAATTTTGACAAATTTCAAACTAGAGTTATCAAAATTGGCCCATGAGTTCATTTTAATATAGGGAATAAGTAATTTTAAGTTTGAATGAAATCCCTTAAGCCATTCCTGAGAAACCCGCTTACCGAAAAACTTTAACCTGTCCATATAGCTTTTGTAAAATTTCTAAGTGTAAAAAGGCCCAAAATTTGGTCAAATTTCTAAATAGAGTTACCAAACTTGGCCTATAGGTTCACTTTAATGTGGGGAATAAATGTTTTAAGTTTGAATTAAATCCCTCAAGCCATTCGTGAGAAACTAGCTTACCGAAAAACTTTAACCTAGCTCGGACGCCGACGCCAACGCCGGGGCGAGTAGAATAGCTTGCCTTTTCTTCGAAAAAATCGAGCTAAAAATCGTCTCCTTGCGACTTTAGAAAACCTAAGCTAGCACGTGCTGTCCTTCATTAACCGACTACACTCCACTATCTTACCAAAACACGCTAAATATTGGACGGCTACCAGTCTTATATTAAAATTATGATACACGGAGAAAACTGGGATGACGTCACATCAATGTTTTAATTATTTGTAGTTTAAATTATTTGCAGTTGTAAAATACATGTATCTGTTATTATAAATAAGTTATATATGTTACTAATAAAAAAAGTTAAAATGTACCGTGTACTCTTTATACAAAGTATTCACACGCAGTGCAACGTTCACAGTTCAGAATTATACTGCCTTACTGCTTGCACTAATGCATTTATCCATTTATATTCAATTTATGTATCCAAACTCTAGCATTGGCATTTTATACGTGCATACTGCACTAACCAGAAACAATATTACATTTCATATTATTTCTGGTTAGGGTATTTGGAAGGTTACTCCCTGCATCGCGTTTAGCAGTAAATCCTTTATAACCCGTCTTCGAAATAAAACATTCTCACCAGACACTTGTTTTTTCCTGAATGAACATTTCGCATTTTGCAAAGGCTGGATATACATTGTGCACCAAAAGCACGTGGAACTCGGGATCTGTGTACTGATTTAGTAAAGAGGTTCTTTTATGGGAATTTTAAATCAATAATATAACAGTGTTTGGTATTATGATAATTTTTATTTTTTTGGAGCAAGTCATACCTATTAATATTGCTAACATCATTAACATTGGTTTGGCAATGTTTTAAGTAACATATAAGCCTCAAACTGTCCATAATGTAAAAATTACGCCCCTCAGACCGTTCAATATTTTACATAAAGGACAGTTTGAGGCTTATATCTATTACATAAAACTATGCTGGTCCTAAGTAGAATGCGTTGTTTCAAATTCCTAAAATTCTACCCTCAGAAACGTTGTTTGATTTGCTTCTCTTTTTGGTTGCAACTTTCGCAACACAAGTTATGAAATGCTATGATTCGCAAATTTTCTGGAAAGGTTGGGCATGGACTTATAAACAAATGACAAGATTTTGGTGGCGATGTTTTCAATAATTTTTAGTGGACAGAGGCTGGACAAATTGCGTAATAGTGGCACAATCATAGGGGGAATGAAATTCCATTTATAGTTTTGCGGTCGCACAATGCACTTTTCAATATTTTTTACCTAATGGGGCGGGGGAGGGGCGGGCCGGCGGAGCGGCGGGCATATACGGGACTTTAGACTGAAAGCGATTTCCGACTTCGGGAATATGACACCCCCCCATTTTATACATCAAGCATCTCCCACTGTGGGGATTTAGACAAACATGTTTGGCTCTGGGGGGGGGGGGGGGGGGGGATTAGATCCCAACAAATAAAAATAGTCAATCTCCCTTAAATCAGACCGCCGCTCCCCTCTGCCCCAGGGGGAAAATATTGCTAGGGGCATAATGCCGTTTTGGTTTAGTTCTTACTTTTAGAGGACATTATTATACACATTAAAACCGAAATACTGAGTATTTTCTTATAAAAATGCATTATAATATATATTGATAATATATTAACAGTTGTGTATATCTTTCATTTGATAAAATGTACCTTAAGGGGAAATACCGAATAAAATTTTCGCGTGATAAACGTTATCTCCCTTCCCAAAATCGCTCGATTTGTAAACAAGCTTATCTGCACGCTATCCATCGGATTTGTTCAATAGATCGCATATACACGGTGTGTTGAATTCTCGAACCATACATAATTCATCAAGATAACACCCGTGTTATACAAAAGGATAGAATGTGTCAACATTTTTAACTCGAGTTGTTTCTAAACTTTGTATAGTAGTGGAAAGTGAAATAGAAGTTTTATACAGTGAATCAAGTTTTATTGAAATTATACCGTGTGTGGCGTTCTCATAAAAAACACCAGGTTGAGTTAAACAAATAGTGAAATACTTTATGGAAATGTAGCTTCGACGGTAAGTCGGGTATTTGTGTATATAACAACTGGTGTTAAAGGCGTTGTAAATACAAAAATCGAGGTCATATTTAACTGCTGTATAACTACTGCTCATAAACCCTGGGACGACACCATTTTGTTTGTACGGGGCTGTTTTAGATTCAGTATTATTATATCGACGTGTGTTCGAATGCATTAAAGAGCTTTCATCCGTAAAGTGATCGTTCTAACATGCTTTGTGTGAGACAAATCCAGCGTGTCACAAAAACACAACAGCACAGCGGTGTGGATCTATCGATTACTGAATTAACTGAACACCTCCACATACATAGACACGATTATTTTGTGCAAGTCGGTCGCAGAAACAACGAACGTTATTTAAAACGTCAAATCTAATGCAAACTTCCTCTGTAGATCTACTACATGGAATTTACATTGCCAGTCTGAGTGTGGACTACTATAGTTTAGTTTAATTTAAATATATTTATTTTAGTTCGATTGCCTGAGTTTTTTTTAGACACTTTAGTCTTAGAGTCAGTTTACTCGGTAGAACCAGTGATTGGTGTCTGTTTGAAAAAGATCTTTCGAGCAAACTCCGAGTAGGGATCAAACGCACACGATCTCTCGATCGCCAAGCGGACACCATATCCAGTATACATTTGGTAACGTAAATTGACCAGCGTTTGAGTGTATGCCGTCCCCAAGATTTTTCAAAAGACCACACATTTCCCAAAAACTTTCATTGACTATATGAGGCGGACACCATACCCAGTACACCATTGCGACCTGAGGTATATTCTAGTATACTTACATTACGTACAGAAAATTGACCAGCGTCTGAGTGTATGCCGTCCCCAAAGTTTGTGAAAAGACCACACATTTTCCAAAAACTTTCATTGACTACTCTAAGGTATTATCCACAAGCGAGGTTAGAGACCCTGACCTTATGCATGAAGTATTTAAATTGCGCTGATAAACATTCACAATAAAAGACACAGTTATTCGAGTGTCAGTCATTTAACGACGTTATCTTTGACGCGACCTGCTTGTACCGAATGGACGTGTCCCATTAAATTATCAGAATATTTTAGAAGTCCTTAATTTTTTTCCCACAACCGAAGTTTTCAGCGACGCGCACTCAGACACCATATGCAATTCCAAAAATAAATTGCAGATAGTCAATGTACTGAGTATCACGATTGCGACTGTTGCTTTCACAACAATGTCAGGGGCGTGCTTAGACATTCGCACGAACGCACGTGCGTACAATCGTACAATTGGCTGTAAAATATTGGATGTGAGGTTGCCAACAACGTCTTTAAATAAAGTTTAAAAATGAAACCGCACCAGTCCTGTGAATAGGCTTATTAAAATCAAATTTGCATTGACGTCTATATCAAAAGGACCAAAATGTGTTATCAAAGGGCGTGTTTAAAATGGGACACTTTACAGAAGATATAGAGGATATTTGTATGTTTCGGTAGAATATTGATTTTAATTAACGAGTGATCATAGAAATATATATTTTATTAAAGGGCGTGTTTGAAATGGGACACTTTACAGAAGATATAGAGGATATTTGTATGTTTCGGTAGAATATCGATTTTAATTAACGAGTGATCATAGAAATATATGTTTTCACGAGTGGCGCAGCCGAGTGAATCAAAGCTCGATATTCTACCGACCCTTACAATTTTTCTTTTTATTTTATACTTTTTACGCCGTTCTGTTAAATTTTATGATGTGCTATCTAACTGCGTTTAATTTGAAAACATCGCGGAAAATTATAACGTCATGACGTCACAATCTTTTGAGCCCGACATCGTTGACGGTCCGTTTCATTTACAGTATTAAATCAGGAAAGTAGTGTGATACATTTAAAATTACCGGAGTGATAATTTGCCATGTTTGAAACAGTGAATTACCAATTGTATTTCACTCATATTTCCCTATAAATCACTGAAAAGCATAAAATAATATATTTTCCGAAAAACGATGTTTCATTTTACCGCGTAAATGATTGCACTCGTAAAAGTATCCACATTTACGACGTGTTTCGGGTCCTATAACGTTTGTCGAGACGCCATCCTTCCCACCTTCACGAAGTGCGCATAGTAAATGATAAATTCCTTGTTGATAAACCAACGAACGCTGGAATACGACGACACTTTCCTCTGTTAATCTCGAATCTAAGGCGCACACGTTTGTATTTTGCAGGGTGGTTCAGAACGCACTAGAAATTCAGCAGCGGTGTTTTGGACGGATAAGAATTAGAATAGTGACGTCACATAACCGGCGACGTAACGGCTGACGTCATGGACGAGCAGTGGATACGAATTCAGGAGACCACGTTCCGTAACTGGTGCAATGAACAGTTGAAGGTAATGCATGAATAAATAAATAAATAAAAAATTGCGTTATGGCAATGCACATCGAACGGCGAGCGTGTCCCTATGGATGACAATTCTATGGAAGCGTCCTACTGCCACAGTCTATATTATTTTTGTATACAATTATCTCTTAATTAGGAGATAGTTAGTCCTAAGAAGGAGATACTAAGTCCTAATCAGGATATGTTAAGTTCTGATTAGGAGATACCAAGTCCTAATTAGGGGATAGTATATCTTAATTACGAGATGATAAGTCCTAATTAGGAGAAAGTAAGTCCTAATTAGGAGATACTAAGTCCTAAATAGGAGATACTAAGTCTTAATTAGGAGATACTAAGTCATAATTACAATATACATTCCTAATTAGGACTTAGTATCTCCTAATTATTGCTTAGTGTCGCATAAACAGGACTAAGTATCTCCTAATTAGGAGATACTATTTCCTAATTAGGACTTATTTTTTCCAAATTAGGACTAAGTTTCTCCTAATAATGACTTAGTATCTCCTAATTAGGACTTATTATATTGTAACTAGGAGATTCTATCTCCTATTTAGGAGATATTATCTCCTATTTAAAACTTAGTATCTCCTAATTAGGACTTAGTATCTCCTGATTAGGGCTTACTATCACCAAATTATGAGATAATGGAATACAAAATAATATAGACTGTTGCACTAGGATTCTTCCATACAATTCTGCCAATTCACATTTGAAACTTACAGTTTTTTTTAATTAACACGCAGTCAATCTTAGTACTAATTTGTTCAGGTTAATTACTAAATTGGCTATGTCATTCAAGATCTGAAATCCAATCATTTAAAAATGCTGTATACTTCACACAATGATCTCCCCTGTTTTGTAACATTTACTAGTTCAGGGGAGATCACTCAGAAGGGTTTGACGACTAACGCTTAAAATTAAATGCGATGACGTTAATAATACATCAATTCCGAGTAATTGTGATTAAAGTATACGAGTCTTCCTTAGACAATGCCGATGTTGTTTAAGAAATTATTTTTGATTTAGAGTTGTTTGTCAGCTATTAAACAACGATTTGGAGTTCTGAACGTATGAATTAAACCATGAGAGCGGTGTTTATTAGCCTATGAACAATAATAATGCAAAAATTATTTCGATTCTAACATGACCTGACAACATTTTCTGCAATTACAATGCAAACTATATTTTACAATTTCGGAACTATTTTTTGAGGTTGTTTATTGGTAGTTTAACAACGGTGAATTTTGTTCTTTGTCTATAGAAAACTCTGCGTGTCATGTTAGAATTCGTTCAAAATGTATTGTATTGTAAAGTGCTATATATGAAATATTAATTTAACTGTTTGATGAACACTGTAAATATTTGCTCTATTGTTACCATAGCAACCAATTTTCTTGTATGCATTATATATCTCTTTTTTTACCATGCATTTTAAACAAGTGTTTGTCAGCACCATGTATTGTTTATTTATTTCTACTTGATAATTCAGTTGTTAAAAAAGTTGTAAACAAATCTGATCTGCATGCAGAATACTGTATATGATTTTTATCAGATTTATTATGGCTAGAATTCAGTGCGGAACTTTGCATTCAATTCGCAGCTAAGCGGTCGGAAGGTGGGGAATCTGGTGACAGATCTCTGTGACGGCGTGTGTCTGGTGGCCATGGTGGAGGCGCTGCAGGTGAGAGCTGGCTCCACGACTAAGGGTTGTCATT
This sequence comes from Congeria kusceri, assembly GCA_027627225.1. Classification (NCBI taxonomy): domain Eukaryota; kingdom Metazoa; phylum Mollusca; class Bivalvia; order Myida; family Dreissenidae; genus Congeria; species Congeria kusceri. The sequence goes on along the minus strand of CM051029.1, from coordinate 16,554,080 downwards.
ATTAACCGATTGCCGATATAATTCATCGTTTAAAGTAATGAGAAAATCGGTTGTTGTTTTTCAGGAAAGTAAACATTGCAAAAGGTTATATCACAAATGGGCCCCATAGACCCCTGGCTCAATCGCTTAGAGTCAGATAAAAATCGCTTGTTTCCATTGATAATGACAACCCTGCCGACTACAAAAGTTCTCAATCTCAAACTTAGTTTCAACTTAAAATATTGACCAATGAGAATGCTTGTAACATTTGCACTTTAATTTCCATTGGTTTAATATTTAAGTTAAGATTACGCTTAAGAATGTTCGTAGTCGTTGGGCTGGGGCTATATTTATAAAGAGTCTTAAGTTATTCTTAAGTTATATTTTAGTGAAACTTCAAATGAGTGCTACGGCCCATATCCTCCTAAGGAAAATCTTCACTTATAAGGAAAAGTTTCACTTATAAGATATATTTAAGTGAACAAATCAAATAAAAATTTTCTTCGGGAATTTTTTTGTTGTTGAAATTTTGTAAAATGAAGAGAATGTGTTGATTCTTTACCAGTTTAATACCTTTTTAGACAAAATAAACCTTACACAAACCAGTTACAAATTTAAGGAATTTTATGATTTTATACTTCAAAGGCTATTAAGGAGGTTTGTGGGTATGAACCCTAGGTCCATATTTATAAAGATTGTTTAGTTATTCTTAACTTAAGTCGAATATAAGCCAAAATTAGAATTTGTGTTTGAGAGACTATGCTTGGGAACATGCAGTGACAAATGTCAAAAGTATACTTAGTACTTGTAATGATAATTATATATTCATGTTACATGCAGTGACAATTAAATATGTATCTTGCATGTAACAATAATTATATAATTATGTTGCGTGTAAAACTAATCATATGTGCAATGGGATAGAAGTGTCTGTGATTGAAATAAATAAGTTTTATTTTACATTCACAAGCCTGTGTTGTGTGGTGCTTGTAGTGTTTCTTCTGTAAGAACACACTCTTAGTTTAACACCATTTAAGGAACACCATTTATGTACTAGTGAAACGCTCAACACCATTGAAGGTACAACTCTTTATTTACATCCGTACTCCATGAGAATACAATTCTAACTTGTGCTATCGCAGAGACATTCAAGCAATGGGCGTGTCATGCCTGTAGGCGGGTCTATTGCGTGTCCAGTGCATGCTACACCACAGTGCTTTGACATTTCTTAGAGAAAAAAAAGTGTATGACTATAGTGCTGTCAGTCAATGAATCAATTTTTGGTTTCAGCTACGAAAGATTGGCAAAGTGTACACAAAACCAACTTCCAAAATTCAGATGCTTCAGAATGTGTCACTGGCGTTGAAAGCTATCACAGACGACAATGTAAAACTGGTGAATGTCGGTGAGTAGAAATGTAGAGATGACAATGTCAAACTTATTCATGTTGGTGAGCAGAAATGTAGAGATGACAATGTCAAAGTTGTTAATGTTGGTGAGTAGAAATGTAGAGATGACAATGTCAAAGTTGTTAATGTCTGTGAGTAGAAATGTAGAGATGACAATATCAAACTGGTTAATATATGTGAGTAGAAATGTAGAGATGACAATGTCAAAGTTGTTAATGTCTGTGAGTAGAAATGTAGAGATGACAATGTCAAACTGGTTAATGTATGTGAGTAGAAATGTAAAGATGACAATGTCGAATAAGTTAATGGCTGTGAGTAGAAATGTAGAGATGCCAGTGTCAGCTTTGTTAATGTCAGTGAGTAGAAATGTAGAGATGAAAATGTCAAACGGGTTAATGTCAGTGAGTAGAAATGTAGAGATGACAATGTCAAACTGGTTAATGTCTGTGAGATGACAATGTGAAAGTTGTTAATGTCGGTGAGTAGAAATGTAGAGATGACAATGTCAAACTGATCAATGTCAGTGAATTAAAATGTACAGATGACAATGTCAAACTGGTCAATGTCTGTGAGTACAAATGTACAGATGACAATGTCAAACTGGTTAATGTAGGTGAGTAGAAATGTACAGATGACAATGTCAAACTGGTGCAGGTCAGTGAGTAGAAATGTAGGGATGACAATGTCAAGCTGGTTAATGTCGGTGAGTAGAAATGTAGAGATGATAATGTAAAACTGATGACGGTTGGTGAGTAAAAATGTAGAGATGACAATGTCAAACTTGTTAATGTCGGTGAGTAGAAATGTAGAGATGACAATTTCAAACTGGTTTATGTTGGTATGTGGAAGTTTAGAGATAACACTATCAAACTGGTTGTAAAAAAGCATGGTGAATTTTTACTTAGATATGCTAAAAACGTTCACATTTCACTGCTGAATAAATAATGTATGTTTTTGGTAATAGTTGTAATTATTTTATTCTTTCTTTGTGTATGCTTTTAACTGATTAATTTAAAAATTTAACTTGAGTTAGCAGTTAATATGTTATTTTCTGTTATAAAATTATGAATAAGTTTTTTAAAGAAATTAATCAATGTCTTTGTTATATTGTTTAATTTCTATAGCCAAAATGAACAGCTTTTGAAATTATGTCATTTTGTTAAAAATACAGTTTGGAGATTTGAGGTAACATAAAGGTAACTTTAAAGGGACTATGTCACCGAAAAGGGTCTCAAGGGGGTAATTTCTTTAAAAAATCTGAAATTAAGATAATAAAACTAGCATATCATAACTGTTAAAATAAGGTGTATATAATGGGAAAAGAGTTTTCGCATTCTGAAATAAAATCTTTTATAATATGGGTTGTGTTTGTTTGGCCCTTTTCGTGACTGTTTACATTTTGACATCAGAATTATGAGTATTTTCTATAACGATAGTTTACAGATGTAACCTTCCAGTGCAGAATAGCGTAGTTGGTTAAAGCGCTGCCATCTGTCATTTATTTGTATAGCTCATAAGCGTCAGTTTGATACCTGCTTGGAGTTGTATTTTTTTCAAACATTTGTGCTGTTTTGTTTTTATCAAATATCTCATTATATATTATATTATTTATTCTTTATTTGATGTACATGTTTTAGTATAGCGCATTTCTAACATTTAATATCATTTATAGTGCAATAGAAAACAATTTTTCGTTGACATTGTCCCTTTAAATACCTGTGCATAATTTTTGTAGCATGATAAAAGGTATTAACGACACAACATGGTAAGGCCATACCAATTTGATTCTTTGTTTAGCGTCCTCGGGCTGGCAGGTTTTTGAATGCCTGAACGAATAAAAAACCAATTTGGACAGTGTGAAATCGAGTTGGAAGGCGTATAACAAATCTGGGAAAAAAAGAAAACAAAGACGTTTAGGTGTTTATACCAATATTTGTGAAAATATTTGGAACTTCTCAATTTACATAGTAAAGATACTGTATTAAAGTAGGTTGCCAATATTGAGATGATATATTACAGTTTTGCAATATAACACTTGCTTAAAAAGCTCGCACCACTGCCATGAATAAGTTGTGAAAGAAAAATGTTTTTTATTGAATTGCTGTTTGTTTTTTTCTGCCTGGTTGGTAGTTTTAAAAAAATCATGGGGACGCTAAACATAAAATCAATTTGTAGGGCCTAATGCTATAGCTGAAAGAACTCGTTAAATGGCTGGGTTTTGAATGTGCACTGGGGCAACAAAAAAGTGTGTACAAAACACAAACAAAATGTTGTATAAAATTAGTTGAAATTTAATATCATTGCAAAAGTAGATCATGCCACTAGCTTAAGCTTTTTAATTTGAATATTGTTTAAACTTGTATGTCAGATAATTTTTCATGTGGAAGGCCCCTTACTACAAGTTTAACAGTCATGCGTTAAATAAGAAATAAAATGCTGATGTATACACAATTTAATAGATATATAAATTATTGTTCCGCTGTTAAAACACTTGAAAAAAAAACATCATTGATTTGAAAAACTTAAAACATAATTTTCTTTATCTCTGAATTTCTTGTAATGCTAGTTCTGAATAATAAATTGTGAATTTCTAAATTGTGACGGTATTTGTAAAAGTTCTAAGAGAAATATTGTTGTTTTAATACATTTAATCCATGAAAGTGGGTAATTGAAATGGAATTTATTAAAATAATTTATAATTTTCTTATTATTATGCCCCCCTTCATAGAAGTGGGCGTATCTTGCATTGCTGCTGTCGGTCGGTCAGTCGGTCGGTCAGTCGGTCTGTCCATAGACCATTTCGTTTCCGTAAGTTATATTGAGAATGCTTTGACCTATGATCATGAAAGTTGGTACACTGGTTACTTGGGAGGAAAGGAAGTAGCCTATAAATTTTGAGGTCAACAGGTCAAAGGTCAAGGTCATCGTTGCTAAAAATAGAAAAACGGTTTCCCCTCAATAACTTGAGAACGCATTGGGATATTTTAATGAAACTTTATACATAGATGCCTTACATCAAGACCTTCCTTGGGATTGCATATGGGATGGGTGGGGTCAAGGTCACCATTACTAAAAATAGAAAAACGGTTTCCGCTCAATATCTTCAGAAAGCATTGAGATATTTTAATGAAACTTGATACATAGATACCTTATATTGAGACCTCGCTTGGGATTGCATATGGGGTGGGTGGGGTCAAGGTCAGGGTCAACGTTACTAAAAATAGAAAAACGGTTTCCGCTCAATAACTTGAGAACGCATGGAAAAATTTAAATCAAACTTTATACATAGATACCTTACATCCAGACTTCGCTTGGGATTGCATATTTGGGTTGGGTGGGGTCAAGGTCAACGTCACCGTTACTAAAAATAGAAAAACGGTTTCCGCTAAATAACTTGAGAACACATCGAGATAGTTTATTGAAACTACATACATAGATACCTTATGTTGAGACCTCGCTTAGGATTGCATATGGGGTGGGTGGGGTCAAGGTAAAGGTCATTATTACTAAAAATAGAAAAACGGTCTCCGCTCAATAACTTGAGAATGCATTGAGATATTTTAATGAAACTGTATACATAAATACCATATATTCAGACCTCGCTTGGGATTGCATATGGGATGGGTGCGGTCAAGGTCAAGGTAACCGTTACTAAAAATAGAAAAAAAGGTTTAATGAAACTCCCTACATATGTACCTTATATCGAGACCTCACTTGGGATTGCATATGGGGTGGGTGGGGTCAAGGTCACCATTGCTAAAAATAAAAAGACAGTTTCAGATCAATAACTTGAGAACGCATCGAGATATTTGAATGAAACTTCATACATAGATACCTTATATTGAGACCTCTTTTGGGATTTCATATGGGGTGGGTGGGGTCAAGGTCACCATTACTAAAAATAGAAAAACGGTTTCCGCTCAATAACTTGAGACCGCATGGAGATATTTTAATGAAACTTCATACATAGATACCATATATCGAGGGATTGCATATTTAAAAAAAATCTTAACAATTGCGCATATTCACAACTTGTCTGCAAGTCGGGGGGCATACATGTTTTACAAACATCTCTTGTTTTATTATCGTTAAATTAAAGTCATTTAAACCACCGTTAAAATTGCACTGTCTTGAAAATAAAATCACACTATGAGTAAAACACATATTTTTTAAATAGAAAAATGATGTAAATATTTTGTACCAAACAGAATGTATAAAAGTTGACATAGTGCAGATTTTTACATTTTGTACTCAGATGTTCATTGTTTTGAACTTCAAAAAGTTCAGCATTTAAAAAAAAATTCTTTCTAAATTTGTTTGATTTTTAATTTTACTTGAAATTTTGCTTTAAGGGACTAGGGCATCAAAATGAGCCTCAATGGGGCAATCTCTTTTTAAAAAATCTGAAATTAAGACGTTTATACTGGCATAAAATAACGGTTAAAAGACTGTATATATAATGGGGAAATTGTGTACGCATTCAATTTATTATAAGGGTCGTGTTTGTTTGGTCCTTTTTCATGCTTACATTTTGACGTCAGAATTGTCAGTATTATGTGTAACCATAGTTAACACAAGACTCTTTACCAAGCATGATACCGCAGTTGGTTAAAGCGCTGTCTACTGTCATTTCTTCAGAGGCCCCTAAGTCATGAGTTTGATACCCACTTGCGTTCTTACTTTTTTCTTTTCAAACTTCTTTGCAAATTTTTGTTAAATCAAATATCTCATTGTATATTATAGAATTTATTAGTTATTTATTGCAAATGTCTTTGTATAGCTGATTTCTACCATATATTATAATTTATAATGCAACAGGAAGCTAATATTTTTGTTGACATAGTGCATTTAATCATTGTTTCAGGTAAGCATTATCGATAATACACATTTGAGGGTATTAACTTGGTCAGTTAAGAGGAGAGGTTGTGACTTTTAAGATTTATACTTCAGGTGGCGATGACATCGTCAATGGCAACACAAAGATTATTTTCGGTCTTGTCTGGAGCCTTGTGCAGCGCTACCAAATTTCAGGGAAGAAGAGCAAAGCGCCACCAAAGAAGTTGATGACGATTTGGTTTCGGTCCCTCCTGCCTGACCTTGACATCACAAACTTCACGACAGACTGGAATGATGGAATAGCCCTACAGTAAAGAGTTTTTTCCTTTGAACTTGGTGAATGTTACATTTGGAAATTATTTATTAGGTCTTAATGATAATTAATTTTTGTTTTAGCATTCAGCTGATAAACATTGGCTCGGAGTTCTGATGGATTGGAATTAAACAGAGATTGAAGTCGTTAGTCCAAGTGGTTTAATAACAGCGCATAAAAATGACAAACCATTGTCTACCTTCCGTCCATATTTACACCCGAATGTTCACTGTTACAATGACGTCATTCATTGATACAAATTCTTTGTTGCATCACTTGCAATCATGAACACTGAACGATAAAGGCGATTTTCAGAGCTATTTATTCCCACTGTTCATTGGAGATTTAACAATGGTAGATTTTGTCTTTGTCTGCACATGTCGTGTTAGAATACAATTTTGTATTTGTTTTCACTAAATTTCAATATTCTGCTTACTGAGCCATCTACTTATATTGGTTGTAGTATGTTTGTTTAAATATTAGTAGTCTTTAGCAGGGGTTTAACTCAGGGCATTGATACACTAAGAGAGAATATAGGTGATGAAATCCCTGACCATTTGCGGACAAATCAAAGTACATGTTGATTTAAAATGACGAAAAAAACGGTTATAACTTTTATTACAGAATCACTGTCTCTGGTGATTTTTTTTGGTAAAATGCTAACATAGAAATTGTGAGAAAGTTCTTAAAGCTGTATTAAACAAGAAATCATATTACAATATATTGAAATGATTTCAGTGCTTTGATTGATCACATAAAACCAGGGGCGTCCCCAGACTGGCGGAAACTCCGTAGTGAGGACAGGTATGTGGAGGTTGTGGTATTGCAATACAGTTTAGCTCATGTTGTACAAATATTTTACCTGCCATCGCATATTCATCATTTTTGGTACGCATAATTACTCAGCATTTCTGCAAAATTTATGCAGAAAGGTAGCTTATTTCTGCCACAAAATTAAAATTAGATTAACTCCGTAGTGAGGGCAGGTATGTTGTGGTTCTGGTATTGCAATACAGTATAGCTCAAATTGTACAAATATTATAGTAGGTATGACGAGTAACTGTGCGAATCGACATAACTCTGAGTGGTATGATGAGTAACTATGCGTATCTGCTTAACTCTGAGTAGGTTTGATGAGTAATTATGCAAATCTGCATAACTCTGAGTAGGTTTGATGAGTAACTATGCAAATCTGCATAACTCTGAGTAGGTTTGACGAGTAACTATGCGAATAAAAAAGTATGCCTTATAAGAGGGAAATTTTTCTTTATTGGAACTTTCGCTTTATTAATTTTGCGTTAATCAATACCTTTAAAGCAATACCTTTAAATTAATAACTTATTTTGATAATCAATGTAGATCATTTTTGTGAACCGTTATTTTTTAACATATTTGCAGGGTGGAGAACTGTCGTAAAGCGATGGTCATTGCGAAGGAGCAACTAAATGTGCCCAGAGTTATTTCCCCTGAAGACTTTGCAAACTCCGCCCTTGATGAACTGTCGAGTATGACGTACCTGTCGTACTTCGTGAAACACGAGTCGCCCGGGTACTACCATACTCTGAACTGGGCGTGCAAACAGCTGAGGACTACAAACATAACCAACCTTACGGTAATCCTGAGCTGTGATTTTAAAGGCACTTCTTCACTGAAATTTTCATTTTTTGAAGTATGCCATAAAATGTCTTAACTTTACAGATTTAAGCGTCGGAACTTAAGACTTCCAGTATAATAACAAGATTTTTTTTTTAAAGCATAGAAAAAAAGTAGCTCCCACCGAGCTGGGACCTCTGGATTAAAAGGCTAACGTCTTAACCACTCTGGCATTTCGATGTATAGTTTCATGTCCACATAAGTCATTAAGAGGTCAAAAATTTTAACGAAAAAAACAGAAACACTACAAATTATTCCACCATTTAGCGTTACAAACACTTTATAATTTATTAATTTCAGCTGATGATTACTCAAATACGGAATGGTATTTACGGTATATGTCTATGTCCCTAGTGTTATTTCGCCCCCTTGCATACACTGTTCTTTTATTTTTGGAATCTGTGACAAAAAGTTGGAAAATTGTCAATTCGTCAATCCGTGAACAGGTCCCTTTAAATGGTTTTTACAACTAAATATTAAACATTTAACAAATAGGCAAATAGATCTGTTGAGCAACAATAGATACAATTAAGTGACGAGATCAATATTCATTTTGCTGGATATCATTTGCAAATACAAGTTTACAAATTGTCAGTTTTACTATCTGTAAAACTGCTCCTGACCAGTATACAGTAAGGTGTAAAAAAAAAATGTTTGTTTAAGGTTACCCGACCTACCCCAAAAAATGCCCTGACCCTAGAACATTTTATAAAGTTTGTCAGAGTTTTTTTATATATTTTTTACTTTTTTCAATAATAAAATGTATTTCATCATATTTAATACCATTATCATCATAACCTGCTGCATAATCATCATCACCATCATCTATGTTGTCAACATCGCTGTCATCATCATCATCAGCATCATCATCATCTTCTTCTTTGTCTTCTTCTTCATCATCATCATCATCATTATCACTATCATTATCATGGTCACTACTTCCTGTCTGTTTCCAGACGGACTGGAATGATGGTTACTTCCTGTGCGCGATCGTGGTCTCGCTTGGTGGACAGATACCGGACTGGCCGAACCTCGACAGAACAAAGGCCGTAGAAAACTGCCAGAAAGGTAGAATTTGACAGAAACATTGACAGAAGCATGAAAAATAGTAACAATAATGAGTATTTTTACAAAGAATGGTTTCAAAATATTACACTCTTGTTAACAATGTTTTTAATTTACCAGTCTTCAAATTCTGTTACTATGGTGAACTTTGAACCATTGAGTAATGAAATTGTAATTAAATTGAATAAACATTCTCTTTTATTGCTATTGAATTTGAATGGCACTGCTATGAGGTTAAAGTTTATTTACAAGTGCGTGTATTGTTATTAATTCTGGGCTAAGTGTGAGGGATCGGCATGCCCTTAAACCGGTTTAAACCCCCCATGTTTTGCATTGACTGTTCCAAGGCAGTGACCCCAGTTTAAATCATTTGTAGGTTTTGTGTTGTGTTGTGTTGTTTGTATCGTCCTGTATTGTATAGGCAAATGGTCACTTGCCTCAAATAAAGGACCAGCGGATGGTAATAAGGGTTTCTCTCCTGATGATGTCTCTGGAGTTTCATTATTCCTATATTTCACCCAAGCAGGCCTTTAGTTTGAGTATTGACATACATAGTACATAAGTTTAACATAACCACGATAAAACTCAATTATGTGAAGCCACACAAATCAGCTTAAAGCCTCAGTCCATAGAATATAATTTAATACATCTTAAATTGGTATTAGTTCTAATGAACGTAAATAACATTTATTCGACTGAAAACTGCTTCTATTTTTACAATGTTGATGTTCGAAAACGCTTGGTACGAATGGAATATACGATAATGTACATGCTGATTTCCACCTATCGTTTACAGGTAACTTTACGATAAAAAGTTACCGGCAAAACATTATTTTTTTACCAATTTCAATGCGGTTTTTTGTATTTTTAACTATATGATGTCCAGTAGAAATGATTTCTGAAAGTTTAATTTTATTAACATATTTCTGGACTGCTTCTTTAAGGGTGGAACTATGAACCAGTCCTTGATGTCTTTGTGGAAGGTCACATGAACGATCCTACCACAGGCAGCAAACTGAAGACCTTCTAGTTCATTACACAACCTTGACCTCAATTTTCAGGTATAGACGGCGCCAAGGATTTGGGGAACGAGCCGTTACTGAGCGCCAAGGAGATGTCAGACCCGCTGATAGACCACCTGACCATGATGTCGTACCTGTCCAAGTTCAGCAACATACAGCCAAGGAAGGGCAAGGCAGAGCGACTCCAGATCAGGTTCAACTTTGACAACATCAAGGTTGGAGCACAGGTGAGGGCGCTCAGTGCTTTGATTTTTGGACAATCAAATTTGTGACCGACAAATGTGAAAATATTGCTGAATATGATTTTTGAAAATAAAACTAGATGCTGTTCAAAGTTATTTTATCCACAAAATAAGTATCCTACTTGTTTGTAGTTATTTCTCCAAATATCCTACTTTTTTATAGTTATCTTATTTGACTACATAAATATCCTACTTGTTTGCAGTTATGTTACAATGAAATAGGTATCTTACTTTTGTGGTTATCAATTATTACACAGTAAATATTCTTCATTTTTTGCTGTTATCTTATTCCACAAAATAAATCTTCTTATCATTGATTAAACATTGCAGCAGAGTTTCAAATAATCAAAGTTGAAGTGAGTGTGTTACAGTTGATATGGTCAAAATCTCTGATAATTAAAGAGACGTAATGTTACAATTTGTGCATGTTCTTGTAAAACCATGTATGTATAATTTTACAAACATTCCAGGCAGAGTTTCAAATAATCAAAGTTGAGGAGAGTGTGACAGATGGTAAAGTCAAGGTCCAGCTGGGTTGTGAGACAGGAAATGTGCCCTGCGACGTGAAGTGGTCCGGCAAGATCGCGACGTGCTCGTTCATTCCCTCCGTGACTGGAGATTATAAGGTAGAATAAGGGTTTTCACTACACGATAACTTGTTAGATTGTCACAAAGGTAGTGTGCTTGATTTTCTGATAAACGTTTGTCTTCTGATTATGGACTGAAAATTTATTACTGAAAAAAAAAAAATCAAAATCACATATTATATTTCTGAAAATTAAAATGATAAAAATTCTGTGTCATTTACCACTGGAAGACATAATCATTCGTATAATATTTGGAAGACTTGAATATACGGCTGCAATATGCCCTTTTTGCCATACTTATGTTGCCAGGTTTTGGGTATGAGTTGACTTTCAAGCGAATAAGGTGGGGAAAACAATAACTCATGCAAAGGCTGTAAATAATATGATTATTTATAATATAAAATTAAAAATAAACATCTGTATAGATGTAATGAAGAACAACGAATGACGTGAAGTCATGACTCGCCGTACTTTAGAAAATCGCCCATGGTCAATTTAAATGTGCATGTCGTGCAAATGGTGAACTCAAACTGATTTGAAGTGAAACATGGATTAGATGGTGGTATTTACACTGATTGAACTACTTTACTCTAAACTATTGACTACTGGTCACTACTACTACTAATTATTACAACTAATTATTTAAAAAATTGAACACATGGGATTTCTTTCAATTTATTTCATAATTAATAATTCCATAATAATAATATATAGAGGATATTTGTTTGTTTTCGGTGTGATAACGCGTTATATCATCACTGGAAAGGGAGACAATATTTTTCATGAGCGCTTGCGCGAGTGAAAATATGTAATTTATCTCCCTTTCCGGTGATGATATAACGCTATATCACACCAAAAACAAACACATTTTCTTTTTATTTTATGCGTTATTAAGCTTTGTTTTACATTTTATTGGAAAATGTCGTGAGAATCTTAACGTCATGACGTCAAAATAATGACGTAATTTCACAGTTTCGGGCCTGGCATCGATGACGGTCCGTTTCATTTACCATATTAAATAGGGACCCCAAAAAGCGTGCGGCGCTAGCATGTATACCACAGTACCATGATATACCACTCTGGCTACCTCGTATTTAAATCTATATCAAAATAAAAATTCCAACAACAGAAACTCATCCAAAACAACGCAAACAACCGAACACACGGTTTGTCATGAAGATTAACGAGTGTCAGGTTAATAATTTCACACTATAGAAATAGGATAAATTGATGTTTATATACCTTTTGTGAGGTTTAATGGTGACAACATATTTTGGCATACAGGTGCATAATCTAATAAGTTTCTCTTTATTTAAGACAGGCATTTATGAATATTATTACTTGGTCACACAAACGGTAAGTTTAAGCAGCAGTTCAGAAATATTTAAAAAAAAATACAACTTTGCAGAAATCGTTTCTAATGGACATCTAACCGATAAAAATACAAAAAACGCATTGAAATCGGTAAAATAATAATGTTTTGGTAACTTTATATCGTATAGTTATCTGTATGCGATTGCTGGTGATTCCTCTGGAGTAAATTAGCATGTACATTAGTGTATATTCCATTTGTACCAAGTGTTTTCGAACATAGACATTATAAAATGCCTTTAGTGAATAAGAAACAGTTTCCAGTCGAATAAACGTCGTGAACGTTCATTAGCACTAATCCCAATTTAAGACGTATTGAATTATTTTCTATGGACTGTGGCTTTAATGTATGGAACTATAAACTTTATATTCCTTATAAATGAATCTGTTTTCAAGACTGTCATAAATATCCATTACTTTTTTTAACAAAGTTTGAGTAATTGTTAACAAATCTGTCAATTTATATAGTTGACAGTATCATACGAGGACACAATAATCAAAGGATGTCCCATCGAGTTCATCACAAAGGGCGACTCCATGAAAGTTAGGCTGCTGACGTCGTCAACGAATATGAAAATGGGAGAAATGTATGAGGTGAAGGTAAGACAATCATGCGATGGTTGAGCGTGAAACTGTTGTATCTGATGTAGACTGTTAAAGGGACTGTGTCATCAAAAAGGGACCCAAGAGGGCATTTCTAAAAAAAAAAAGATATTAATACTGGCACATAATAACAGTAAAAACAGAGTATATATAATGGGAAAAGAGTGTACGCATTCTGAGATAAAAATCAATTTATAACAAGGATTGTGTTTGTTTGGCCCTTTTCATGTTTACGTTTTGACGACAGAATTTAGAGTATTTTGGATAACCATAGATTACACATGATTCATTATCAAGCAGAATATAGCTCAATTTGTTAAAGCCCTGTCTACTTTAATTTGTTCGTATGGCTCTTAGGTCATGAGTTTGATACCCGCTTGGGATTTTAATTTTTTCAAACTTTGTTGATAATTATTTATTATTTATTTAATGCAAATTTCTTAGTATTGCTCATTTCTATCATATAATATAACTTATAGTGCAATAGGAGGTCAATTATTCATTGATTCCTTTTGTGCTAAAGCCTCAAATTATGGCTTTCAGTCGATGGAATACAGTTAGATCGAGATTATGTGAATCGCAATGTTACTAAATTCTTTGTACTACAAAAACGTCTAGTGGTCACACTCTTTTCCTTCTTTGTTCTATGTACCGGCAAAAACGATGAATATGCAAAATGAGATTATACGCAAAAAGTGATATAATGATCAAGTGTGATATTCCCTTTACCCTTAAACATGTGTCACAAACATGTAATGGTCAATTCGCATTTGCTTTCAAACCTCCTTGCGCGATATTTATTAGTTGTTTTGTAGCATTTAAAGACGTTTGCAACGATTGTTTCCAATTTTTTTCCAACGACAGATTTTCTTAAACATTTGCACTAACATGTGTCAATGTATCCTAAAACTAAAACAGTCTTAAAAAATAGGGGTCACCTGCCTTGCCCCGGAAATATTGGGGTTTAAATACGGTACCTATCAAAGCCTTTTTTTCAGTTTGTGTGACTAGCAGTGTTCAATTATATAAAGCATTTATGTTCAAACAAGGACGGAGATTTTTAAATGCATCTTTGTTTAATGTTTCGTTTGGCAATATACAAGTGCAGATTAATGTATCTTTTGTTCCAAACGACAGATTTTATTTAAAAAAAATCCATATACATGTGTCCTTGTATGCTGAAACTAAAACAGTCTTAAAAAATAGGGGTCACCAGCCTTGTTCCGTAAACATTGGGTTTTGAATACGGTACATGTCGAAGCCCCTTTTTTTCAGTTTTATCAATGTTTAAAGTATATAGGAGAGCTTTTTTCAAACAAGGTTATGGTTCTTTTCAACTGATATGTCTTGTGCAATATACATATGGTAATAAAAAACGCTTTACCTACAATTACTGTTAAAATAATGACTTTGACTGCGCATTGAAGTAGGTCAAATGGGTACTAATAATGCCTTCTGAAACATAATTTATTATGCATCAATATATTTTGTTCCAAATGACAGAATTTCTTAAATTTTCGCACATACATGAACCAATGTATACTTACACTAAAACATGTAATAAAAAGAATGGTTCACCAAACTTCTTTGGGAAATATTGGACTTAAAATAGGGTATCTGTAGCCTTTTTCATGTTTTGTGTTTACATAAACAATGTATCAATTGCTAAAATAGAATGTAGATATTTTTATGGATCTTTTTTAACTAATTTGTTTGGCAATACATTGAATACGTGTGTTTTTTTATTATAATAATGCTTTATGAACTTTTATCCATTGACTGGAACTTAATGACTTACACAGATTTATATTTATTGATTGAAATTAGTATATTGTAACCTATATATAGTAAAGAAATAATGAAGCAAAAGGAGAAATTAACCCAATTCTTTTCTTTTTGTTGTGAACGTCTTTAAGTTGGTATGGTTACTATTTGTAAAATTGCGATTTGGCTTTAATTACACAAAAGAAAGATAGCAGCTTTATATGCACTTAGAATTAAGATCGACTGTGCAGGCTACACATATTTATTCGTTGCTAAAAGAAGATGAACACGTTTAGCTGACATCGTAGATAATTAACTTCTCACTAACAGGTTGTGCTCTTGTAGCAAATCAAGAATGTTTGATCTATTTCGGGCTTAATGCATGTGCGTATTCGGGTATTGTTCTGTTGATTGTAGATGGACATTTCTGGAAGTGGGCGCGGAGAGGTGCTGATAGAGTGTATATCCCCCACGGGCGACCAGAGGTATCTGACCAGTGTGAAGGACGGCAATCTTGTCACGGCAGCCATACAGCCCAAGGAAGTGGGTGAGTGTACTGTGTCATATCATGATGAATATCAGCAAAAACTAGAATGTTGAATAATCATTGCCAATGCACCTGTCTATATTTTTCCCCAGTGGGGTGGAGAGGCGGGCCTATACTAGACTTTAGACTGAAAGTGATTCCTGACAGGTGGGCATTTGACACGTCAAATGATTCCACGGTAAAGGGGAAATAGACTTTGGTCGGATTTTAGATCCCGGTAATTTTGGCCCCCGGGCCATTTGATACACCTAAAGTGCCTACCGCATAGGGGATTTAGACAAAAATGCTCTAGGGTGGGTATTTAAACCCCACAAAATAAAATTACAGTAAAAATCCGCTAATATGAGCACAAGGGATCGTAGTAACAGTTGTCTTAAAAGCGGGGTGGTCATATTATTGAGGTACATGTAATTACGTCTGTGTAATTTTAAGTTTAAATGACAATAATGTATACCGATTAGATAACGAAAATTCTGATTTGTTTTTAATAAATAATTGTATTGAATACATATTATGTAACTTATAGTTATGAATATGAACTCTACATTAAGTCGGAAAATAATTACAACTTGATTAACTAAGCCCATTTAAGGTTCAGCATTCATCAGTGTTACCCGCTGACTGTCAGCTAGTGTCAATTAACGTAATCTGATACACAGTCGATGTGCTAATCCCTTATCAAAACATGTGTACCGTTGTTGTTCACACACTCCTTTTAAACCGCTTTAGCAGTTTGTTATCTCCATGACATATGTTGGTAATTGATGATATAAAGTGTCAACGGCCAAATGACACTGGTCGCAATAACTGGGTTATTTTGAGCGTTATTTGGTACTTTCGTTCTGGGATTAGTGGTCGTAATACGGAATAGCGGGGTGCGTTTATAATCGGAGTTTGCGACCATTGAAATTTATAGGAAAACAATAGGGTCTTTTCAAAAGAGTCTGCATTAGCGGAGTGGTTGTAAAATTGAGGTGGTCAAAAAGCGGGGTTTTGGCGTAGTTAAATTCCCCTAGGTCAGCCCGCCGCTCCCACCCTGAGGATAAATATTGATACCGGTAGGTGCATAAAAGTCACTGATTAATTAATTATTCATGTCTGAATAGATGAGTAGTAGCTGCTTATAAATAGAAAGGTTTTATTGTGCATCAAAAACTTGTCTGGGGCCATATTCCAGAAACATCTTATAAATAAGATTATCTTAAAATATTTTCACTTAAGTTCCAAGTTTTGTAAGGCAATATTTTAAAAACTATATGTAAATTAATGATTCCAATTACGGTTAGATAAATAGTAGTTAATTATTAATTAATAATTAGTCAAAATTTAGCAGAATTTCATGTATTAATGGAACTAAATGTTGAAGAAAAATGACGATTTTATGGCTAAGGATAAGATTTCACTTAAGATGTTTCTGGAATACGACCTCTGATCATTTTATTGCCATTTAAACTATAGATTAATTTGATAATTATTAAGTACCTCTAAAGCTGTGTATGCATGCTATCATATACAGATAAAATAATTTAAAATAAAAACAGTTATTTGTAATGACCAACATAGCTTGTTACAATTTCACATTTTCGTCAATGAATATATTCAGGTTTGTTACATGTTCACATTTTTGTCAATTGATATATTCAAGTTTGTTACATGTTCACATTTTTGTCAATGAATATATTCAAGCTTGTTACATGTTCACATTTTCGTAAATGAATATATTCATTTGTCATCATCATGTCATGGCTCTGATCATCATGATTGTTGACAAAATGTCACGGCATGAATTTGGGTACTTGCACTTTGTAATGTTTGTAATATTCAAATTAGCACGTGGTAATGTTTGTGATTTTCTATGAAAGGAAATTAATCCTTTGAAAATAGCTGGGGAGGAGTTTAAACTATTCGTGGCAAATCCCGGATCGGTCTATTGTTTAATGTCCATTAATCTCTTGGATGGTTGAGTGTTAAACTGTTGTATCTAATGTAGAAATGTGAAAGCAGATACAACAGTTTCATGCTTAGCCCTCATCATATTTTTCTTTTAATTATTATGACCATATATTTCTAGGTGTCTGGGTTTTGCGCGTATATTTCGGAGAGGAAGAGGTCCAGGGAAGCCCCCTCCACTTGCGCGTGAATGACCCCCAGAAGGCGTGGCTGTCAGGGACCGAGGAGGGATATGTGGGGGACCTGCTTATGTTCAAAGGTATAGAGTCTGACGATTCCACAAATGTCAGTCATATGCAAATTGTAGGAGATCGCAGTGGTGTAATGGATATGATGTCCATCTTGCAACCGGGAGGTCGTGAGTTTGATCCCTACTCGAGGAGCGTTCAAATGATCTTTCTCAAAAAAAGACACCAAGTATTTGTTCCACCCAGAAAACAGACTCGAGAGTGTCTCAATAAGCCTCAGGCATTTGATGCGATCGAGCTAACGTAAATAAGTTAAAATTAATTAAACTAATCATATGCAAATCAAACTATTTATCTTATCGTTGTACTCGAATATCAGGTTTAAAGGTTAACCTATTGGGACACAAAAGACCACATGGTAAAGTGGTGATGTGTTTGTGATAAGCGGATTAGCGATGAATGGCAATTAGTCCTTGATAAGAGCTGGGGATGAGCTTTAATGAGTTTTAATGAGCTTTAATGAGTTTTAATGAGCTTTAATGAGTTTTAATGAGTTTTAATGAGCTTTAATGAGTTTTAATGAGCTTTAATCAGTTTTAATCAGCTTTAATCAGTTTTAGTCAGCTTTAATCAGTTTTAATCAGCTTTAATCAGTTTTAATGACTTTTAATGTTAACTAAGTTGGTAAGGAGCTGGACTGTCAGTCCGGGGATCATGAGTTCGAACCCCAGCCCTGCCACCTAACTTGTTTGGGGATTGGACATGACATTATTTATATGGCCATTCTCCCCCTACCTCTGATTCAAGTAGGGCAGTTGTCAGTTACTGGCATAGGTATGTGCAGTAAGTACTGGTAAACTGCTTGGATCAGCTAAGCTTGCTCAGGAAAAGTGTGAGTAGGTTAACTGACCGCTGTAATATGACTGAAATACTCTTAAAAACGGCGAACATTTCAAACAAACAAACAAACAAATGTTAGTGTCCTTATCCTGCAAGTAGCGTCGGGATGAAATTTTATATCTGCTTTCTGGTACCAGTACATGATGTATTTAAATATTTTATCATCAAAAGCATAGTTTTAGAAAAAAATGACAATCAAAATATTAATTTTATTGTTTCATGTCAACACTTATCATATAGTGTAACTTGAAAAGTGTAACTGAAATGAAATTTCATACACAAATATACCAAAAAGAGTTCTGTGTGTAAGAATCATAACTCTATCGTCAATGTGGAGGTTTTTGTCCTGTATATAGTTTTGAGTATGGATCATTATTCCATTGAAAACTGAGGCATTCAGTTGAATCTTCAAACATATAATAGACAACATTGAGAGAATGTGCAGTGCAAAAGAACCATAACTCTGTCTTCAATATTTCCAGACTTACTGCCCTTTGCTTATTTGTTATTTTCATATGCAAAGCATAACATGTGTTGAAGTTTTTAGTCTTAACATTTTATGTGGAGTCATTTGGTACTAACTGTTTCTAATGAAAAATGTTCAGATTCTATTATTATATTTTATTATCTAAACAATAGTAGCCTGTTCATCTGTATTCTCGCGGTACTTAACCGTTAAACAAATATTTTTACCAAAAGCAACAAACCAAACATTTTCTTTCTAAAATGTCCCATTATATCAACCTTTTCACTAAAGTAACAACTAAAAAATGTGTTTACAAGTAAATTATTCGTTATTAAATTACCAGTATTGATGTTTTTCAATGCGTCATGCAGCAATCTTGACAAAATTACGTCATTGGTAATCTCGCGGTAAATCTTTTGTTTTGAAATAAATTCGATGTTAGTGTACAAACAAACACAAATAAACGAAACATGGTGGGATTGTTACCTTTTATAAATATTGCAAAACAAAAATTTGTGTTTTTCTTCATATTAACTGAAGCAGACAAAAGTGTAAACATAGATCCTCTAATGTCTACGGTTGGCTGCCAAATGAAATCATTTATAACATATTATTTTCTGAAAGAAAACCAAAATTATGTGTGATGTTGACTATAAATCTTTAAATTCAAAAGATAAACAGTTACCGCCGAAATAGAGATACCTTGAGAATACAGATGCCGACTACAACATATTCTGTGTTGTTAACCTTCCCACAATTACAGTATCACTAACATTTTACTTTATTTTAAACCTATTTATTTAAGCTCGATAGCATCGAAAGCCTTCAGCTTATATAAACACTCTCAAGTCTGTTTCCTGGGAAGAACCAGTACTTGGTGTCATTGGAAAGATCTTGAGAACACTCCCTGAGTGGGGATCGAACCCGGGACGTCCCGGTCGAAAGGCGGACATCATATCCACTACACCATAACGACCTTAAAACTAACATTTTTAATAATGAAACACACATTAACATTACCACTAATTACCACTACCACTACTAAACTTACTCCTACTCTTCACAATGCAGTTTTGTTTTTTACATCGCTGTTACCATTGCTTAATGTACTGAAGAGAATTGGAAAATATATGAGGCGTGTCGTGGGAAATCGGGCTTAATGCATCTGCGTAAAGTGTCATCCTGGATCAGCCTGTGCAGACTGCAATCCAGGATGACATTTTCCACTTTTAGGCTATTTTATTGAATATAAAAAAGCAAAAAGTAAATACAAATAACAGTCTTTATGATTAATACTTTTATCACATTTATTACTACCTTCTCTATATTTCGAGGGTTGAGCATGAAACTGTTGTATAGTGCGAAAACATTGACCTGATCCTGCTGACCTCTATTTATATAAATTTTCCTGTTAATCAATTATCTATTTTTAGAGTCGGCCCGTTCCGTAAACATATCAACGAATGTTCTCGTGGCCCACTATTGATCCGATGTAGTAATAATTGATTTCCGTAAAAGGAATGTGGTTCCCATGCATGATTTTTGCATGGAGAAATTCTGTCATTGTGGTCAGTGAAGTATTTCAATATCGAGGGTCGTTTAATAAACCTTTACTAGTGTGGTGTCAAGATTGAATAAAGACAATTTGGTTCAACAAATGGAGAAAACAGGTAATTATAAACAAACCAACCTGGGTTTACTATGCAAAATTACTTACAATGGTCAGAAACTGACCACGTGATTTTGTCTTTGTCAATTGTTGAATGCATGATATATATATGTCAAACTTCAAATAATGTATAACAGGTTTTATAGACGGCCCATAAAATGACTTAACCCGTTGTACGAACAACTTCGAATATACACGAACAGACTTCAGAACATAATTTTGACTTCGTATTCAGCTCATGAATATTCTTGCATAAAGGTTAGGATTAGGTCAATGTTTTCGCACTGTATCTGCTTAACATTTCTATATCAGAAACAATAGTTTCACACTGAAGTCTCAATATACCTCTACATAATTCACAGCTTTCACATTTTCCCATTTTACTGTTTACTAATTCATCACACTTACCACAATCCTTTCTATATTTAGGCCAAGAAAAAATAATTCTGTGTCTCAGGCAACCTGCCCCTACCTAGCGAAAACTCCCCCACCCTAAAGTTTTTAGAGACGATCGTTTCCCGTGAAATCTGAATTCGTCGGATTTTTTTTCTTTTTCAAGGGAGTTAATCGTGATTAACTAGATAATCTGTGTCAAAAAGGTGCTTATATGCTTCGGCCGTATATTAGGAATGAACAGTATTGCCGGTTAAGTGTTTGCCTTTTGTTTCGCTTTTATGGTTAGACTTAAAAACAAGTTTGGTAAAAAATCAATCCCTACCCAACTGAACTTTTTGGAGACCATTTCCCTAAACACACAATTATTTTTTGTTGGCCTTACCTCTACACAATTTATAACTTTGACATTTTCTTATGTAACTGTTTACTAACTCCACTAACACGTCTACGTCTCAGTCAACTACAAGGCTGCGGGTGAAGGTGAGGTCAAGGTCACTGTGACCTGTAACGATGACATCATCGCTCATGACACGTCACAGGACTCGTCTGATGCTCAGGTCCGTCAAATTATGTTTACACCCGAGGTGACAGGGTCATACGAGGTCAGAGCATGGTTTAACGACACTGAAATCAGAGGTATGACCCAGCGAACGTAAATATAGCTGACATTCAGTTGAACAATTTCATTTGATGAGTTTTTATCAACTAGCAGTAATATATCGGTAGATGAAATTGCGGCATATCAGTTGAGTTAACATTTGTAGATAAAATCATTGGATTAGACCTAATATATGTTCAGACTCGGCACGTACATGTACATATACAGTTGCTAATGTAACAAATGGACGATTTATATGATACCCAAACCAACAAATGTTTTTTTCATTTTATGCTTAAAAATGTGTTATTTTGTTATTTGTATGACTTCCTGGTGTAAAAGTAGTTTCATTACCGAAATTTTCACTGTTTAAAAACACCAGTAAGCATGAAATAAAATGACCTATTATAGAAGAATTAAATTTGACATATATAGTTATAACAGATGATCATTTTATTGACTGTTCGTCTATTTCTGATAAGACATGAACTACCGTAATTATTATATCTATGTTTTTGGACACTTCCAAAATATTTTTTCTGTGTTGGAATATTGAGGAAGCGCAGTAAAGATTTGTTTTCGAATATTTTTCTGAAATATAGAATCTGAAATGTTTTAAGGTAAACAACATCACAAATAATGTGTTTGTTAGTAAAGTTATCTGCGATTATTTATTAATATCACAAGATGGTAACTATTATATTGGAGCCATTATACAGTTAAAGTTGTGTTGATTGGCATTCTAAATTGAAGATATATAATTATTATTATTAGTCTGAAAACAAATATTGCAAATAATTCTTTTTATGAAAAGTCTGAAAACATAAGGACACAAAAAATAATGTGTTCGGCCTATTTTGAGTCCGAAAATATACATGTCTGAAATTATAGATTAAATATGGTACCTGACTGTAGCCTACACATGTATTATAATGTTGTATGTTCTATTAATTACCACTATTTCTACCAATATTTCTCGGCCGGGCCCGGCTAGCTCAGTTGGTAGAGTGTTGGACTGAAAATACCGTGTTTGTGAGTTCGAACCCCAGCCCGGTCACATAACTTGTGTGGGGATTGGTCATTAAATAATTTCAACGGCCATTCTCCCCCTACCTCTGATTCAAGTAGGGCAGTTCTCATTTACTGGCAAAAGTATGTGCACTTAGTACTGGTAAACCGCTTAGATTGGCTAAGCTTGCCCAGGAAAAGTTTTAGTGAGAGTAGGTTAACTGACCGCTGTGATATGACTGAAATACTCTTAAAAACGGCGAAAAATCCAATTAAAAAAAAATATATTTCTCAACTGAAACCACTAACAATTTACTGACATCTATCCATAATAATACATGTAGCTGCTTTACTAACCAGTTTTATTTATGCATATAAAATAGTATTCACTATGTATTTATACATGTATCTCAAGTTTGTTCCATGTATGTGCTGTTTTGACTTAATATAAACAGTCCTTATAGTGTTATCAATATTTGCGAATGATTTAGTATTTTTTACTTCTGTTATGAATTTGAACGGTTAATATCCCTTTAAAAGACAGGAATAAAATATACAAATATTTCCGCAGGGTCGCCAGTGCGAGTGGCAGTACAGGACCCCAGTCAGGTGTCGGTGACAGGGGAGGGAATCAAGCACGGAATGAAGGGAGACGATTGCAGCTTCAAAGTTAACGCCAGCGGAGTGGGCGGGAATGTCAAAGTGGACGTAACAGGTCGGTGGTGGAATGCATCCTAACTGCAACTTTAGTTTTCATCTTTGTTCTATTTAATTTCCATATATTTAATTTTTAGGGAGGTGGTGAGGTGTCTTGTCTGTGTAAAGGATGAGTTTTGTTCTTTGCTATTAAGTATTCAGGTTTTTTTCACCATTTTGGGAATATGACTTATGCCCATGAAATAGGGAATTTTAGCATAAATTCACCTAAAACTGGGAAAAATTATAAGTGTTTATTTAATAAAATTTGAATAATTATAGATAAACTACATAAAATAGAATGTTTTGAACAAAAACAAATCAGTAAAACAGTTATTACAACTTCAATAGTCTTTATTTCTACACTGAATACCTCTTATTTTCAAACATCTTAAAGTCAATCCGTCAATTGGGAGTTTTTTGGACTCGATTTGGGAAAAAAGATACCTTTTGCCATTTGTCATGTTAGAACATTGTACTTGTTCCACATTTAGTTGCTTGAAAAATCAAAGCGCTGAAGGCACTGTAGTTGTTCACTATTGCGTAACACTGGGCACATCATTGACATTCTGGGCAATTAGATAGGGATGATATACGTCACCTTAAATACAGTGGTTGTAAATGTTTAAACGAAAATACTAATTTACGTATTTACTATAACATTTGTCCAATATTATAAATATGACTTGAACATTGCTAAGTGATATATACTATTCAAAATGGCAAGTTTAAATAAATATTGCCTCGTAAACATGTCAATCAAATTTTGAAATAAATATATCGTCATTGTGTAATTATGTTGTTTTTTTCTGAATCATGCCATTTTAAATTGTTTCAATTCAATATGTGTAGCTGAGAAATTTAGGTCCATTGTAAATCGTACGCCACTACGTAAAACGTAATCAGGTGTAAAAACTAGATAAAGTCACTTTCAGCAGCTTAAAACTCTGTACGAGAACACTATATTTAAAGCCTTTCAAAAAAATAAATTCAAAATGAAAAAACAATGTCGGGCAAGAAACCTAATGAGACAAATTATTTGTCCGATTTTCAATTGCATGCTCTTTCTTTGGGCTACAAACATATATTAATTAAATGACATTCCTACTTGACATTCTGACATTAAATATTCATTACTAACACACATAATCTGGATAGACATGTATAAATATAGTGAAAAACTACAATTATGAGTTTCATAACCGGACACTCTCTGTGGAAGACAGATGATTACGCTGTCGAAGATCAAAAGCTGTGGAGTTGAACAAAACTCAATATTAACCTTAAAAACAAACAAGATGATGAATATTAAAAGTATTAAACAGTATATGAATGCAAAGACTGTGCTACAAGCTTTTCAACTGTATTAGCAAGTGTTTTAAGTTCTTTAAAGGAAGTTACTATCAAAATATTGTTGGTTTCTTTTGGAAATGTCTTAAAAGGTATTCCTTTTCAATTAAGTAAGCATCTTGAGTAGCAAAAGTGTCAAAAAGTATATGAAAAAAATTCTCAACCCCTGCCGGGAATCGCAGGTCCTTCAGATTGCGAGTCCGACATGCTATCCACTAGGCTATTGACGCTACGACTCTCCGCATTTAAATTTCTGCCTATTGTAGTTTCTGATATTATTAGTGTATTTGACCTCAATCGTGATACATCGACTATATCTGGAATGCTCCGTAAAAATCAACCGCTACTGCGTAATAATCGCTAAATTGTTCTTTATCGTTACTATTGTGGCCACGTAAATAATAAAATGAGTAATAAACATTCTCTACTTAACAAATTCACAACTCAACAAATAATCTTTTAAATTACATGAGTCGGCGATAACGAGCTGAATAGGTAAGGGTTAGATTTTGCCTATTCGGCTCCCCTCCTTACCCAAGACTTTCATTCATTAATGAATCAGGACGTTGCATAACGTACTATTTTATTGTTTTTCCGCGAGTACAGTCATATTTGATCCTACATTGAAAGTTGTTGACTTAAGTTTACCCAACATGTCATGTTCTAATTAAATTCATTGCCGTACTGATTGCCATTTGACAAATTAAGCGATATTCAAAATGGCACTAATTACTTTCGCGTAGTCGACTGGCCTAAAGCTGTTAGGATCATAGTTCTTTGACTGTTCAATTTTGGAATTGTGGTATCTTTAGTTGTTCTGTGAAAAACTAAAAATTTGTCCTTTTAACCAAATTTTTCGAAGAAAATTTAGGTGATTTAGGTTATTAGATGGTGTTTGTGGATTGGCTACTGTAACGAAACTTCATACATAGATACCTTATAGCGAGACTTCACTTTTGATTGCATATGGGGGTTGGTGGGGTCATGGTCAAGTTCACCATTACTAAAAAAAAATTTTGTTTGCTGTCTTTAATGCATTTAATTCTAAAAGTTTGGTTTACATGGAATTTCCACATTTCTTGTCTTTAAATTTCCCTGTATTTATCTTAATAAAAACATTTTTAATATTTTCATTATTTTATTCATTTTCATTTACCTCTATTCGAAGCACTTTTTAATATCCCAGTTTCAGTTATTCCCTGTTGACCACAACTAAAACAGAAATCCAAGCACATGGCGGATAATAATTCAAAGGACAATGTCATAATGTCTTGAATGCAAATGAGTTTTGGCAGGCATCATCGCTTCTGCCCCAGTCAAAAATAAGAAACTTACGCTGGAGGGAGTCTGTTTTACCCACAATCGGGCAAAATCGGACAGTGCCCCCAAGCAGCAGTTGCAATCGGGCACTGGCAGCTGAAAAATTGCTCATCGGACAGCGCCCGTGGAAGTTTAAGAAATGTGGTGCCTGGGCAATTTTTCAGGGTCAGGGAGGTCAAAATTAAGTCGGCCAGGCACCGCTCCATCGCCGTTCGGTGCGCCTGTCGCATTTAGAAAATTGCCGATACTGTAAAAATCAGACGGCACCCTATTTGTGACCTCGGCATTCTTGATAGCTTGTACCCATGCATTCAATCTTCTTGCAGCGACCGATGGTTCTCCGGTCGAATGTTTGTGGAAGCAGATCACTCCAGACCTCGGCATTCTTGATAGCTTGTACCCATGCATTCAATCTTCTTGCAGCGACCGATGGTTCTCCGGTCGAATGTTTGTGGAAGCAGATCACTCCAGACCTCGGCATTCTTGATAGCTTGTACCCATGCATTCAATCTTCTTGCAGCGACCGATGGTTCTCCGGTCGAATGTTTGTGGAAGCAGATCACTCCAGACCTCGGCATTCTTGATAGCTTGTACCCATGCATTCAATCTTCTTGCAGCGACCGATGGTTCTCTGGTCGAATGTTTGTGGAAGCAGATCACTCCAGACCTCGGCATTCTTGATAGCTTGTACCCATGCATTCAATCTTCTTGCAGCGACCGATGGTTCTCCGGTCGAATGTTTGTGGAAGCAGATCACTCCAGACGTTTACGAGTTCACATACCGACCAATGTCTGCGGGCATGTACAACATCAATGTGTTATGGAACGGTCGCCCATTGCCTGGTAAGTTAGCTGCAGTTGTTTTTACCGAAATGTGTGGAGAATCTTTTAAGCATATACTGTGAAATCAGTAAGAGTGTAACAAAAATGTAAATTTTATGTCACAGCTTACATGGGCTATTAAACATATGTGATTTCGGGCTATTAAATCACGCCCTTACGCTCACTCGAAATAATCTCACATTTAAAAAAAGTCATAATGAAATGTCATAAGCTGATACCGAAAATATCTTCAGACACCAAAAACATCAAAATTTTGTCATACAGTAGATTCCGCTTAATTGAATAGCCCATTTGTCACGTCCGAATATTCAAATAACCGGAGTATTCATACATGCGGAATCAGTCATATTCCAATTATTTCAATGTTAATCAGATATGTTATGATCTTATTTAATCCATTTTGATGATATAATGTCAAACCTGTTACGTAACAAAATGTTTCATACTTTAGAATGCTAATAAATATGCATAAAAGCGTTCATAGATGTTTGTTATCCATTATACGGTGCATTTGAAAAATAATTCACTTGTAATAATCACTAACAGGCTACATTGCTTTCTATGTATGCGCTGTACTTGACCCGCAAATTACACCTATTAGTCACGTGACATTCAACAGACGCTGCATTCATGCGTGGTGTGAAATGATAACAAAGGCGGTCATAGAAGCGTGACTGTCAAAACTTGCGATATGATACGTATCCTCGGAGATTATGAGAATATCGAGCGGACTATATGCCTACAACTGATAATTGGCTATTCAATTAACCGGAGGACACCATATTTTCTATCAGATTAGGCGGTGTTTTTACAATGGGAATGAATGCAAACGGTTTGGTGTTTTCAATCTTTATTCAATTAAGCGAAATATTCAATTATCCGATATTCAATTAAGTGGAATCTACTGTATATCTTAAAGCAAGTGCTTTTCAAAGTAATGTTAAAGGCTGGAACTATGCAATGATGATACTATGTCTTACATTTGGTTAAAAATGAATATGTATGTGATTTTCGTCCTTCATAATCATAATTATTTATATATGTTTATTGCTGAATTTATGCATTTAACTTTGTAAACATTTAAACATCTTATTTATGTTGAGAAAGGAATAAATATATAATTATTATCAATATTTTTGAGAAATATTCAAATTTAAATGGTTTCTGTCGCTATATATAATAAGTTAATTGCTCAGCAAAACAATACAAATATATACTCTTTTGCATTTTTATTCATAAATTTGTACAAACTTCGTATTTTAGGATTATTTGAATACCTTTGGCAGTAATACTAAACTATTTTAAATGAAAGGTTCCGAAAACGAGGCTTTTGCTCTATTGACACCCCCTACCCCCTCACTCCATTCAGTCAAATTCTCACGCTGAATCGCATAAGGGCCTTGACAGGTATGAATTTCCATTCATATACCAGTGCAGTAATGGAAGGTACTGTGAACCAAACCATATGCATAAGACCGCGATATACTGCATAGGTTATTCTAGTCGGCTATAGTTTAGACATTCACTACTCAGCAAACATATATATGAACAGGCTTTAGTTCTTCTTTATATGCGTAGATATGCATTTTTTATACTGCTATAATAGGATTAGGTTTTTAGGTGTTTGTTTCTATTTAAGGCATGTCTTGGGTAGACCGGGTTTAATGCATGTGCATAAAGTGTTGTACCGGATTAGCCTGTGCAGTCTGCACAGGCTAATCGGGGATGACACTTTCTGCTTTTAAGGTATTTTCTGTTTCAAGGAAGTCTCTTCTAAACATAAATCCACTGTAGGCGGAGAGTGTCATCCTGGACTGCACAGGCTAATCCAGGACGATTAGAATAAAGAATATTCTTCAAACTGTTCTATTCTAAGAACGCTGTTGATTCGATTCTAATTCAGGATTATTAAGCACAAATTTTATCATTCTTATTGAAAATGATTTATTAATGACATAAGCAACCTTGATGCGCTGCATATTTGCGGAAAAAAAAACAAATGAGGCGCGTCGTGGGAAAACCGGTCTTAATGCATGTGCGTAAAGTGTCGTCCCGGATTAGCCTGTGCAGTCCGCACAGGCTAATCCAGGACGGCACTCTCCGCCTACAGTGGATTTATGTTTAGAAGAGACTTCTTTGAAACAGAAAATACCTTAAAAGCAGAAAGTGCCGTCCTGGATTAGCCTGTGCAGATTCACAGGCTAATCCGGGACGACACTTTACGCTCATGCATTAAGGCTGGTTTTCCCACGATGCGCCTCAAATACTTATTCTTGAGTCTAAGACTATTCTTGATTCTTGAGTCTAAGTCTATTCTTGATTCTTGAGTCTAAGTCTATTCTTGATTCTTGAGTCTAAGTCTATTCTTGATTCTTGAGTCTAAGTCTATTCTTGATTCTTGAGTCTAAGTCTATACTTGATTATTGAGTCTAAGTCTATACTTGATTCTTGAGTCTAAGTCTATACTTGATTCTTGAGTGTAAGTCTATTCTTGATTCTTGAGTCTAAGTATGTGCTTGATTCTTGAGTCTAAGTCTATTATTGATTCTTGAGTCTAAGTCTATTCTTGATTCTTGAGTCTAAGTCTATTCTTGATTATTGAGTCTAAGTCTATTCTTGATTCTTGAGTCTAAGTCTATACTTGATTCTTGAGTCTAAGTCTATTATTTATTCTTGAGTCTTAGTCTATTCTTGCTTCTTGAGTCTAAGTCTATTCTTGATTCTTGAGTCTAAGTCTATTCTTGATTCTTGAGTCTAAGTTTATTCTTGATTCTTGAGTCTAAGTCTATTCTTGATTCTTGAGTCTAAGTCTATTCTTGATTCTTGAGTCTTAGTCTATTCTTGATTCTTGAGTCTTAGTCTATTCTTGATTCTTGAGTCTGAGTCTATTCTTGATTATTGAGTCTAAGTCTATTCTTGATTCTTGAGTCTAAGTCTATTCTTGTTTCATGAGTCTAAGTCTATTATTGATTCTGGAGTCTAAGTGTATACTTGATTCTTGAGTCTAAGTCTATTCTTTATTCTTAAGTCTAAGAATTCATTAGTGATTACGGGCCCAGATCTTTTGAAGAAAAAAACAAAAAGCAACGTCGATACATGATCTTAGAATGTTAATCAGATGAATGGTAACATCTGCAGGCGATGATTTTGTTAAAGATACTGAACTCCAGATGGGCATAAAAATGTGAGTTGTTTGTAGTTATGCCTAAATGGTAAAAACATGGGTGAAAACATCACTATTTGTATAGAACATGATGAAATACTGTCATAAACTGTATGTTTCATTGAAAAATAGAAGTTATAAAAATACTGCAGCTTTCCCCAATACAAGCACCTGATTCAAGTGTGCGCATGTGCGACTCAACAAAATAAAACTGCCACGTGATTATCCTAGATATGAATAGTGCTATTTTAAAAGGACTCGATGGGTTATAGCGTCTGCAGATGCTATAAATTTTAGGATGATAACAAGGAGGAAAACTACATAAAAACATTGTTTTTTCGGTAAATAAAAACACGCGTGTCTAATTTGTTAATGTGTTCTATACGATTTTGTAAGAAAATAATGTATTTTTGACAATTTTCTTTCATTTTTTTATGATTAGACCATCTGGAGTTCAGTCCCTTTATGATTAAACTAAATGGCATATTGACCATGGAAAGCTACCACATTGTTCACTTTCTTTCCTCACTGTGTATTGATTGTTTACAGTATATAAATGGCCATTTTAATTTCATAGGGACTTATTGTATTTGATAAGAAACTGTCCTTAATGGTCAATATACTGTTGTGATTGTTTGTTCAGGCTACTGTCCAAACAGGAGGTGGTGATAGCTTACCAGTTTAAAGCTGTTAACTCGTCTGTATGACATTTAACATCTTTTTGTCAATATTATTTAACAAGAAATATGAGACAGTTTAAAGATTAAATTCCATAAGTAAATAATGTTGTATCTCAATTCTCGATGATAAAATAAGGAGTCCATACTAATTTTTAAATATCGAAAAAAAAAAAAAAATTACACTTTCTGGCTCTTTTTATAAAATTATTTGTTTTGAGCATGATAAGCAAAGGAAATATTTTGTTTCAGTCAATTACTCTTACCTCTTACTGTATTGAGAAAATATAAAGAGGTCATATAACACTGACCTCTGTTCAAGGTCAAGGTCATGGAAAGGTCATTGTGTCTGCTCCACAACTACATAACAGCTAAAGTGGAACATATATTTTATTCACCGCTGTGGATTAACGTAATTACATTACATTTCTGTGCAGAGTTATGCACCTATCAATATTTTCCCTAATGAAGGGAGTGTCAGACTGTTTTAGGGGAATTTGACTTATTTCATTTATGGGCTCAAATTCCCCTAGTAAAGTCTGCCACTCTCTTCATTAGGGAAAATATTAGGATCTGAAGACATCGTATTAAAGGTCATGTTCAAATGGCCTTCCAAACGATAAAATATCAGCCCTGCTGCGCCCAATGAAATTACCTTTTGCACAGCAATTTTTGGCTACGGCTTTTGAAAAGTAAAGCATTTCCAGGTGATCCTTGGGAATAAATCATTTACAGTTTATTTTCACGCAGATAACAATGGATATAGTGGTACCTTAGGCGAGTATACATCCAAAGTTCACATTAATTTCGTGCATGTGGTTCATATATGAAGTTATACCACAAAATTTTTAAGGCAACCGTTGGATTGGCTCCTAAAAAGGTCATCTGAACGTGACCCGTAATGCGAAGTCAGCAGATCCAGTCAGCGGATAATATAGTAGCGACAGACTGGAGATGGTTTGAATGGTTTTAATGAGATTGTGTCACTCCCAGTGGGTTAACTGATAGCAAACGATTGGTGAAGCGGAATAAGAACTCCGTGATATTTTGCATAGTAAACATGTCTATTCCTTATTAATTCACTCCTGATTTGGTCGCCGAAACTCGGTGAATCGCAAAATAAGTTTATATTCCACTTCTTCATGGAGTCAGAAATTCCAGTAACAAACACTGTTGTAACATATAAGAGAGAGCCGCTTTAAAGGGACCTGCTTGAAAGGGACCTGTTCACAGATTTCCAAAATGTTTGTCACAGATTCCAAAAATAAAAGAAAACTGTGTATATAAATGTTTGTTTCAGGTAACATGCCCAAAAAATTAGGGTAGGTAGGTCGGGATTTTTTTATTTTTTTGGTAAATGGTCAACTTGAAGATTCTAAAACTGAATAAATATTCAAAACATATCAGCAATATCCTTAAACATTGTTTATAAGTGGATACTATCAAAACAAAACACTTATTTATCCAAAAACACATTTAATTATTGAAAAAGGTAATTGAAACAAAAATCAATCAGACAAACCCAATAAAATGTTCTAGGGTCGCGGCATTTTTTTAGGGTAGGTAGGGTTACCTGAAACAAACATTTTTTTTTTACGCCTAAAGGAAACATTACCAGACCATGTATATGAATCAGATTGGCCAAGTGATTTTCATGTCAGGGTTGGTATCCACAAAGCATCTTAAGTAATGTCTTAAATATTTTCACTTGAGTGCAAAATTTGAATGTATTATATTTCTTTACTTAATAAACAAATGCATATGTTGTTGATATTTCTCAAATAATATGTTCATAATGATGCTATTTTAAAGTGTTACTTACTGCTAAACTTTTCCTTTATGGAATTATACGGTTGAGGAAATTTCCAAATTTAAGGATAAGGATAAAATTTAACTTAAGATGCTTTGTGAATACTGCCCCAGACTTTTTATCTGCAGGTCGTATGTTTGATCCCTGGCCCCGATTTTTCAAAAAAATTGAAGTATGTTATAACTGGATTGGCTTAAGCTTGCTATTTTCATATTACAATAAGTGTGCATAAATAATATTCTTAAGACATATAACTTATAGAATGAAAATTAGGTGTCAAATAATCACAATAAATCATATTTCATGTTGTAAAATCAGTAATAAAATAATTATTTTGATTGATGAAATAAGAGAATTAAGCCTGTTATGCTAAAGATATTTCGAGAAATTGGCCCCTGTGAGGGTGCACATATTTTCTTTTTAATTTATGCTTTTCTTGTAATAATACTTGATTTCTTTAGTTTAGATGCTTTAATTTTCCCAATTTATACATTTAATGGCAAATGTAAAAAAATACGAACAATCTATGAGCAAGTGCCTTTAATGTACTGAATCTATTCCAGCAGTATTCAAACATGTTATTTACAGA
This sequence comes from Congeria kusceri, assembly GCA_027627225.1. Taxonomy (NCBI): domain Eukaryota; kingdom Metazoa; phylum Mollusca; class Bivalvia; order Myida; family Dreissenidae; genus Congeria; species Congeria kusceri. Next base: position 16,521,066 of record CM051029.1, on the reverse strand, counting down.
GTAACAGCCATTATGTATATGGCTAATATTCCAAACAAATAACATTTTTCATTGGAGACAATGGTTTGTAATTACTTATTTATTAAATAAATTATGGCGCAATTTACGTGATGTTCATGTTTCCATTGTTTCTGGATTAGTCATACATATTTATGGAATATATGTATTGCTCATATAAAGTATTAAAGTAGTACAACAAAATATTGTATAATATCTTTTTGCTATTTACAGTAGTTGTTTATTACAAATATTAAACCTAAAGATAAATTAGTATTTGTTGGTGATTATTCACATAATTAGTCCAGGTCTAAGATCTGTAGACAGTCCATTAAACACTCATGTCACGGACTGATTTTTGTATTATTTCTGTAGGCAGTCAATTGCTCTGCTTGTGTTAGCAGTTACATTATTTCTGTTGGTAGTCCATTTCACACTCATGGCACAGACTTCTGCAAGTTTATACTGACTGTTGTATTATTTCATGTCAATGTCATAAATATAGGTGAATTATTTCAGTAGGCAGTCCATTTCAACCTCACTACAAGTTCCTACTGATTGTTTTTGTTATTTCTGTAAGCAGTCCATTTCACCCTCACATCATGGACCACTCTAAGTTCATGCTGATTGTTGTTGTTATTTCTGTAGGCAGTCCATTTCACAGTCACATCATGGACCACTCTAAGTTCATGCTGATTGTTGTTGTTATTTCTGTAGGCAGTCCATTTCACCGTCACATCATGGACAGCTCCACGTTTTGTACTGATTATTGTATTATTTCTGTAGGCAGTCAATTGGTTGTGTTAACTGGTACATTTTTTCAGTAGGCAGTCCATTTCACCATCACTCCAAGTTTGTACTGATTGTTGAATTATTTCTCCAGGTAGTCCATTCACCCTCACTCCAAGTTCATACTCATTGTTGAATTATTTCCTCAGGAAGTCCATTTCACCCTCACGTTCATATGATGGTTGAATTATTTCTGTAGGCAGTCAATTTCACCCTCACTCTAATGTCACCCTCATTGCATTATGTCCGCAGGCAGTCAATTTCACCCTCACGTTCATATGATGGTTGAATTATTTATGTAGGCAGTCAATTTCACCCTCACTCTAATGTCACCCTCATTGCATTATTTCTGCAGGCAGTCCATTTCACCCTCACATCACAGACCGTTCCAAGGTTGTGTTGATGGATGACCTCATGGACCTCAAGGATGAGAATGATCACCTGGCACTGGACTGCGACACGGAAACCATTCTGAACTTCAACACGAAGGATGCTGGACCTGGTATGTGTGTGCATGCCTTAGTCAAAATATTAATAACTCATATTTATATTTTCTTCATGCCGCCTGCATCTTTTGATGCTGGAGGCATATAGTGATTGTCGTGTCCGTCCGTTATTCGGTCCATCTGTTCAAGGTTATCAAGATTTTACCATTTCCTCGAGCACCAACACTGCTAACTACAAAACTTGAACACTTAAACAGTTGTAATGACCATTCCTAATCCACCCATATCATCCAACCTCATGTGCGCCTTGACCTTGACCTAATTTGGACAATAATTTAAATGGGCTATTTCTTGGTTAACTTGATTTTACGGTTTCATCTAGCACCAACACTGCTTACTACAACACTTGGATACTTACACGGTATTTGCTTATGACCATTCCTAATCCACCCATATCACCCAACCTCATGTTCACCTTGACCTTGACCTAACTTTGACTAAGAATAATGCAAATGGGCTGTCCAGCACCATGCAAGGGCATCTGTGTTTATCAAATACTATGTCTTTTTCTCTCTCCAGAATTTGACTTGCCACATGCTTATTATGACTAAAAATTCACAAGATGATGGTTTATTTACACTTATTTGTTTTATTTTTCAGGGACTTTGTTGTAGTTATTATTTCTGCACACAAAAAAATCTGTAATTTAGAAATTAATATTGGCATAAAATAAAGGTTTAAATAATTATTTTTTTTCACAAGTCAGAATAGCACACTTTGTTAGAGCGCTGTCATTTGTCATCTGATGTCGTGAGTTCAATATCCATTCTGGGTAGTCTGTTTTAAAGTTGTTGTTTTTTTTAACAGAAATCTCATAAGCAATAAAGAATTCATACTTAATAGAGGTGTGTCGTGGAAAACTGGGCTTAATGCATGTGCGTAAAGTGTCATCCCGGATTAGCCTGTGCAGTCCGCACAGACTTATCTGGGATGGCACTTTCCGCTTTTATGGTATTTTCTGTTTCAAGGAAGTCTCTTCTAAACATGAATGCACTGTCGGCGGACAGTACCGTCCTGCATTAGCCTGTGCACTGCACAGGCTAATTCGGGACGACACTTTACACACATGCATTAAGTCCGGTTTTCCCACGATGCGCCTCATTTATTGTATACACCATTTATATAACATAATAACATTTGAATCGCTGAAGGTGATTAATGTGTGAACTAACTTCCCAGCTCTTCCTTCGCCAGGTACGTTCAGTGCAGAGGTTCTCTCCCCTGACGGTCGTCTGCCCGTCAACATCCGGAAACCAGAACCGGGTCATGTGCAGGTCGGGTTCACCGCAAAGGTCGAAGGTAGGTCACGGGGGTTGTTGGTTTGATTGTAGTTGTTCTTGTTCGGTCAATTTCAATAATACAAAAATAATTTTGATTATAACATTCTCTGATAAGTAAAATTCTGCAAACGCATTGAGAAATTTATTTTTCAAAGCTCTATCTCTTCCCGATATATTGCTTGCTTGTGTGTCACCGCTTTTACAACAACTCCATCCATTGAAACAAAAATTCTTCCTTACACTATTTCTTTAATAAAACTGAATGAAACACATCATTTTCTTAGCTTATTGCATATTTTTATCCAAACAAAAATTACTTTTCCAATAAGCCTTTGGTGCCTATTTCAGGCGACCACTACATCCACCTGTACTGGTCCTCGGTCCCCCTGGACAAGTCTCCCATCCTCGCGTACTGCCCTGGTCCCGTACTTCCCGTCAACCACGCCCACGTGCTCATTGTCGGGGAGGGCGCTCAGCTGGCCCGGGCGACGGTGCCCACAGAGTTCATTGTGGATGGGAAGAAGGCTGGACCAGGTTTGTATTCACACCTTTATGTAAAACATATTTCCATTTCTGGATATTTGGAATTACAAAATAATTTGCAATATTTTAAAGTCATTTAATAAAAATAAGGGAAGATTCTTAGTATTGTTGTCTGTGTTTATGGTTGACATTTTTTTGCGAGCATGATTAAATTAGGAAATGAGATGGTAAAAAGTAGCCATTGTAGAGTTGCAGTTTGACCTGGAACAATTACAGTACTAGTAAATATGTGGTGCATCGCGAGAAAATCGGTCTTAATGCATGTGCGTAAAGTGTCGTCCCGAATTAGCATGTGCAGTCCGCACAGGCTAATCCAGGATGGCACTTTCCGCTTTTATGGTATTTTCTGTTTCAAGAAAGTCTCTTCTAAACATAAATCCACTGAAGGCAGAAAGTGGACTGCACAGGCTAATCCGGGACGACACTTTACGCACATGCATTAAGTCCGGTTTTCCTACGATGCGCATCATATAAACTATTGGTCAAAACAAGATACAGTGCATTATATAAGTTGTTGATTTACATATTTCTCCTTTAATCCATTTGTGAAATCTCCGTTTCCAAGGTATTCCCCGTGTTCGGATGACAGGAGTGAAGACGGACGTAGATGTTGAGATGAGGGCGATGAAGTACGACCGATACAAGTGTAGATATGCGGCACCATACCCAGGTTTGTCGGATGTTCCGAATGTAGCCACAACCATCCTAACAACAGCAATAACCCTTAAACAAACCAAAAAGGTTTTTTAAAGCATTGCAAAAATAAATCCGTATGTGTTGTATCAACCCCAGGCCAAAAAATTTAAATTCTGTGTTTGGGGCAACCCGACCCTACATAGCAAAAAAAAAACGACCTTTAAAATTTTAGCAATGAATGTTTACCGTGAAATTTGTTCTGATCATATTTTAGATAATTTTTTTTTTTTTTTTTATCGAAATGTGTCTTTAAAGAAAAAGTTTTAAACAACCCTCATTCTCGAAGCTTTGTAACTTTTTTGAGACCATGGCCCAAAACACACAGTTTATTCTTTTGGCCCCATCGGTATTATGTTTAAAGATTGAATGTGATTCGGTCTTTTATAAAGTATATTATAGAAACTATGGTGAAAATGCCAGTAAAAAAAGACATATATTTAAAAATTGTACACTGGAATAGTTTAATTTGTTTGTTCTCAGTTGTCATATTTGGGTTATTTATAGTTTGTTTTCTGTTTCTACACTCTTGCATTATTGTATTTTTCTCAGGTGGTTACCTCTTGCACGTAGAATGGTCCGGTTTCCACGTGCCAGGGTCACCATTCAAGGTCACTGTCACCAACAAAGGTCACGGTGACAAGGTCAAGGTCGAAGGTCAAGGACTCAAGGGTGGATTTGTGGGTCAACAGTTGAGGGCTGTTGTTGACACCACTGCTGCAGGAAATGGTAGTAACATTTAGTGTCCTACCTGAGAGTCCCGTTTGTTTGCTATCTCTGCATAATTGTGTCAGCCCATTAGATTTTTGGCCCAAATGCGGTATGTGGGCAAAAATGGGTTATTGGCAGTTTTGAATACACTGGTATATGTAAAAACTGGTAATGGCTTCCTTTTAAGCTTGACTATTCAAAGAATAGGTGAGCTTTCCTACTACCCCCGGCATCCGCGTCCCGCGGGTCCGCGTCTGAATTTGGTTTTTATTTAAAAGTCCATGCCCCTTTTTCACTTAGATTTTCTGGTTAAAGTTTATATTCAAAACTTCAAAAGTTCATAAGTTATTAACTTGAAACTTGGAACTGACCTTTGTCATCAACTCTTGTATTAGGGGCAACATTACCCATAACTATATTTTGTATTTTGACAGAGTTATACCCCTTTTTATGCCCCCACTTAAGAGGGGGGGGAATATAGATTTGCCCTTGTCCGTCCATCGGTCTGTCCATCCTTCCGTCGGTCGGATTTTTGTGTCGCGCATAACTTAAAAAGTATAACTGCTAGAGTGATGAAACTTTATAAGCCTATTCATCGGCATCGGGGCTTGTGCACCTGAGTATTTTGGTGCTGTTTCTTGCCACATCAGCGGAGTTATGGCCCTTTTTCTAGCAAAAAATGATATTTTTGGACTTGTGTCGCGCATAACTCAAAAAGTATTGCTGCTAGAGTTATGAAACTTTACAAACATATTAATCAGCATGTGAACTTGTGCACCTGGGTATTTTGGTGTAGTTTTTTCCGACATCAGCAGAGTTTTGGCCCGTTTTTAGCAAAAAATGACATTTTTGGACTTATGTTGCGTGCAACTCAAAAAATATTATTGCTAGATTGATGAAACTTTATAAACATATTAATCAGCATGTGAAAGTGTGCACCTGGGTATTTTGGTGCAGTTTTTTCAGACATCAGTGGAGTTATGGCCCTTTATTAGCAAAAATGACATGTTTTGACTTGTGTCGCACATTACTCAAAAAGTATTACTGCTGCAGTGATGAAACTTTATATACATATTAATCAACGTGTGAACTTGTGCACCTGGGTATTTTGATGCAGTTTTTTTTGGACAGAAGCTGAGTTTTTTTAGCAAAAAATGACATTTTGGGACTTGTGTCGCGTGTAACTCAAAAAGTATTATTGCTAGAGTGATGGAACTTTATGTACATATTAATCAGTATGTGACGTTGTGTACCTGGACATTCTGGTGCAATTTTTTTCGCCAGAAGTGGAGTTTTGACCCTTTTTTTAGCAAAAAACTACATTTTTTATTTGTGTTGCGGGTAACTCAAAAAGTATAACTGCTAGACTGATGAAACTTTATAAACATATTCATCAGCATGTGAACTTGTGCACCTGGGTATTTTTGGTGCATTTTTTCCGACATCAGCAGAGTTTTATGACAACCAGCGGAATGTGGGGGGCATCCGTGTTCTACGGACACATGTCTAGTTCACTTAGATTTTGTGGTTAAAGTTTATATTCGAAAGTTTTGTAACTTCAAAACTACATAAGGTATTGACTTAAAACTTGGAACTAACCTTTGTCATCAACTCTCGTATCAGGGGCAACATTACCCATAACTCTGTTTTGTATTTTGACAGAGTTAGCCCACTTTTTACATAGACTTTGTGGTTAAATTTTTTTTTCCAAAAATTTATAAACTAAACAAGGCTTTACTGAAAAGTTTTGTATTTTAACAAATTTATGCCCCTTCCACTATCCAGACTATGTACCAACTGAAATACTTCGAAAAGTCGAGCACGCTGTCCTCTGATAGCTCATGTTTTCTCAGTCATGTGTCTTGAGCAAGAATGAGCAGTTTAAGTAACACCACCATAACGAAAAATTTGCACATTTCACACAGATTTTAATGCGTGTCATGCATACAATATAGAACCTAGAATGATGAGGACAAGTAATTTATATAATATATATTTACTGGACTGCCTTTCCCAAATAACAAAGTTTGAATGTACCAATGTTTTACAAAAATAATAATAATAATGAGATGGTTGCTATGGCAACAGAACAAAAAATCATAGCAAAAATTACATTTTGCTTACAAATAACCCAATGAATAATATTTTTAATTGACAGTTTTCAAGATTTAAACAATTAATTGAAATATCTTAATCATAATCCTGACTTTCTCATAAAATTTCTCACAACTTTGACATTCATTTTCTTGAAACGAGGCAGGCCGCAACTAGGATAAAAATCTCATGGGCTGCCACAATTATGTTTGTATCATTATATTGAGCTCTACCTTGGCATAATACTTTTGAATTTTAAAATGAGAGTCCACACTGCAGTATTCGATCTTTGTATCCTACTTTTGAGTTCAATTTTTGTGTTTTACCTTGGTATTTGAAATTTAATTTCAACCTTTGCATTCAACTTTTGTATTTCACCTCTGTATTCCAACTCTGTATGCTGTATTCCACATCTGTATAATGTATTTCACCTCTGTATTCCACCTCTGTATTCCACCTCTGTATGCTGTATTCCACCTCTGTATTCTGCATTCCACCTCTGTAGTCCACTTCTGTATTCTGTTTTCTACCTTTGTATTCCACCTCTGTATTCCACATCTGTATTCTGTATTTCACCTCTGTATTCTGTATTCCACCTCTGTATTCTGCATTCCACCTCTGTATTCCACCTCTGTATTCAACATCTATATTCCACCTTTACACTGAGCATATTTGTATCAGTAATTATATGCTTAAATATTCGAAGTATCAGTATAATATTGTAACATATTGTCCTAAATACTCATTAAATTTCTGTTCAGGGGAAGTAACTGCTGACTGCTACGGATTACGTCATCATGCCCGCTGTGACCTCATAGATCATCGTAACGGGAAGTACACGCTGTGCATATTCCCGACCGAGCCGTGCCGTCACAGTCTGGAGGTGAAATATGACCACGAACACGTGCCAGGTTAGGACATGTGAACATAAAATTAATGTTCATACATTATTTAAGAAATATTTTCGATATTTATCATTGTTTATCAGCCAAAAAACAATAATTTGGAGTTCTGATGCGTAGGAATTTAACCACTAGGGCATTAGCCCTAGTTGTAAAATAGCCATTGAACTCCAAATCCTTGTTTATTGGGTCATAAACAATGATAATGCAAAAATTATTTTGATTCTAACATGATTTGACATATTTTCGCAATAGTAATTGGTACTACTTTTTACTATGCTCCGCTCAGAATCGGGACTTCTTTTTGCATTGTTTTTTGTTTAGTTTAACAATGACAACAATGACAATGACTACATAATATTGACCAATACAAATGCTTGTTACATATGGGCTTTGAATTCCATTGGTTTATGTTGAGGATTTGAAATAATGTGGTAGGATGATGTATAAGGGACAGTTATACTGCCTTGCTGTATGAGGTAAGTGATGAAAAAAGAAGTCCAACTTCAACTTGGAAATTATATTTATATTTAAAACCGAAACAACGTTTCGACCATGTTGGCCTTCATCAGGTTTGTTATTATAAGCAGGAAATGACGTCGACGTCATCAGACGTCAACGGTAACGTGCCATATTTGTAAAATAGGATACAATATGATACAATAATACTGGTAAGACGCAAATAAAAAAGCAAGAATATATGAGCTAGCATTTATAGCGATGGTGGTTGAGCGTTTGCCTTGGAACCAGGAGGTCCTGGGTTTGATCCCTATTGATGCTTGGGGATTTTTTCAGTTCTGTTATCACAGGGCAAATGAACATTGTCCCCTATTTCCAGGTAGCCCATTTTCCATCCCGGTTGGAGAGCCCCCGGATCCCCGGAAGGTGAGGGTATACGGGCCGGGGGTTGAGCCTGGGGTCATCCAGACCTTCGAGAGCAAGTTCATTGTCGAGACATACGGGGCTGGGGCGGGGCAGCTGTCCGTCCGCGTGAGGGGACCCAGGAGTGAGTATTGGTTATAGAAGTGTTCACATTACACATTAAAGGGACTTGTCCACAGATTTTCAATTTTTGAAAATTACATTTAATGTCTTAACTGCAAAAACTTAAGCAGTCGGACTAACCGAAAAGAAATATTACATAAAGAAAAAGAAATAATTAAAAAAAAAAATCCTTCGCCGGGACTCAAATCTGTGACCGCCAGGATAAAAAAAAATGTTGAGCTAAGCACTCTGACATTCTGACTGAAATCTTTGTGGTGAATTTTTAACGCTATGCAAGTGATACACGTTTTTTCAAAATACTGATGAAAAGGGTTAGAAATGCTTGATAATTTTAATTCATTTCATTTGATGATTTTTCATAAATGACACTGTATTTCCAACATATTTCTTTGTCAGTCATGTTATTTCGCTTGTTTGTGTACAATTTAGTTTTTTTTTGGGGGGGGGGATCTATGACAAAAAAAGCTAAACATTGTCAATTTGCCGATCTGTGAACGTGTTCCTTTAAACAAAACATTTCAAGTTCAATTGATATAAACGAACACATATAATAGTGCATTATGAGCTTAAAACTTGTACATGTTCCCATAACATAAATGGTATGTTAACAGTTTAAAGTTCTGTTTTGTACATGTTCCCATAACATAAATGGTATGTTAACGGTTTAAAGTTCTGTTTAGTGTTTACATTTTCAACACTACGAAATTAGCCGAACTTCATCACGTTTTTATACATGTAGAATATCATGGAAGCTCACTGGAAGTTAACAGATTTATAGATATTCGGCAGTAAATACAGCTAGTGTTCATAAACAGAGGATCAGTGTTTTTCTAATAAACAATATCTAGCGAAGCATATCTTTATGAGGTATGTAAAATACCAACATAAGCACATAGTAATGCGGACAATAAGGTGACCATTTAATGAAGTCAGAATGTGCTTTCACCTTTTATGTGGCTTTGTATGGCTTTGTGTTTATGAAGAAATAATTATGATCACTTTCGTTTTGTGTCTTTGTATATATTTCATTCATAATACCTAAGTGAAATAGCTGGAGGAAAATTTTCGGTTTTGATATGGAATTTGTTCTATAGTTATGTTTTTTTTTCATCCAAACACTGTACAATTTGACTTTTGCTAATGTAAATTACAGAGGTACTGTGTTATATTTGTATTTATTGAAATATACTCTATCTATCACCAGGTGCATTCAAGGTCGAAATGCGCCGTGATCGCGAGGAGGAACGCACGATCGTGTGCCGGTACGATCCGGAAGAACCCGGAGAGTACATCGTGAACGTGAAGTGGTCCGGGGTACACGTGCCAGGCAGTCCGTTCACTGTACCCGTGTTCGAGTCCATGGAGGCGCTGAGTCGGTATGCGCGCAAGACCAACCAAGTGGAGCTGATTGCAGATTATGAGTGGACGGATGAGATTTAGAACGTTAAATACTTCAGCCTGGACTTCATGTGTTAATCAAGTACTTCAGAGTGGACTATATGTGTTAATCAAGTACTTCAGTGTGGACTATATGTGTTAATCAAGTACTTCAGCATGGACTATATGTGTTAATCAAGTACTTGAGAATGAAGCTACATAGTACTACATACATTTGTTATGATAATCAAGTACTGGTACTTCAATATGTATACGTTTATCAAATACTTCAGTATGGATTTCATATGTTAATCAAGTACTTCAGTATGGAGTTTCATACTTCAACATGCATTTCATAGGTCTATTAAGTACTTCAATATAGTTACATACTTTAACATGAGCTTCACAGTATGTTGTTACGTACTTCCAACATGCATTTCATAGGTCTATTAATTACTTCAATGAAGTTACATACTTCACATGTTAATCAAATACAGGTACTTCCATGTGTTTCATATGTTAATCAAGTACTTCAGTACGGAGTTACATACTTCAACATGAACTTCATTTGTTAATCAATACAGTTACTCTCATATGTGTTTCATGTGTTTATCAAGTACTTCAATATGGATTTACATACTTCAACATGTATTTCATATTTATTTAATACTTCAATATGGAGTTACATACTTCAACACGAATTTTATGTGTTGATCATGAACTTTAACATGAACGTCATATGCTAATCCAATACATGAACTTCAACATGAACGTCATATGGTAATCCTATACATGAACTTCAGCATGAACGTCATATGCTAATCCAATACATGTACTTCAACATGAACGTCATATGCTAATCCTATACATCTACTTCAACATGAACGTCATATGCTAATCCAATACATAAACTTCAACATGAATGTCATATGCTAATCCTATACATGAACTTCAACATGAACGTCATATGCTAATCCAATACATGTACTTCAACATGAACGTCATATGCTAATCCAATACATGTACTTTAACGTGAATGTCATATGCTAATCCAATACATAAACTTCAACATGAATGTCATATGCTAATCCTATACATGAACTTCAACATGAACGTCATATGCTAATCCAATACATGTACTTCAACATGAACGTCATATGCTAATCCAATACATGTACTTCAACGTGAATTTCATATGCTAATCCTATACATGTACTTCAACATGAACGTCATAATTATGCTAATCCAATACATGTACTTCAACATGAACATCATATGGTAATCCAATACATGTACTTCAACATGAATGTCATATGGTAATCCAATATATGAACTTCAACATGAACGTCATATGCTAATCCAAAACATGAACTTCAATACAGACTTCATGTGGATTATATATGTTAATCAAATACTTCAGTATGGGGTTACTTTCTTCATAGGGTAATCAAATAATTCAATATGGACTTCAATATTTCATACATTTTTCAATTATTTCAATATGGTTTTTCAAACTTCATATGTTAATCTAATACTTATGTATGAACTTTGAGACTTCATACATCAAATACTTCAGTATGGAATTTCAAATGTTAATCAAATACTTCATTATGGACTTTCAGATTTTATATATTAATCAAATACTTCAATATGGCTTTTCAGACTTCATATGTTGATCAAATACTTCAATATGACCTTTCAGACTATATGTTAATTATATACTTTATAATTATGGAATTTCAGATTTCATATGTTGATCAAATACTTCATTATTGCCATTCAGACTTCATATGTTAACCAAATACTGCATAATGGACTTTAAAACTTCAATTGTTAATTAAATACTTTAATATGGACTTTGAGACTTCATATGTTAACCAAATACTGCATTATGGACTTCAAAACTTCAATCGTTAATTAAATACTTTAATATGGACTTTGAGACTTCATATGTTAACCAAATACTGCATTATGGACTTTAAAACTTCAATTGTTAATTAAATACTTTAATATGGACTTTGAGACTTCATATGTTAACCAAATACTGCATTCTGGACTTTAAAACTTCAATCGTTAATCAGATATTTCAATATGGACTTTGAGACTTCATATGTTAACCAAATACTGCATTATGGACTTTGAAACTTCAATTGTTAATCAAATACTTCAATATGGACTTTGAGACTTCATACATCAAAAGGACTGTCGTCAAAAAGGGCTCCAAGGGGGCAATTTCTTTAAAAAATCTTAAATTTAGATATTAATACTGGCATATAATAACGGTTAAAACAGGGTATATATAATGGGAAAAGAGTTTACGCATTCTGAGATAAAAATCAATTTATAATATGTGTTTTGTTTGTTTGGCCCTTTTCCTGTTTACATTTTGATGTCAGAATTAGGAGCATTTTATATAACCATAGTTTACACAAGATTCCTTACCAAGCATGATAGTGCAGTTGGTTGAAGCGCTGTCTACTGTCATTTCTTTGTATGGCTCCTCAGTCGTGACTTCGATACCCACACGAAGTTTTAATTTTTCAGACTTTTTTGCTAATTTGTTTTAATCAGATATCTTATTGTGTATTATTTGTTTTTATTTATTTAATGTGCATGTCTAAACATAGCGCCTTACTATTTTTATACAATAATTTATAGTGCAATAGGAAGCCAATTTTTCATTGACTTAGTCCCTTTAATCAAATTAAAAAAAACTTCAGTTGATTTATTAAAAATAATACACACTATGTCATTACTTCACACTTGTTGTTACTTTAGCAGTTAATCTTTGAACTGTATCACAAACATACACGCGTTGATCGCTGTATAATAGTATTCAGGATTAGATTTTTGTTGTGAATGCCATTTTGTTATATTTTTTGTTTGACTTTTATGAACTAAAACATATGAGGGAAGGTTGTGATATTTGTTCAATGTTTGTGAATGTTATGTTACTATAAGTAAATGTCATCATATAATACATATAATACATATGGAATATTATATGACTGTTTTGTTTCGGTGGCTTGTATTGCTCGAGTTGATTGTGTAATGCTGTATTCTACGAGCCCGCAAAACAGTACTGTTAAAGGAAGTGCATGAATACATGTGATGTACCGGGTATATCGATGACGTCAACCATATTCAAATCAACATGTAACAGCGTCATCATGTCTATAGGGTTTATCCCCAGTGTCGCCCACAACGTTATGGAATTGTATGATACTCAATGAACGTAAAAGTAGTCCAGTTGAATATGGATTTTTATTTCACAGTGTAAAATACGGGATTCTATCTGGCCTATTGTATTTTATACCAAAAATACACAAGTGTTTGAGTCTATACATGTAGATTATCTATAGGTATATAATAAATATAAATGTATTTTTATTATTAGGCCAACAAAAGTTGTTGGTTTCTGCTTCCGTCTCCAAAACAGTCTAGGGGGGAGGTAAAAAATAAATTTTTGTTTTCTTTAACTTCTGTTTTCTTCGCGTTATATTCACCACACAGTTGAGGTATATTGGACTGCATGTAAAATGTTTAAATGCCTGCAATCAAAGAAACTGTACCTTACGGTACGTCATTACCAAGAGTGCCTGTCTCACACAGACTAATTTGTAATGTTTGCTAATTACCGTAAAAGCCACTTGTTTGCGAAAACTGCTCTTTTTACTGAAAGTCAACAAAAGTATTTGAAAAATGGGCATATAAACTGTTAGTGTCGTCGGGAATAATTAGGGGGGGTCAGGTAAGTGAAAACCAACGATTTTTTTGTACGCCTTAACACAGTGAGCGCACTATGAATGCTTTCTACTTGGTTTCGTGCTGTTTTAACCAGAAATGAATTTTTGTGTCACAGGGTCGGTCCTCCCTGGGGTATGTGAACCAAGACAGTTCAGCTCTGGTCCCATATTCCAGAAACATCTTTAGTTTACCTTAAAATATTTTCAATTAAGTTCATGTTAATATTAAGGTAATATTTAAAAAAATAAAAAAATTTGTGAGTCCCTTTACGATTATGTACCGGTAAATGGCAGTCAATAAAAAGTTGATAATTAATAAACATTATAAGCACAATTTCATTTTATTTACTCAATATATAACTTTCAAAAGTGTATCGTACTTGTACACGTTTCTCTTTCAGTTTTAAAATGAGTCTATTTTGCAAAATAGTCCACGTTTTATTTTATCTGTTTGCAATGTTTATTTATCTCTTACATGGTCTTGTCATTACATGCGTGTAGGTATTTGCTATTAAGAAATGTTCTTTGATCTCTTACTCGTGTACTCAAACTAATTTGAAAGCATTTAAATTCCAGGAATGCATTGAGCAAAAGTACGCAGGTGAATGTTGTGACCTTGTGACTGATGTGCTAACAGTCTCTACATTGGTTACCGATTTTCACACCTCGCTTATTTGTCGACCTCCATAAATTTTTCTCTACTTATCCGCAGTACATTAACTTTTGACGCTTGTTCGACAAACAAGACCAGAACGTTTTTTAGGGGTTAAATAAAGCTTCACAATAATCAATTATGAATGAAAGTTAGACCGGTTTCTGGAATTAAATAAATCAGGACCAAGAAATTTGTCCGGTTTGGAAAGGACTCCGATTAAGAGAGGATCCGATTTATATGGTTTACACTGTATGATGAATTTACGATTAAGGATAAGATTTTACTTAAGATGTTTCTGGAATACGGCCCCAGGTTATAATTATAACTTGAAATACTGTGCTCAATGCAAGTGAATCTTGTTTGTATATTTGTTGTGTTTTGTCAGATATTTGTTTTGTATTTCAGTGTTTGTAGTTTTTGTGTTTATGTTTATACAGAATTTGTATGGATAGTGAACTATATACTGCTAGTCAGACAAGTGGAGTGTTCCAAAATGTTTAAATGTGGCACGTCGTGAGAAAACTTGGCTTAATGCATGTGCCTAAAGTGTCGTCCCGGATCAGCCTGTGCAGTCTGCACAGGCTAATCCAAAACAGCACTCTCCGCCTACATTTGATTTATGTTTAGAAGAGACTTCCTTGAAACAGAAAATACCATAAAAGCGGAAAGTGTCATACCGGATTAGCCTGTGCTGACTGCACAGGCTGATCCAGGGCGACACTTTCTGCACATGCATTAGACCCGGTTTTCTCACGACGCACCTCAAATATATATTTATGTATATCTCAGAACTATAAATCCATCAGGTATTAAAAGCTTTGTTTTAAATTTTTTGTTTGTGAATAAAATATCTACATACTATAAAAACATTTGTTTGTTGTTTTTGCTCTGTGCAAAAAGAATTTTAACAAAACAAATACAACCAAAACTAAACAAAATACACATACTGAGATTATGCAATAGTAGAACTGCAATGATACAAAATACACATACTGAGATTATGCAATAGTAGAACTGCAATGATACAAAATACACATACTGAGATTATGCAATAGTAGAACTGCAATGATACAAAATACACATACTGAGATTATGCAATAGTAGAACTGCAATGATACAAAATACACATACTGAGATTATGCAATAGTAGAACTGCAATGATACAAAATACACATACTGAGATTATGCAATAGTAGAACTGCAATGATACAAAATACACATACTGGGATTATGCAACAGTAGAACTGCAATGATATAAAATACACATACTGAGATTATGCAATAGTAGAACTGCAATGATTTAGCCATGGCTGGATTCGATTCGATTTCAATTTCAAACTTTTCGTTGAATATTTCGTTTCGATTCATGTTTCCTTTTTACAGGCTTGTTTTGGCGTATTTATGAGTCGTGACTTGCGATATAGTAAAGATTTGTATTTGTTATATTATAAATGCCATTGCATTGGTTAATCTCAACATATGCGCCTTATAATATTTTATCAATAAATATAAGAACAATGGTAAACTATTGTTGATAATGTTATACAACTAGTTCAATATAACATCAACCATGATGCCATGATCAATTTATACGATTAATCTACATAAACACCGTAATTTTAAAGAATAATTTTAGGACAAACCATCTGTAAAAATTAACGAAATAGAAACGAATCAAAATTGGCTGATTCAGTATTGAAAATCATATCAGGACATTTAAGATCCAGTTATCAATGCATGGAAAGAATTGTTGCCACTCTATGCAATACATTTTCTAACATGATACTCGCTTATTTTTCTTATAGGCAACGAACACAATTATCATTGTTGAACTACCCAATTAACAATGCAAAAAGAAATTCCTATTGTGAGCAAGGCATAGTAAAAAGTAGTTCCAATTACAATTGCAAAAATATATGTCAAATCATGTTAGAATCGAAATAAGTTTTGCATTATCATTGTTTATCGGCCAATAAACAACTCTTTGTCGTTCTGATGCGTGGCTATAAAACATCTCGGGCTAACGCCCTTGTTGTTTAATTCCCACGCATCAGAACTCCGAATCATTGTTTATTAGCCGATAAACAACGATAAATCAAACATTATTTCTTAAATAACATTTACATTGGATTATCTAGCCATCACCATCATCTGGCCCAATGGCTAACAACATTCTTAAGTTCAATCTTAATATTAAACATTCAACCAATAGAAATCAAAGCTCAAATGTAACAATCATTCTCATTGGTCAATATTTTAAGTTGAGACTAAGTTTGTGTTCCACAATTTTTGTGGCTGTGGGGCCAGGCTTTCCTTTCCCAGAAAATGATTTGATTCCAATTAATGCTAAATAAATTATCTTGGTACTGTTGATGTTACTCTTGGTACCGCTGATGCTACTCTTGGCACTGCTGATGTTACTCTTGGTACTGCTGATGTTACTCTTGATACTGCTACTGTTACTTTTGTTTGTGCTGATGTTACTCTTGGTACTGCTGATGTTACTCTTGGTGATGCTGATGTAACTCTTGTTACTGGTGATGTAACTCTTGGTACTGCTGATGTTACTCTTGGCACTGCTGATGTTACTCTTGGCACCGCTGATGTAAGTCTTGGCACCGCTGATGTTACTCTTGGCACCGCTGATGTTACTCTTGGCACTGCTGATGTTACTCTTGGTACTGCTGATGTAAATCTTGGTACTGGTGATGTAACTCTTGGCACTGCTGATGTTACTCCTGGTACTGGTGATGTACCTCTTAGTACTACTGATGCTACTCTTGGTTCTGCTACTGTTACTTTTGTTAGTGCTGATGTTGCTCTTGGCATAGCTACTGTTACTTTTGGTAGTGCTACTGTTACTATTGGTACTGCTGATGTTACTCCGGGTACTGCTACTGTTATTCTTGGTGCTTCTATGGTACTATAGGTACTGCTACTGTAACTATTGGTATTACTACTGTTACTATTGGTACTGCTGATGTTATTCCTGGTACTGCTACTGTTATTCTTGGTGCTTCTATGGTACTATAGGTACTGCTACTATTACTATTGGTACTGCTACTGTAACTATTGGTATTGCTAATGTTACTCTTGGTACTGCTACTGTAACTATTAGTACTGCTACTGTTACTATTGGAACTGCTACTGTAACTATTGGTACTGTTACTGTTACTCTTGGTACTGCTACTGTTACTATTGGTATGGCTATTGTTACTCTTGGTACTGCTTTTGTTACTATTGGTACTGCTACTGTTACTCTTGGTACTGCTACTGCTACTCTTGGTACTGCTACTGTTACTCTTGGCACTGCTACTGTAACTCTTGGTACTGCTACTGTTACTCTTGGTACTGCTACTGTTACTATTGGAACTGCTACTGTAACTATTGGTAATGTTACTGTTACTCTTGGTACTGCTACTGTTACTCCTGGTACTGCTACTGTTACTCTTGGAACTGCTACTGTTACTATTGGAACTGCTACTGTAACTATTGGTACTGCTACTGTTACTCTTGGTACTGCTACTGCTACTCTTGGTACTGCTACTGTTACTCTTGGCACTGCTACTGTAACTCTTGGTACTGCTACTGTTACTCTTGGTACTGCTACTGTTACTATTGGAACTGCTACTGTAACTATTGGTAATGTTACTGTTACTCTTGGTACTGCTACTGTAACTCTTGGTACTGCTACTGTTACTCTTGGCACTGCTACTGTAACTCTTGGTACTGCTACTGTTACTCTTGGAACTGCTACTGTTACTATTGGAACTGCTACTGTTACTCTTGGCACTGCTACTGTAACTCTTGGTACTGCTACTGTAACTCTTGGTACTGCTACTGTTACTCTTGGAACTGCTACTGTTACTCTTGGCACTGCTACTGTAACTCTTGGTACTGCTACTGTAACTCTTGGTACTGCTACTGTAACTCTTGGAACTGCTACTGTTACTATTGGAACTGCTACTGTAACTCTTGGTACTGCTACTGTAACTCTTGGCACTGCTACTGTAACTCTTGGTACTGCTACTGTTACTATTGGAACTGCTACTGTAACTATTGGTAATGTTACTGTTACTCTTGGTACTGCTACTGTTACTCTTGGTACTGCTACTGTTACTCTTGGCACTGCTACTGTAACTCTTGGTACTGCTACTGTTACTCTTGGTACTGCTACTGTTACTATTGGAACTGCTACTGTAACTATTGGTAATGTTACTGTTACTCTTGGAACTGCTACTGAAAGTATTGGTACTGCTACTGCTACTCTTGGTACTGCTACTGTTAGTATTGGTACTGCTACTGCTACTCTTGGTACTGCTACTGCTACTCTTGGGATTGCTACTGCTACTCTTGGTACTTCTACTGTTACTCTTGGTACTGCTACTGCTACTCTTGGTACTGCTACTGTTACTCTTGGTACTGCTACTGCTACTCTTGGTTCTGCTACTGTTAGTATTGGTACTGAAACTGTTACTCTTTCTATTGCATCTGTAACTTTCGGCAATCATAGTGGTGTGTAATCGAATGAAAATTAATTATTCTTTGGGTTAAATTCTGCCGCTGGCAAAGGGTGACAACTGGTTTGTTTATAAACTGCTGTGTTCTGGAGTTTCGAGAAGATTTTCGATTTTAGTGTGTATCTTTACAAATGATTTCAGGTACATGCTATTACTTTATTTAATAATTTTAATGATCTATTTATTAAAGACTTGCTATTTAAGACTCTGAGATTTTGTTGGAACCTTTGTCTTTGACTTTGTCGTGACGTTAGTAGCGATAACAGAGGATTTTTTTTTAATTTAGAAAAACCTATAAAATTATATTCCATTTTAAAGGTTATTCTTTCAAAAAAAAACAACTTCAAACCAAATTACTGTATCTTGAAAAATAACAAAGTTATTCTTATCTGAAGAAGGTAATGCCCCACATTTTGTTCTGTCAAATATGTAAATTCTGTCAACAATACACCTGGCAATAATTTCTGGCAGTTAAACAGGTTCAAAGTAATCTTTTCATGTCACTTTATGCTTTGTTAAGTAAACACTTCACATATTTTCACTGTCTTTCATACATGGTGACTTATAAAAGACAACAAATCATTTAAAATGGAATGAGTATTGTAGCCAAATGCTGGACTGAATCTGGGTAAGACAATGTCTCTAGTGCTGCGTCAAAACAGTTGGCATTTACAAACTGCAAGTAAAAGATGTTATATACATTTATAAAGCTCAGTTATATATATATATATATTATATATCTTTAACATGCTTGGTACATATAACAGACTAATTTATTTCAGTATTTGGAACAGTGTATTCATTAACTCTAAAGGCATACATCTGACATCATGTCCAGTTTTAAGACCACCCTTTCTGGAAGACCAAAACACAAAGTAATACATTTTACCTTTTAATTCTGCTAAAAAGATCATGTACTCTTCAAAGTAATTTTAAAATGGCCACACAAATGTAAATACATGTAACGAACAACATGCGGTCTTGATGAAAGTTGGTCTTTCAATGCAGCTTTTGCTTTAGGAACTTTTTGGAATACTAATTGTTCATTCATTCAAAAGAACTCAAACCATACATTGAATACAACAATTAACATGGTTCAAATGCTGACCAATGTTTAAGTATTGATCAGAAAATACTTGAAAAGAACATAGTCTAGTGATGACTTCTTGGCTGTGCATCTTGGAAACAACCTAACATGAGAAAGACTGTTAATTTCTGTCTTCAAAAGCCACTGTCTCCACTGTCTCGTTTGTCCTCTATGAACAGAAGACTAAAAAGCAAAGCACAATATCTTTCAAAAACTGGAGCAATCCTGAAATTAATATATGCAAAGCAAATCATGCAATACTTTGGAAATATGTATATGCAAAACTGTAGCAGCTTAACAGCATAACTCGAAACCGGAACAAGGGACGGGTAAACTGACAGGGGTATACTTTTAAAATGACAACACGTTTAGAAATATTATTTAAAGTAAGCCAAAGCATCAATGTATGAATTTATTTTTTAAATGCTGTTATTAACAGCATTTTATGAAGTATTTCTAGCGTTGCGGTTAATTAAAATATCAAGCATGCAGAATACAGTAAATTTTGTTACAAGAACTATGACCTGGGTTAGGTGACTATAGCAAATCTGACAGCATTTAAGTGCATACACAGGTTATAAACATACAATCTGCACCATTAGCACATGCCTAATGCACATACCAGTCAAGTCACACTTACTGCATGTGTGTCACATGCTTTATTGTTGAAATCATGCCATGCGATTATCACGCTCTTTTTATTATCTATATATTTTGAAGATTGTTTTCAATGTAAGGATTTTTTAAGATTAAAAAAAAGCATATATTTAAAGACAAAATTATACCTTGTAAGTATACAGCATGAAGTCATTCAATTAAACCTGCAGTGACAGCTTGAATGCAATGACGAGGGAGGGAATGCTCTCCCCTCCCCACCCAGCTTCCTTATTTGCAGCTCATTCAAGAACAGATATAGAGTACAGTGATCAATTATAAATTAAAATAAACATGACAGGCTTTGCATTTCAGGTGTGTACAAGGTGATGATTGAGGATCAATGCTTTGCTTACAAATCAGGCAAAATATTTGTCGTAGTTGTTTTGACAAAATTTGTCTTAATCGTCATCCAGTTTCACTTTCAGTTAACAATCTTCCAAGAGCTTTACCATCGTAAATCTTACGTAAAATCAATATATTAACAGCCAACATGCATGTAGAACACGTGGGATAATGTAAAAAATTAGTTTGAATCATTTTTTTGTCAAAACTACCTGTTAAACATTCAATAAAATTCGTGAAGCTGTAAACCTCGTGTCGCGAAATCCGAGGACGTGGCTCTTACAACGTTATCGGTTAACCATGAAGTTGCACTCGGCTTAACTTCGGTTGCAGTTCGGGAGGCTGTCGGAATTGGCCGATTTTGTTACAAAGCGCTAGCACTTATTTTACAGAAAACTATACCATTGAATTGACGAAGGATTACACTTTTGTCAGCTACTGTTGCCTTCTTTTGCTCGGCTTTAGATTTTCCACAAAAAGCTGATGAAAATAGCCATTTTTCGGCGC